>JAZEWT010000019.1:297074-315568 GCA_036362905.1 Mordacia mordax | reverse complement strand
TTGGGTGGTGGTTGGAGGTTGGGTGGTGGATGGAGTTTGAGTGGTGGTTGGAAGTTGAGTGGTGGTTGGATGGTGGTTGGAGGTTAAGTGGTGCTTTGAGGTTGCGTGGTGGAGGTTGGTTGGTGGTTGGAGGTTGCGTGATGGTTGGAGGTTGGGTGGTGGTTGGAGGTTGGGTGGTGGTTGGATGGTGGTTGGATGTTAAGTGGTGGATTGAGGTTGAGTGGTGGTTGGAGGTTGGGTGGTCGTTGGAGGTTGGGTGGTGGTTGGAGGTTGAGTGGTGGTTGGAGGTTGAGTGGTGGTTGGAGGTTGGGTGATGGTTGGAGGTTGGGTGGTGGTTGGAGGTTGGGTGGTTGGAGGTTGGGTGGTTGGAGGATGCCTTTCATACGTGGGGGCCTTGAGCAACACAAATTGTGTGCAGTTCAATGCTGGTTGTGACTGTACTCTTTCGGATGATGGCAGTCATATATGTTCAGGAGCTCGATGTCAGTGTAAAGCTGTCCCGGTCACGACGAGGAGACCGTTTCAGGAGAGCTGCTATTGCAGCTCTCCTGAAACGCTACTTCCTGCGGTGGCGTCGGAAGTAGCGGTGTCGCCTCGCAGCAAGTAACTTCCGGGCCTTTAATTCAAGGCTAAGGTGCATTACTGTGTGAAGATTGCATGTTCTCCCATTGTTAGCGTGGGTTTTCGCTGGGTACTCCGGTTTCGTCCCTCACTTCAAAGAGGCGCTGATGCCTGGGTTAATTGTCCTGCTGACTATATTGTCCCCGATGCCCTAAGGCGTTGTGACTTGCTTACCCCTCCCTGCTAAACAACTGTTAAATAGCGCTACATAGCTCAACGGTTTCTTCCAGCTTCAATACAAACGGACTTCATTTTACCCAAATTAAAAGGAGCAGCAATAGGTGTGTGGTTTGAGGTTAGGGTTAAGCGTTAGGGTTAAGGATTAGTGTTAGAAGTTAGGGTTGAGTGTTAGGGTTTAGGGTTAGAGGTTAGGGTTAAGGGCTAAGTTATCCGAAGCCATGTGCCTCGGGCCTGCGTCGACGCTAAACCACGCACACACTGCATGACAATTTTGAACCGAGGAGCTGAGAACTTGTTGAGTCAGGGGGATGACGAGGATTCCTCGTGTGGCCTTTAACGGATTGTCAGAACAAGCGCTGTTCACTAGCACCTATGAAGGCCGGCATGGCACAAGAGGTTGTGAGTTGCCAATATAACACCTGGCCGCCTTTGTCTCACCAGTGCTGACGATTACACAACACGCCACTCACTTAAGGTTGATTCGCATTAGGGGAGGCATAGGACTTGTTCATATGTCCGTCACTGTATATTGGTTATAAAATTAGGTCGCTGGGTGTGTATCGCAGAGCGCTAACTGCGCCACCGCTTGCGGCGATGCCCTGCAGTGTGGTCAGCTGTGATGAGCACAGCTAACGCTGCTGCTGTCACCAGACCGCGGCAGAAATCCATCATTGCGGCCCAAACACAGAGACGGTCACGTCTTGGAATGCCGAGTCAATAAGCTGCGGGGGGGGACGCAACAGTAACTTCCACGGTTCACAGAAAGAAGATCCTGCCCGAGGCGATTCGATCCCCGCCTCCTAAGCATTTCTGTGTGGAGATTGTGTGTGCTCCCCCTGCTCTGCGTGGGTTTCCTCTAGGACCTCTGGTTTCTTAATATGGCCAATAAATGCTAATTAATTGGTTGATTGGCCAATAACATCACAATAAATAGGACGCAGTGTCTGGCGAGTTGTCATCGGCTAACCTCGTGGCTTGATCCCCCCCCCTCCCCCATCAGGTTGCTTCATGACTGAGTCATTTTGGCTTCAAATACCTTTGAAAATGAATGTGTACCACGCGTTATACACATTGTATTTATTATTATTCTTCAGGTTAATGTTGTTTAGCTGAGAGCTCAATAGACAACCACGATACTCATTTGCAAGAGTGTCAGAAGCAGGTCCACACCATGACAAGATGTACTGATGTAGAATTTGGGGCTCCATGTGTGAAAATCGGCACAAATCTCACAACAAAAGCGGTAACAAAACGATCGCACAACAATATCCCTGCGACTAAACCCCGGACAGATGACAACCCCAGGGCCGTATCTCCAACACATGGCCCGTATGGGTCGGTTGCTCCTGCTGCTGCTGCTGCTGCTGGCCACGGGCCCAGCCGTAAGCCAGTTCATGGCGGCCGCGGTGGCGAGCAAAGAGGCCGGCGAGGAGGCCAAGTGCCAGCGGCCCCTGGAGTGGACGATGGGTGACGCGGCGCCCATGAGGGAGCGACTGGGCAGCGTGGTGGTGCTGGCGCTGCTCAAGGCCAGCTGATGCTTCTGCTTGAGGCAGGCGCAAAGGTACGGAGCAAGGGCACGTGGGGTGGGGGGGGTGTGTAAGTTGATGTTCACGGCTGAATGTCAGTCGCTTTTTATTCAAGCTTTTAACAGTTGTCCAGTGGCAAAGGGTAAGCAAGTTACAACATCTGATGGCACCAGAGGCAAATTTAGGCAGGTCAATTAATCTAGGGAGCAGCGTGTCTTTGGACTGTGGGAGGAAACCGGAGGACCTGGCAGTGACTCACACGTGCATGGGAAGAACATCCAAATTCCACATAGAAAGGCACACGAGCCAGGAATAGAAACCAAGACATTCTTGCAGTGGGGCGGCAGAGCTACTCACTGCGGCCCAAGACGTGAACCTCTGGTAGCATATCTGCTGTATGACGAAGAAGTTTACAGTCTGTACGCAGTCGCCACCTTGATCACAAATGAAAATAATAACAACAATAATACTCTGCACTCTGGGTGTTGTGGGGGTCGCATTTCGAGACAGACAAAGGTTGGTCGTGCAAAGTTGGTCAGATGTGACGTGAGCCGCTAAAAAACACATTGCCCCAATTATCTGTGAAGGCTATCAGGGAGATCTTTGTTTAGTGGACATGGGGGACCTCTTTAAATGCTTTTGAGGAGTATTTCATGACATTGAGTGAAACCAGAAGGCTAAAAGGGGAATCCAGCCAAAGTTAGATAACAAGTGTGATGACCATATAATAAAAAGCTAATTAAAATAAGATAAGAAAACCAGGTGCAGCCAGAGTTATGTGTGAGGGGGTCCAGCCAAGGATAAATAAACAACTGAGGGAGTGCCGGTGGGAGACTAATAAAAATAATTGCAAAGCGGAACTCAACCAGATAAGGACATGAAGAATGTGGAGTTAAGAGTTTTTTTAGAGAGGTCATGAGTTCACGAGGGGGGGGGGAGGATGCCACCCTGCGGAAAAACAGAATAAAGGGCGCCCTTCGCGGAGCGGAGGGGACTCACTCACTCACTCATTCCTTCGAGCACCCAAGCGACTCTGACAGGCAGCTAACTGGAAGACACCAGTCTGCCGGGAGAAACATGGGTGCTGGAGTGAGTCCCAAAGCCTGCTGCTGGAGAGTTTGAGTCACGTTTTTTCTAGCCGCTGACAGCTTATGTTGCTCCGTACGTGTATTGGAGAATTATATCCATCTTACGCTTCCTTGTTGCTTTGAAATAAACATCTCCATACAGTTGCAAAGTCGTGGTGTAAGCTCTGTGGGAAAGTCGCCCATCACGTCACAAGAAGATCCGAGGTGTCGAGGTTTTTTGAACCCGACAGTGTCACTTATAGTGAATGTCACAGACCCCCAACCTCATTAGCAAGAGTAGGCCATCGTGTGCCGGCATGGCAGTCCATCTTTGCAAATTTCAAAAATGAAACCGCTAATAATACCAATAATGATGTATTACATTTATATAGCACTGTTGAGGTGGCAATCATCACCCCTGCTGGCAGTGGATGCTCCAGGGTGAATCTCTGGAGTTCTTACTCGGTTGAATTAAATAAATTTGAGCTCTGAATTGGTGCAAGCGAGGCATTCCATCTCATGGGACCGTCCTCGAGGAATGTTCCCAGGAATTAAACACGGATCGCATAGCTTTTGATCCTGAGCCAGTTGGACACTTGCAGCATACATGACTGTTGTCACAGCCTGAAGGAGCTGCGGGCCTACCTCTGGAAGGAGGGCCTGCGGGGCATCCATTACCTCATCGTCAATGACAACAGCCCCACGTCAGTGGCAGAGTACATGAACCTGAAGGCACGTGTCCCACCAGTGATTCCCGTGCTGCAGCAGTCACCTAACGACACAGACGTGTGGCATATGCTGGGCGGCACCAAGGATGACTTCATCTACGACCGGTGAGCGTGCCAAAAGCAGTAGAGTATCGCGTGACGTTGGCACCAAACCTCGGCACAAATAAATTCGCCCCACCGCAAACACTGAAGCGAATTCCCAGAATATCCGTGGTAAACTCGGGACAGATGACCCCTGGTCTTACCGAGGCCACGAAACTCTCGGCCAAGGGTCTCGATCTGCGTGGTTTGGTTGGCGAAGCTCCCACTGTGATGATGTTATGGCGTGCGTCGGTGCGGCCGGCTTGTGGCCAAGCTGGGACTGCCCCAGAGCTTCCTGACTTTCCCGTACGTGGATGCAGCCATCCGGCGAGCGTACTTCACGCCCAACATGTGTGGGTCGTGCGACGAGAAGATGACTGCGTACAACACGGTACTGTCGCGGCACCGTGCACAGGGGGTGAGGGAGAGAGGAGCAGAACTTAGCGCTGTGCTACCAACCTGGCAACCCGAGTTTCCAATCCCACTCACGACAAAACGGTGATGAAAATGTGAATTGGTCTCCGACCTCCACTCGATCGACTCAGCTTTGATATGTCTATAAATCACTTCGAGCCGGAGCGTATAAAAGACGCTATTTAAATAAAGATTATTATTATTGCCCGGTGATGGACTGGCGTCCCATCGTCGGTATATCCTTGCCTTGCGCCCTGTGTCTGCCGGGATAGGCTCCGGCTTCACCGTGACCCTGTATAGGACTAAGCGGTTTCAGACAATGAGATTATTATTATTATTAAATGAGTACTGTACCTGGTGCAGTGTGTAAAAATCAGGAGACAATGGTGACCAGGGATGGTCCTGGCAACCCATCCCCTCGTATGCTGTGCCAGCGTAGGTACGCGTTGCTAACAGCACTTGCCGCAACAGTCTGTGCAGGTACTCAGCCATACAAACGCCTTCAGATCACCGCGAGAATCAATGTATGTCAACTACCCTCCTCCACCCGACAGCCAATTAGCCGTCATGCGAACCAGACATCAGAGATTGTTGATGCTTCAGCAGCACCTGCGGCTGTGTTGCTGAAGGGCGTGTGTGATCCACGCGCGTGTGATCCACGCACATGCGGCAGTCGGATGCCATTGTTTTGTCATGTTTCATAAAGCTGCCATAATTATTGTAAAAAAACATCCTCCAGCCTTGAGCCCAGAATAGGTGGTGTGATGTCATTCAAATAAAATATATTATAAAGCCCTAGTTTCACTCAATGTAAATAAAAGAAATGTTTAGCTCCAGGTGACCGTTAAACAAATTACTCTGGGTTTGGCCTGTTGTAGTCTTTTATATAGTGGCAAAACATGCCCACAATGCACCAGTCAGGTAACATTACTGTAGGTGTTCACATCTGAATCTATGAGAATTGCTCTCGATAACCTTCAGCATAACTATATCAAGGGTGAGAGATGGAACGCTGAGCACAGCTATCCCAAAAGAGCAGCTCTTGAGAGCAGTTCCCACGCCAGGTAACGTCATCCTGGCAACGAGCAGCCAGTAATTGGCGGTGGCGGTAACGGCGGCAGCGGTCGCCCAACGGTTTATTTTCATCGTTCGACCGCAGACGGTGAACGGCAGTGCGCCGTGGGAGGAGGATATGAAGGCGGCATGGCACAAAACAGCACTGACGGGGCCCATCGACGGCCCGAACCACCCACCGCTCGGCGGCACACGGGTGGTTGCTTATGCCCGTCCTTGCCGAATACCTACAGGTTCAATGTTCAAAATCCAGGCAGGAGGACCGGCAGCAGGATCCACAGCCAGATCCAGATGAGCGGAATCCGGCATAGCGCCGACCGATTCACCCATCGGCTCGCTCACAAACTTGCTTACTCTCAACCATTAGCTCACTCACCCACTCACTCACCAACCCTTCCATTCACTGACTCACGCATTAACGTAAATAACGCGCTCGTCAGCTTTGCAACTGATACTCACTGAGACCCGTATTACAGGCAGTCCCAAAATTACGAACATCTGACTTATGAACACACGTACTTGCGAATGAGCTCCCATTATACACTATTAATTGCAGTATACTGTATAGTGTACACAGTATACTTTATAACATTACATACTACATATTGTGTTCATATTTACAACAGTAAAAATAATGTCTAAATGGAGTGCATTACAGCTTCGTATACAGTGCATGATTAAGTATATTGTGTTCCAAATTACCAACAAATCGACCTATGAATGGAACTCAAGAACGGAATCCATTCGTAACATGGGGGTTGTCTGTATTGAATAAACTTACACTAATTGTTCCACTGATTTATCCACCAATGCAGAGCCCATTCACCATCAACTCACCGCTACTCATTTCCTTGCCAACCCAGTCACAACTCTCACCGACTCACTCACCTATCCACTCCTTCACCTGGGGCACAATTGGCCAATGAATGGTCTTCATATCGTAATGGGATTCTTACATTGAGTCCCTTAAGTCACAAGGGAGCCAATGGTAATGTATACGGCACAGTCGACTGAGACCAAACACGTGGGTAGTAAGATTGCTGGCTTCCGCTGCGGATCCGTGTTGAGTTTTAATTCAAGGGTTCGACATGCACACAAACCTAACGCCACATTCCAGCATATCGTGCGTAACCGCAGACAGAGCTCTACGTCACAACCAGGGATGCACGTGAGTGGGGCGTGTTCGATTGAAGTGCAGCAGGCGCAGCAGCGTGAGCAGAGCCAGCATTTTTGCAAAGTAGAGGCGGGCATGCGCACAACTTTGCCTGCGATCATCAGCAGCTTTGTTAGTTGCCCAGGGGCACGCGTTCCCATGGCGGATCTAACCGAGAATCGCTCGCGGCACTCAGCCCTTCATACTCGTAGCTTCGATGTTGGCTCATGCCAAATCCAGTCTCCTGGGGGATGCAGCCTGAACTTTCAATGGCAACTTGTTTTGGGGAGGGCAGCAGAATCTGCCGACAGGGCCTCAGCGCTTCGAGGATACATGCCGTTTTCATGAAGGGGCTTGTGGGTAAATGCCACCACTCGTCCAGACGCAGCACAGCTGCATATGCGAGCATCACGGGGCGAGGCAGAAGCAGCGTCCAAAAACGATGCTTGGTCATCCCGCGTGAGACGGAAGCTCAGTACATCGCGACCGCAAATAAAGCTTCACAAATAACGAGGCCGCGCGTCCACATTGCGATAGCATCTCAGTGACGTCACCTGTGGCTGTGCCGCTGGCTCATAGTGACTAGGGTCACCGCCTTCCCCACTGGAGACTCAAACCCACCCGTGGAATGAGAGGTTGAAAAGCACTGCTGTAGGACGCACACTCAAAGTTTACAGTGCACACCACGTGCTCTATCACAGGCATATCGACAATAACTGCCGTTCGCCACTAAACGGCTCATTCCAAGTCAAATGCACCTTGAGACCACGTGAAGTGTCGAAGGTTCGCAGACAAGAGGTGAGAGGACAGACACGAGGTCCCATGGGCCGACATACGACTGGCAGATGCGCCGCCTGTCCAGGCACACCTAGTTCCCTAGAACGTACCCCCCTGATACTATATTCAATTTTTGCACTTCAGGGCCCATTCCGCCCACTTGGACCTGGTTTCCACGGACCACAAAGTGGCATTCGTGACCCTCCGATGGGCCGCGACCGAGCGGTTAGGAGTGGGGGCTCTACAACGTGCACACGTAGGAAACTTTCGGAGGGACTCCACATTGCGCTCTCAAACACTCGCAACCAGGCTGGTCTCCTATGAAACGTGGGACTTTGGCGGCGGCACGTTCCGATTATATTCACAGTATCGACCGAGTTGCGCAAAACCTGCAGCACTCGACCCATCTCAGATGCGGCTCATACACGGCGTGCCGAGCGGTCGCCGTCATCACATAGCAGCAGCAGCAGCAGCACATAACTCACCCTCAACATCAACTATTTACACAACATACATCCTTTGCCACAGGGAGACAAAACAGCTTCTTGACGAAATAACTAAGCAGATGGTTTGCCTTCTTTCCATATCCCTGCCTCCATGTAATAATAATAATAAGTCAACTGGTACTGTGGCGTCACATGGTGCTCACTCTCGACGAGAGGATGACTCCGAAGAGCGAGCAGGAACCACAGACATGCGGAGACGGCAGAGCAACAGTCAGATTAGATTGTGTTAAATTCCCTGCCCATAACTCTATGGTCCTCTACGTACCAAGGTATTTTTGGATGAATAACCAGTGCGTTTACCTGAGGGAGGTAACTGCATCACCCGGAGGAAAAAAAAATCCCGTGTGAGGGGACAACACTATCCCGTACACAGCAGAGATAATTGCACTTCCAGAGCGATTTTCACCCAAGGGCCACAAAGCGATGTAATCCACAATTTGTTGCACCGCCAGAAAAAAGCTCCTAGATGCCCATGGGAAGGAGGATTCCACAACGTTTGTGTCATGATCCACCAATCCTCGACGCTGGCGTTCGTCCGCCCGCCACGACCGACACGAAACATCACGGAATACGAAGAGGCATGTGATGTGACCACGATGGCGGCTGTAACGAGAGCACGAGCCGGTCGCCGTGGACGACGGTGCCAGGCCGGTGCCTCGCTGAGTCACCGCTAAGAAACAGTATGAATCTCTTTCTCTCTGTGTTCAGCACTCTATGTTAAGATCCAAGTTGCTGATTCTGTCGGTGGCTTCTGGGGTGAGATGATGTGATCATCATGGGTGAGGTGGTATGTGATGTCTGATGGTGAGATAATGTGCAATGTCTGGTGAGATAACACGCGGTGTCTGATCTTCGTGCTGCTGGACAGTCTGCAGTGACGATGTGTCGCATCTCATCGTCTGTGACGAGTAGCAGTCGCACTCCCACGGGGTTCCAATAACTACTTGTGATGAAATGAATTCTCATTTTACTTTAGATTACGGGCGGCGCGGTGGCGCAGTGGTTAGCGCTGACGCCTCACAGCAAGAAGGTCCCGGGTTCGAGTCTCTCGGCTCCGGTGCCTTTCTGTGTGGAGTTTGCATGCTCTCCCCGTGTCCGCGTGGGTTTTCGCCGGGTACTCCGGTTTCCTCCCACAGTCCAAAAGCATGCTCCTGGATAGGTTGATTGGCTCGGAGACTAAAATTGTCCCGCAATGCCCGGCGATGGACCGGCGTCCCGTCGTCGGGTGTATTCCTGCCTTACGCCCTGTGTTTCCGGGATAGGCTCCGGCTTCACCGTGACCCTATATAGGATTAAGCGGTTTCAGATAATGAGATGAGATGAGACTTTAGATTACGCTAACTTACCAAGTGGCGCCTCTAGCAGCGACGTGCCGATAACGGCATCTTGTGCTTTGCATTGTTATTTAATTTTGGACCCTACCAGGGAACATACACATGACTCTATACACATTGGCAGGGAATATACGCACTACTGTATATACACGCTGCTACCGTATGCATATTGCAACTGCTTCCCCTGAACTACGATTGGTTATTAACAGAGGAGCATACTGGAATTGGATGGAATAATTCATGTTACTCTGGCTTACAACGCATTCACCGTGTCATCAACGTAACGGTGTGGAGCGGTGTGCCTTGAGGCGGTGCGTTCCGCGTCTCCAAGGCGTTGGCTTCTCTGTTTTATCGTCGCGACACGGCGCCGACGTTCCTCACAATGCAATGCCACTCTTGCACGGGGGTCCACGCGAAGCCTGCCAGTGAATATCATCCACGGCATAATGTCCCAATTAACTTTTGTCCAAATAAGCAGCCCCCAATTCTAATCAAACGCTAAGGTGGTTTTGAAACCGTGACAGGAGACGTGTGACCTTGACGCGACGGCGGAACCTTTACACGGAGCTCTCAACAGACTGGTTGACATACGGCTGCGGACTCTGGCCAGGCACGTCGCACGCTGCGCAGCAGTCCCGGCTCTGCGATGGCCGCACTGTGGTGGCGCCGCAGCGCTCGGCGCAGTTCATGTACAAGTGACGCCCGAGCGGCGTTGTTGGCCGTGGAGCTTCGGCCCCACTCGGCCGCCGCGAGTAACTGCCGCCCTGCCAACTCGAGCGCAGGCGGCCCGCGGACGTGGCGGCGATCGCGTCGCCACCGCTGGTCGCAAAGTTTACTGACTCAAGCGGCGGAACGTAGGCGAGATTCGATAAATTGCCGTTCGTGAAAGGCAGCCCTGACCAGAGGGACAACACATGGCCATGCCGGACGTACTCGCGGCGCGGCGGCCCCTCGCGCGTCGACGGTGGCGATCCTGCCGCCGCAACATTCTCCTCTTCACCGACACCCTGGGACGATCGACGGTCCGGGTGATTGTACTCATGTGGCGGGCCACTCGGCGGGACGCAGACTACACTCGTGTCTTTGTTGTTGTTGTTGTTGTTGCGCGGAGGCGGCAGAGATCCCAGGACAGGGAAGGACTTTGGCTCGAGACATTGAGCGGACTCGATCAGGAGCGGGAGCTCTGCCTCCTTGCCGAGATCATCAAAGTACTTTCCTTCAACAGCGTCGATCACCCCGACATCTGCTTCCACCTTCGACGTTCCCATCTCCTTCCTCCCCGCTGAGGGCGACGTCTCCATCAGTTCCGAGACGACCTCGACGACGCACATCTGAGCGACGGAGTCGGCCACGACAGCGCAGCCGACCTCGTATGGCTCGCCCAGCCACCGCTGTCGCGTCACACGCACAGACAAAGATGCCTCGTGTAGCCTTAACATATTCTAGGGTCAAGTGCAGTTAGCGAGCACCTATGGAGACCAAAACGGCACACAATGTGGTCGGTGGCCAGAACAATACCCGGCTGCCTTTGTCTCCTTAGAGGCAATGTTTAACACACATGTTTACTACACATGTTTACTACACACCGCACCAGGTATACTCCATCCACTATACCCCAGTCACTATATCCAATCCACCATACCCTGGGTCCACCGTATTATGTGTCCACTGTACTGTGGGTTTCCTCACTCCTCCATTGGTTTATGTCTGTGGAGCAGACCAAGGTCATGTGTGGAAAGCTTTCAAGTCCTCTGGCTAGGACTATTGATGAGGCTCAGAGTTGTGCGAGGATGTTAGCTCTCTTCCAATCTGCGCCTGCTTGGGAACATTTATTCCTTCCTCCCGCTGGACTGTTGATGTGTCTCAGTGGAGCCGTGTTGGGATGTTGGTTCTCTGCCAACCTGCGCCTGCTCGGGAACCTTGTTCCTTCTTTGTTTGTTGAAGAATTATTTTTTTGTGCTGACTTTATGTCCTATAATTTATCGCTACTGTTTGACTTTCAGTTGAACTGTTGTGATGTTGTTGTTGACATGGGGTTCTCTCCATAGCTCGGATTTGTAAAAAAAAACGTTATTGTTGCTGATTTTCCCTTCTCTATAATTGTTCTTGACGTGCCGTTCTCTCCGCAGCTCTGTGCAGCGCTTTGTGACCCTCTGGTGAAAAGCGCTCTGTAAATGCAATTATTATTACTATTACCCAGGGGGGGTGGGGGCTTGGGGGGGTATGGAGGTGGAGGGGTGGGAGCAATGAGAGGGGGGGTGGGGGCGGGGCTACCTGCAGAAGGCCGGTGACGTGGGTCTCCAGGCTGGGGAGGGACGGCCACACCCGCTGCTTTATTCTGCACCACACCAAAGACAAAGATCCCCCGTGTAGCCATAACAGACTGTAAGGTGAAGCGCTGTTAGCGAGTAGCGCATTTTAAGGCCAGCACGGCACACGAAGGGGTGGGCGCCCAGCACCACACCTCCTTTGTCTTGCTAGTAACGAAGATCACCGGATTTGAAGCGCCGAAAACTATCTGCTACACCGCCGCCCCCCCCCCCTGCGCACGCTCACCTGCCAGCGTGCGCGAACGACGCGCCCAGCGCCGTGAAGAGCAACAACAGGAGCGCGACGGCCACCAGTGCACGGACGAGCCCCGCCGCGCCGTCTGCTCCACAAACATCACCACCACCACCACCACCACCCCATCGTGAAGATCACGCACGTTGCCTGGGCAAGCGCTGTTAACAACGCTCGAGCGGTGTCGGAGAGAAAACGTCTCGGAGACGGCGCAGTGAAGAAACCGCAGAGGGGCGCGGAGGGGAAAAGTAGTCACGCGGTCAGCCGGCGCCTATTTTCCATATACTGCATCCTATAATGATGGAATCGACCAATAAATAATTGAAGGGTTTTTTTTTTAGTTGTGGAAGAAAACCGGAGAACCCGGAGGAAACCCACGCAGAATGGAGGAAGAGACACAATCGCTGCATAAAAGGTGTCCAATCTAGAATTCGAGCTCCCTCGGGTAGCATTCTCGCTGTGAGGTGCCGACGTCATCACCGCCCTGTCGGCAAGCAGCAGCGCCTATGAAGGGTGACACAGCAGGAGTGCTGAACTTGTTCGCCGCTCCTCACGATGGGTTCACCAGTCCCACAGAGAAACCCTGAAGCTGCCAGTAATGCCCGTCATTAATGTGTGGGGTTAAATCTTTCTGGGCCTCGTGCCTATGGGTGAGGTCATCCGGAAGGTGCAAAGGGGGGGGGGGCGACACGGAGGGATATAAAGACGGAGGAGTCGTGGGTCAGTAATCGGTCAGACAGAGTTTGTCAGTTGGTCGTCAGGCGGTCAGACGGAGCAGTCATCAGGGCGTCAACATGTAGTCGACTACTCGCTGTGTTCATCGTGCCCCGGGGTCCGCGTCGTGCTGTTCAATAAAGCATCAAAAGTCAAGAAGTCTCTGCTCGCTGGCTGAACGGTTGCGGAGTGAATGCAATCCTCGCCGTGCCGTTATCATCGAGCCGTCACGAGTCTGCGGTCTGAGTCGTGGTGCCGCAAATGTACCATCGTACATTAGATGACCAATATCCCCCAAATAGCGCTCTTAAGAGCAAGTGTCTTACATTGTGCTCTGAAAACCTGCATCAACACACTACTTAAATGATCACAATCATCAACGTTAGTTGACAATCATTAAAGTTCTATGTTACTACTGCAGGTGGACTTATTGTAGCTCAAATGAGGTGTGTCACGTGACGTTATAAGACGTATAAAGAACATGCCTGTGTGTGCACATGCTCGACTTCTGTGCAACCCATGGGCTCGGAATCACCAACGTGCTGTTCAATTAACTGTGAATCCACACAGCACCATGTATTAATGCCGAGTCCAAGCATCTGTTGGACTATATAGTCGCAGAACTGGAGATGTAAACCCATGTCCTTGATACCAGAACCTACCACGGAGCTGATCAGCCCTTTGACCATCGGCTTGTTATCCATAAGATGCAACTGCCATTCTTCGACAGCGGTGGTGGGCGTCCACCTAGGACCCAATTCAAACCTACGGTGGCTTGGTCACAGCCAGCTGATGAGAGCTGCGAGCGATAATTTCATCATCGTTTTCAGTTAGGATGAGCATCGTCCCTCTCCTCCTCCTGATGCCAAGGGAAAATTCGTAAGGTTTAGGGCTGTGGCACATGCAGCTGGATTGGCTGTACTGGGTACAGGTTCCAGAACTTTCCAGAGACCCTGGCTGATGGAGGCTACGTTATAGTTAGCTGAAGGAATGCAGCAGGCACACTCCATCTACAACATCACACGCCTGGAATGAGGAGGCTTACGGCAGCCTTCACTTGGAGTTTCAGAGAACTGTGTTACAAGGACGAATGATGGTCGCACACTGCTAAGACGATAGAGTCTGCCTCAATAGCCCGTGATTACAAATCACTTTAATGCCATCAGAGAATTGACTTGCAAAGCCACACCCATTACTTTCCATAAAATAGGGAATGATGATCTGATCGCCGACCCCCAGGAACAAATGTGCAGGTTTTCTGAGCATTTGTCAGGTTTTGGGGGAGGGAAACCCCCTCAGCTCAAATAACACCATGGGACAACATGGGGGTGACCCTGCTGGGGGTGCGGTGCCTCAAATAGTGGAAGAAGTAACCACTCCCTTTCAGTGGCTGGCGGAGGTGCCATCTGAAAATGAAGTACGTAAGGCGATCCAGAGACTTAGACCAAAAAACGTACCAGGCAGGGATGATCTCTCAAAAAATGCTGTAGGAAGGTGGTATCTGGGTGGCACGGTGGCCCAGTGGATAGCGCTGTCGCCTCACAGCAAGAAGGTCCCGGGTTCGAATCTCGGCTCGGATGCCTTTCTGTGTGGAGTTTGCATGTTCTCCCCGTGTCCACATGTGTTTTCGCCGGGCACTCCGGTTTTCTCCCACAATCCAAAAAACATGCTGCTGCATAGATTAATTGGCTTGTAGACTAAATTGCCCGCAGTGCCCGGTGATGGACTGGCATCCCATCGTGGGTATATTCCTGCCTTGCGCCGTGTCTGCCGGGATAGGCTCCAGCTCACCGAGACACTGTACAGGACTAGGCGGTTTCTAATAGTGAGATGAGATGAGGTGGTATCTGTCTGGAGACTGCCCTATTTCACATCATTACAACAGTCTGGAGCACTGGACAGATTTTGAAGCAATGGAAGGATGCTCTAGTCTAGTGGTTTCCCAGTTTAAGAAGGGGGATCTCACCCATTGTAATAACTACAGGGACATGTCACTACTCAGTTTGCTGGGAAAGGTCCCGGCAAGTATAATTCAACATCGCCTTTCCAGGCACGCTGAGGAGAGGCTTGCGGAAACCAAATGTGGTTTCAGGCTGAGGCGGTCATGCACAGACACCATATTCTCTGTCTGGCTGCTACAGCAGAGGTGTAGGGAATTCTAACAGAACCTGAATCTCTACTTTATTGATGTGGTCAAACCCAAGATACTATAAGTAGGCCAGGGCGGTGGGTTGTTTTTCATGCTCTCTGGGTCCCTGACTCTTTAAGAACCTTCATGATAGTGGACAAGCGCAGGTATAGCTATGTGGTCTGAAGTTAGAGCCATTCCCTTTTCACCATGGTGTGTGACACGGATGCCCCCGGGCTTCTGCGATATTTAATATCATTTTTGACCACGTGGTTCAAGACACTTTCCATGGATGTACCCATGGAATTTCCATCTGGTACACGTAAAACTGGAGGCTGATCTGTGCCTGGGTATGGCCAATGGATGGTTATCAATTGGTCAACCATGTTACGTATGCCGATAATCTAGTAATTTTCACTCACTCTGAGAAGTTGGGGGTGCTGCTAATGAACATAGAGCATGCCACAACGATATGGGGTCTTAACATCAGCCCCACCAAAAACCAACCACCTGCTTGGGTATTTTATACCAGCGAACACTACCACCTCAGCTTCACCCCCTCACGAGTGATGGGGCAGATGTAGAGTAAATGAACAAGTTTCTGTACCTGGGCAGTGCACTTATGGCAAGTTTCGATATAACAACAAAGTCTCTGTTTAGCAACTCTGAATCAATCAGGCGGCATTATATTTTCATCGGCTGCTTAATGCTCTATGGAAGCTGCCTAGCCTGTCGCCCTATAGGAAGATTCGGGTCTTCTCAGGTGCAATCATGCCCGCTCTTCTTTATGCTTGCGAAACATGGACCCCCTGGCGTAACATCTGCACTAATTTGAACTTTGCCAGCTAGCCTGCCTTCGATTCATCCTGGGTTTAACCAGGTTGGATTGTCTGAGGATCTCACAAATTCTCAAAATATCTGGACAAATTCCAATTTGGTAAGCTCCTCCGGCATGCGAGGGTGCGGAAGCTGGGACATGTCACCCACAAACATAGCCACCGCATGCCCATGCATCTTTCTGTTTGGCTGGATAGAGGATGGCAAATGGCTGCAGCACGGTCTGAGGAAGAGATGGACTGATGTGTGCAAGTGGACCTGCCGCTGAGTTGACTTGCTGAAGACTGGTTTCAGCAGTGTCAAAATCGATCTTTGTTGGATGATGGTCGTGAAGGACGCTATAGAGCAGTTGGAGGCAGTCGCCCTCCAACAACAATGGAAGACAGAGAAGCGACCCTCATAACAGCGAACAGAGCGCCTAGCGGAGAAAACACAACAGGTTGGTGGTGTAGAGAGCACAGGTGGTGCATCTGCCCGTTATCTCAGTCAGGCAACCCATAACACCCAGGTCTGTCCCGTGATCTGTCAGTGAGCCTTTAACAGTTCACGTGGCCTCAAAGTGCATATGCTCTGGCACAGTGATAACATCACAGTCACTTAGTAGCGAATGGCAGTTGTTGTTGTTGGTTCATAAAGGTAACCTATCCTGAGCAAAGGCTTGGGTTTTCGGACCATCTGCTCCTATAAGGCAGTGGTATGGATAACGCCACGCCCGGCCGTCCACCCAACGCTCATGGTTTAACACAGTGTGTACTCATTTCAGGCTGGGTCGACCTCGGGGAGGCCCGGGATCGACATTCCTCATTGATGTTAGCCGTGGTGGGAATGGCACTTGAGTGACTGGGTTCGTCAGGCAGCTCTAACCGCAGCGCCGCCGCTTGCGCGTACGCGCGAAGGTGCCACCGTGTACACACGTGGCCTGAGGCGGAAAGTTAGTGGAGACCTTTAACCACGAGAGGACGAAATAGGGGCGCTGCTGAGATGCAGGAAACACCATTGCTTCTTATGCAAGGGTAACCCGAGTTACATCGCAGCACACTCTTTGCGAGCACCTATTAAGGGCAGCATTACCGCTCTTACATGAGGTGTATCCAACACCACGTAGGCCACTTATCCTGCCTAAGAGTCTGAGGAAACTGCAGGATAATTACCTGATATAAAAGACAAGTGCAGTGTTGTAACTATCTTTGACTGGCTCCAGCGTGAAAAGGGCTTTGCCCATCGTCCTCAAATTTTGTTTATGTCACTTTGTAGAAAGTAAAATTTGCTTTCAAAGTTTTGGGTCCGACATGATTTTGGTAACGACCAGCTACCATATCAGCTTCATCCATGCTCACCGTCAATTTGACGGGAAAATACACTAGTCTATACATAACCAAGTGTTTGTCCATGTGTGTATGAATATACCTACATAGTGGGGAGTGGTGGCCCAGCGGTTATCATGCTGGGCTAGAAACGCAGCGACCCGAGTTCGAATCCTGCTCATGGCAAACGCCAGTGACGATTTTCTGAACCGGTCCTGGGCCTCTCCTAGGGCGACTCCGCCTCAAATGAGAACCTATAGCAATGTAAACATTCCACTAGGGAGACAGAGGTGGCTGACTGTGGTGCTCGTCACCCACCTGCTCGTTTAATGTGTCGACCTTCATCGATGCTTGCTATTGGAACTTGACCGTAGAGTCTGTTAAGGCTATATGGGGGATCTTTGTTTTTTTCTAAGCATATACACACACAAGACGGCCAGCCAGAGTGCTGGTCACCCACCCCTTTTTGCGCCATGCCAGCTTTTACAGGCACTACTCACCAACAGTACTTGACCCTACACTACAGTCTGTTAATGCTATACGGGATTAATTTTTTTATTTGTGTTTGTCCGAGCTAAAAGTACTGGATTTGACTCCTTCAGTAAGCACAGACGTTATCAGCACAACGCCAACATTGTCATGTCTTACTTAAGCGTTACTCCGAACTTATTGAAAATTATTCAGCTTTTTAACACATTTTCACTACTATCCACCCTCTTAAGCACTTTTCCGCCCTTGTCCAGGAAACAATCCAGGTCAGAGCAGCCATGTCCAGCGGAAACGTCACGCAAGAGACATCACAATGACGTGTGATGTGCTTGGAACTTGATCGCCTATGGGCGGTTACGCGGCTAATTATTAAAACTACGATCACTGTTAGTTATCGTGATTATTATTACCAGCAGAGTACCCGCCATAAGATAAATCTTATTCCAAGCATGTAATGCGTTTTTCCTACGTCAGGATAATATCAGGTGAAATGTTTCAATAGCTACAGGCAATTTAAAGTCGAGCGACTTTTTGATGATCCTGTATTCGTGTTGCTGTCAGAAGGTACATCTCCGTGTCGTTAAGTGGTGGCCACGTGTCCGCTTAGCGATCGACGCCCTGGACAACCTCGCAAACGAGACATTTTGCAGGTGTAAATATTTTAATGTTTGTATTCACGTTATTGTGGCTTTACACAAATTCCGGACAATTTATTTTCAAATTGCCAATATTTGGATTGCGACACCAGCTTGGGCGTATGGTAGTTGCAGTGGGGCCCTGTCTCACCGGTGGGGGTGGGGGGCTTAACGCTGATGGGGGTGCTCCAAGCCCCCCACTCTCCCGCGAAGCTCACGCCGTCGGGCCGCGCGCGAACCTGCACGCGGTACCCGGGCCCTGGACGCAAGCTGTGCAGGCGGTGACGACCTCCCTCGGCACGGCCCACACTCACCAACTAGTGCGGGAGGGGGCGCGGGGGAGGGGGCGCGGGGGAGGGAATTT
>JAZEWT010000019.1:282545-296987 GCA_036362905.1 Mordacia mordax | reverse complement strand
GCCAAAAGGCAGTCAGCTCAGGACAATGCAGTATCAATGCTTATAGCTTAGGTGGAGCTGTTAACGCTATGGGTACTTTTATTGCCAGTATACATATATAAGTGTAGGAGGTTTTTACCGTTTCTGGCGATTATGCAGAGGGTTAGGGTTAGCTATAACATTAGCTATAGGGTTAAGGTTAGTTTTCGGGTTAGCTATTGAGTCACGGGGTTAGGATCAAGGAACAGGTTGAAGAAGGTGTTAGCAATAGGATTGCATTTAGGATTAAGAATAGGGTTGGGATAGTGTATGTGATTATGGTTAGGGTTAGCGATAGGTTTGGGGTTATGGTTAGAATGATGGTTAGGGTTAAGAATAGGGTTGAGGTTCGTGGATAAAATTACGGTCAGGGTTATGGGCAGCGATACGTTTTCAATGAGAGATAAGATTATGGTTAGGGGCAGGGCTGGGTCAGGCATATTAATAGGGTTGGGCTTTGGACTCCAGACTGCCCTCAGCGATGTTCTATCTTCCAATGAGCACCCCCACCTGCTGACAAACCTGGCAGCTCCGTCCTGCCGGAGACCGAGCCACGCGCCCATCGCCGTCCGTCTAAGTGAGCGTGGACGAGCGATCGCAGCTCGTGTACACGTTTATGCATGTACGCTTGTACGCATGCAATCTTATCGCAATCCAAGCTTGAAGAGTTATCCGCGTGCGAACCGAACTCGTGCCTCTCAAGCCTTCACTTCACGGAGTTTCAATGGGCCCGAGTGGAATGGAACTGAGGAAGAATTATCGAGATGGAGCGACCTCCTCCTGGAGCGAAGGTTGACTGGGTATGAATGTTAGCGGTGGTCGCCCGATCGAAAAAACTTTTCCTTGCTATAGAAACGTGGAATTCCTATTCCTAGCTTAGGGCTGTAAACTGGAGATGATCGCTGTCTTATTGTTCACTCTGCTTTCAGAGGAGTGGGATGACTGCGGAGGTGTGGGGGGGGGGTCGGGTGATGGGAAGGGGTGGGAGAGGGAGAAGGAGTGGTGAGTAGGGGGAGTGGGGGGCTGAGGAGTGGGGAGAGGAGAGAGCGGAAGATTAGGAGGGGAGGAGGAGTCGGGAGAGGGGGGAGTGGGGGGATTTGGGGGAAGGGGGATTAGCTGGGAGAAAGGAGGAGTGTGGGGGCGCACCTTCCACACGGGGAAGTTGTCGGCGACGTAGCGCAGTTCGTAGTGAAGGTGGGCTCTCAGTTGGTGGTTAGGTGGCTCCCACGCCACCATCACGTCGCCTGCAGCAGTCCCGTCGGGCTCGGCGCTCACGTTCACGGGGGGGCCCGGCCGCACTGTCAGCACACGGCCATCATCGTTACCATCTCCGTCGTCATCACCATCATCGTCACCGTCGTCACCGCGATGGTGGCATCACCGCCGCGGCTCACCCTGGTGCTGCACGTAGAAGGGGCCGAAGTGCTCCTCGTGGCGCCCACGCGCGTTAGAGGCGTTGACGGTCACTAGCACGGTGGCGGGGGCAGCGCCCTGCACGAGGAACTTGCAGCGTCCGACTGGGCCCCGCCCATCCTCCTCCTCCCCCAACTCCTCCCACTCGCGCCGCCACTCAGCTTCACACGGCTGGGTTGGCCCCCAGCTGATGGCGCACACACACACACGCCGGCGGGTGCCCAGCAGAACGCCCTGGTTAGTGTGGTGGAGGGGGGGGGTGTGGATTAATCGTGAAATACTGGTCGCTGTCTGCTTCTAAACGTTTTGCCGGCGTCACGGCTCAACTTTTTTGAGTAATGACACAATAAACTACTCAACCAGGATTGCGCACAACAGTGATTGTCTCCGTACGGGCAGACTGGCGCCCATGTGCGGGACAGGTGTCCTGTTGCGTCGAGTCACAGGGACGACTGCCACTGAGGAGGGAGCCTTGTCGTCATCTAAGATGAGACGCGGGCATTTGTCTGCCAAGTGGGAGGGCGAATGATTGATACTGCGCGGTCCAGCCTCGGGGCACCCCCAGTGGCAGCAGCCAACGCTGCTGCGCTGGCCGGCATTACCCGACTTGATACGAGGCTGTGAAGGAGGTGTCGCTCAGGTTGGCTCCTCGAGCGCCCTGCCACTCGCACACAACGAGCAGCAGGTCGGCCGTGAAGCACCGCACGTCCAGCTTCCCTGGGAACGAAAGCAACGATGGGGGCGGTGGCGATCAGACCCTCGCGTGTGAACCAAATGAGACCCCCTGCTCACCGCCTGTTCCAAGTACCGGCACCTGCGTGCCGGGCAGCTTCAATCGATTTGTACCATGGTCTGGTACCGGAGACACATGTCCAGGTTTGCTCCGCGGAAGAGGACACGATGTGGATTTGGATTTGAGGAGCAGATTAAACCAGGCTCTCAAGTACGGCGAGTGGACGATCTCAGCCTGGCCACCAATGACCTACACAGAGAACCGTTGCCTCAACCAGCCATGAGAAACCTATGTCGGCGTATTTTTAACTCGTGTTGTTTCTGCGTTACACGGCCACACCGGGCACGTGGGTGTTGCGATGGAATGGCGCTAGACGGGCGAGCTCACCGGTGACGAACAGAGGAGCCGCCATCACAGTGGATGACCACGCGCTCCAGGGTCCCGTGTACTGGCCTTGGTCCGAGGCCTTGGCTCGGACACGGAACGCATATGTGGCCACGGCGATCTCCTCGTCCAGGAGGAGCAGCTCGACGGACGTCTCATACACGGTCTGCTCCTGCGGAACACGGCACATGCTCAGCTCCCGAGTGGAGGAACTCCCAGCTTAAGTTTCACGGGTGGGGAGACGCGCGAACACCACACTGCTTCACCGGCTGGGAATGCAGAGTTAAGGAATAAGGGGGGAGGGGGCAGCATGACTTATTAACCTTTCCATATCGTCATGCGGTGTCCCATGAAAAATGTGATGTGGTGACGGAATGTGGCGGGTTAATAATTGACACCCGGGCCGCCACAGAGAAGGGGAGAGGGTTAAAAACGGGGGAGCAGGGGAGGAGGAGAGGGAGACTTTGGCTGGACAGCAGAACGACAGGCGTGCGCGAGACTTGTACGCGGTTATGCGAGGACAACAACAGGACTACGGGGCGGGTTAATAAAGGATTCTACAGTGGAAACTCTTTTCCGAGATTTTATATGAGTCAGTCGGGGATCCGTCGAGGAGTGTTGCCGGAGCACGGAGGGAGGCTCACGGCGCGCTTCGAGGGAGAGGATGAGGAGGCTGACTCGGTATCCACCGGTACCCTGTTGTCTACCCCGGCCATGCCTTACCCAGTGCCGCGGCCGGAGCCTCGACCTAGGGGCCAGAGTCTCAGCATGCCACAGCTAAAGAGAAAGTATGGGTGGCTGCCAACACAAGCGCACACCTCGCCAGAAGTCACGACCGGTACGCCACAGGAACATCGCTTCCCAACCCGAGCCCTGCACTACGCTAACATTAGGCTTCATGATTAATCAGGGACTCTGCTCATTTCAGCTGATATGTCAATCACACGCAGGGTGCTGGATTATTCTCAATGTAGGCAACCTGATTTTATTGTACCATGGCAGACCAGGTAACACTGCCTGCGGTCTGAGGTCGGGTCGGGGGTCAGGAGATACGTAGGGGAGGGGGCGGCTCTCACGTGCGGGGTGGCGACAGGGTCAGGCGTTGCGGATCCGGCCAGAGTCCTCCGCTCATAGCGTAGCTGAAACATGAGCACGAAGTCGCAGCCAGGGGCGGGCGCCCATGATGCACGCAGATGGCCCTGTTGGCCGTTGCTCCTCACCGCCAGCTCGCACGGCGGGTTCACGAGAACTGAGGCGGTGGCACGGCGGCACGGGCGATGACGTGAGTCAACATGAGGATCGGTGGCACAGCAACCCCCCCCCCCCGTGCGATGCTGCCTGATCATTGCACCTGGACTCAAGTCACAATCGTTTTTGCTTGTTTACTAAGGACGGCCGCCCAGTGCGAGCCGCGTGATGCCGCACAATGGAGACGCGTGTTCGGTAACAGCTTAGCTTCATGCCCACGTGGCAACTCGACTTAACGGGCTCTGTCGGGTAGTGGAGGCTTACAGTGAGTTCCATATATGGAGCTGCTTAAAATCACGAGTGGCTGCACATAGCACTTGATTGAATTTGGCTGATTCCTGGGAGAGCAATAAAAGAGGATAATAATTTTAAATGACCCGCTTTTACCGCACTCCAAAGTAGAAAAAAATAATAAAACACAAAAACAATCTAGGGATACAGACTTAAAGCGGATGACCAAACACTGACAATATGTGACTTACAATTGACTGATAAATAGTGAGATTTACATTTGAATAATTTTAGTCGTAAATGTGTGTTTTTCTAATGTTTTGTAAATGGAACAACAATCAGTTATTACGTAATATCAGTACGGTTCAAAGGTTTTCATTAAAGGAAAAGATTATTGTAGTCTGGCGATGGACCGGCGTCCCGTCGTCGGGTGTATTCCTGCCTTACGCCCTATGTTTCCGGGATAGGCTCCGGCTTCACCGTGACCCTATATAGGATTAAGCGGTTTCAGATAATGAGATGAGATTATTGTAGTCTTATACGGTCAGTGTTTGGCCACCCACTTTTAGTCTGTATCCTTAGATAGATTGATTTTGTGTAAAAAAAAATTATTTTCTCCTTTGGAGGGCGGTAAACGCGGGTCATTTACATTTTTATCCTATTTTATTTTCAAAATTTTTATTAGTGCTTTAAACTTCATCACCCGCTGAACAGCCAATCAGGCAGCTCGCCCTTCGAGCCTCCGAGTCCCAATCGGAGCCATCCGTCCTCCCCGCGCGTCCCTCCTCCCGCAGCGCCCGCTCGCTATGATCCTTAACAGAGAGAGGATCGTTTCTATGGCGGGCCCAGGATCAGCTTGTCACTGCACTTCAAACTTTTTTTCACTAGACTGCATTGTTATCCGAATTATGCCTGTGTGCAAAATTTCAGCTCTCCAGCTTTATCGGAAATGCTTTAAATTTGTGCTCAAAGATTCTAACCGTTACATCCCCCAATGCAAGTCAAGTAACAGCGGGTAAAAATAGGGTTTTGTTTTTCCATTTGGTCAAAATAGCCGTATTTATAGGGTCCGTGGTGGGAGCGCTTTGGAGAAGGACATAGCAATGCAGGAGACACCGCAATGCTGGAGACATTACAATGCAGGAGACACCGTAATGCAGGAGACATCGCAATGCAGGAGCCACCGCAATGCTGGAGACATTACAATGCAGGAGACACCGTAATGCAGGAGACATCGCAATGCAGGAGACATCGAAATGCAGGAGACACCGCAATGCAGGAGACACCGCAATGCAGAAGACACTGCAATGCAGGAGACATTACAATGCAGGATACTTTACAATGCAGAAGACACCGCAATGCAGAGGACATTGCAGAGGCAGACAATGGCCGTTTGGAATGTGTGCGCTCGTTAATGCTCCAGAGGAAGTCAAGTTGACAGAATTTTCAAATGTACAACGATTTCAACAGCACACACATATACACTATAGATATATATAGAACACATGTTCTCTCAGATAAACCAGCCACGTGCTTTATGATGCTTCCAATGTGGAAGGCAAGACGTTGCAAATGAGAGCGAAAGAACGCCCGATGCGGCTATCTCGAAGAGCATCTCTTGAGAGCAATTCCCAGACATCGAGCCGTGACATCCTTCATCAATGCATACATTAAAATATTACAATCATTAACGTGTTTTTTTTAAACCGTCATTAAAATGTCACATTATGCCACAGGTGGAAATATGATCGTAGCTGAAATGGGGAAGTGTGCCCCGTGACGTCATAAGAGTTCAGCTCCTGTAAGGCAGCAGTGTAGTCACCCCCCCCCCACAATAAATGCATAACTCCACGCGTTGTCAATTAAATTGACAGATGAAAGAACTTTGACGAACGATGCCGGGCCGGTAACACACGTGGGCGCGGTGGCCGCGAGCTGCTGTCAGCGGAAGGCCAGGTGCTCCTCTTCTCAGCCTGCTCAGTGGTGGACTTAGTGGCACAGCGGTAACATCTGAGCCTCGCAGAGAACGTTCCGCTCAAGGTGGTTCGACTCCCACCTCGGGCACCATTCTGTGTGGAGTTGGTGCATTCTCCCCTTGTCCCATGTAGGATTTCTTCGGGTTCTCCGGTTTCCTCCCAAAACTAAAAATTATTTGGCCGATATCATTGCAAGATATAGGAAGCCTAACTGCGTGGCTCCATCCACCTCCTGCAGCTTCCCCATGCTTGATTCGTTCTCTCTTAGAATACATACCTTCCAAACTATGTACCACACTCTACACAATGAATTTATTATTATTGTTTCATAATTTATATATCATGGAAAGTTTTACCAGCGTACCCAGCTGGTCGATGTAGACCCCAGATGCGTGGTACAGAGGAGGGCCCCCCCACGGGCCTACCCCCGTCCCCCTCCACAGGATGGAGATGCGCAGCGGGGTGAAGTAGAGGACATCGCTGTCGGGGAACTGGCAGCGGAAGGTGGCCATGAGGCCGCCCCGGGTTCGCGCCAGCTGGGGCTCCCCGGACACGCATTCCCTCACATCCTCCTCCTCTTCCTCCTCTTCCTCCTCCTCACTGAGGGTACGAGCACACCGACAAGCAACCTCATCATCATCATCGCCGACCTCGCAGTGTCACGCACACCATCACAAACGCCAAAGACCCTCCATAAAGACATTAACTGTTGGAACGAGGGCACTGATTCAGGACGGCGAGGCCACCTATGAGGCTGCGGGGGGCCAACACCATGCCCAGCAACATTTGACTCCTGAATACTCACCTTCATACAACGCACCAAGTACCCAGCCACTCAGTCACCCACCCACTCAGTCACCCACCCACTCGCTCGCTCACCCTGCATGTCACCTGTTAAAATGAGCCGCGTAGCTGGACCGTTCCTTCCAGCCTGAATAAAAACTGACTGTGGAGACGGTTGTGTTCTTATGAGTTTCGGAGCCAAACTCATTCAACCACCCACACCCCCAATCAAAGACAATGACAAAGATCCCCCGTATAGCCTTAACAGACTGTATGGTCAAGTGCCATTAGCAAGCACCTATGAAGGTCGACAGGGCACATGAGAAGGTAGGTGACCAGAACCACGCTCAGCCACCTTTGACTCCCTCGTGGTAATGTTTATACATTGCACTAGGTACTCATTTGACGCTGAGTCGACCTAGGGGAGGCTCAGGACCGGTTCAGAAAATCGTCACTGGTGTTCATCGTGAGCAGGATTCGAACTCGGGTCGCCGGGTTTGTAGCCCAGCATGCTAACCGCTGGGCCACCGCTCCAGACACCCACAATCACACCCCCAATCATACACTCACTCACACAACAACAGCAAGAATCGCCATTCGCCACTAAGTAGAGTGACCTTGATGCCACGCGAATTTTCTCGAAGGCTTGCTGACAAGAGGTAAGGGATAAACCCAGGTGTTAGGGGTTGTCTGACTAAGATTACTTGTAGATGCACCGCCTGTGCTCTCTACTCTGCCAACTTGCAGTGTTTTATCCGCCCGGCGCTCTGCTTATTGTTCTGAACATTGCTCCTCCACTCTTCGTTGTTGGTGGAGGGCAACTGCCTCCATCTGCCCCATAGTATCCTTCACGACTCTCCTCCACAGAGATCGACCTTGTCACCGCAGGTACCAGTCTTCAGCAAATCCACTCAGCTCCAGGTCTTCCAGTCAGACAGAAAGTTGCTTGGGCATACAGTAGCTGGGGATGCGGGCTACATGACCTAGCCACTGCAGCCTCGCTTGCCAGAGGGGCTCACCAATGGGAAATTGTCCAGATCTTTCAAGAATTCCTGAGCTCCTCAAACAATTCAACCTGGTTAAACCCAAGGATGATCGTAGGCAGTCCAGCTGGAAAGTTTCAAAGCAGCGCAGATATTCCACCAGGGGGCCCAGATTTGTAAGCAACGAGATAATAATAATAATTGCATTTCTTGAGCGCTTTTCACCCGAGGGCCACAAAGTGCAGCTTACAGCTGTGGAGAGAACAGCACGTCAACAACAACGACATTCGAACGAAAATTCAGCAACATTTTTTTAGGTTTTCAAGTATACAGGTCATTGCAGAACATGTAAAATATGATCTGACTTTCAACTAAAATTTTAAAATGCAAAATTATCAGTGTTTATAATACATGTATTGGGAAATGGTTTAATGTAACGTTGATTGTATAATAATAAAAATTGCATTTCTACAGTGCTTATCACCCGAGGGTCACAAAGCGCTGCACAGAGTTGCACAGAGGACGGCACATCAACAACGAGATAAGGACGGCAAATCAGCAATAAGGTTATATTGGAAAAACATTTTTTACAAATCAGAGCTACGGAGAGAATGGCAGGTCAACATCAGGACAGTTCAACTGAAAGTCAAATAGTAGCAATACATTATAGAAGAACATAAAATATGGTATTAAAAAAAAATTCTGCAACAAACAAGGAAGAAATAAATGTTCCCAAGTAGGCGCAGGTCGGAAGAGAGCCATCATCAACAACACTAAGCCGCAACAGTCCTAGCCTCAAATGGAAGGGTATTCCAGAGTCTGGGAGCAGGGCGCGATAAGGCTCTGTCACCCATCGAATGGAGATGTGACCTGGGCATATGCAGCAAGCTCGTATTGGAGGATCGAAATTGCGTGTTGAGGAGGGTGCCCGACGTAGGTCACGGATGTATGTTGGAGCAGCACCAGTATGTGAGAAGGAGGATCTTGAATTGAATTCTGCATTTAACAGGTAACCAGTGGAGAGACTTCAGTACTGGGCATATGTGATCATGGATGGGTGTGCGAGTGAGGACTCGAGTAGCTGCCATCTGCACACGTTGGAGACGATTGATCAGGTAGGCAGGGGTGCCAGGGAGCAATGAATTGTAATAATCGATTCGTGAGGAGCTCAAGATGTGTATATCTGTTCAGCATCAGCAGTGACAGGTTGTTCACAGTCTGGCTTTATTTTTGAGATGGAAATAGGCTACCTTCGTCACCTTGTTGATGTGCGTCTTGAAGGTGAGTGAGGAATCAAGAGTCACACCTGACGCCGAACTGCTTTAGCAACTTTAATGATCTGGTCGTCAAGCATCAATTTTATAGATTCATCCCTGGAAAATTGATGCGGGGTTCCGACAAGCAAAATTTCTGTTTTGTCGCCATTTTGTTTTTTAAAAATTTAATTGAGCCATGCCTTCACAGTTGACAGTGAGGAAAACATGCAAAGACCAGATGCATTGATGGTTGGCTTTGCATGGATATAGATTTGGATGGCATTGGCATAGCAATGCTAGCTGAGATTGAGGCTGCAGATGATATGACCAAGAAATTGTAGGTAGATGCTGAAGAGGAGTGGGCTAAGAACTGATCCCTGAGGAACTGCAGACAAAACAGGATGGACCGCTGAGTTTTATCCTCCGAGGCTGACAAACTGCTTCTGGTCGGACAGGTAGGAGCTCAGCCAATGCAGGCACTGCCAGAAACTCCGATACCTTCGAGTCGCTCAAGTAATATCAGGTGGTCAACGGTATCAATGGCAAGCACTCAGGTCCAGGAAGACAAGAATACTTGTCAAGCCTTCATCAGCAGCAACGTGTAGGAGGCACAGTGTTAGACATAGGAGTCTCAGAGTTAGAGATGGGAGTCTCAATGTTAAGAAATAAAAGTCGCAGTGTTAGAGATGGGATTCTCAGTGTTAGAGATGGGTATCATGGTGTTAGAGATGGGTGTCACAGTGTTAAACCACTATGAATTAGAGAAGAGTAAAACAGAGTTAAGTGATCAAAATTGTTTCAGACACATAGACTGATATGATTGCAGCTGAGAATACCTGAAGCTTTGTGCGGAGTGACAGGCAAGGCAGCTTCTATGCAGCGTTTCTTAGCTGATGGAACGATAGTACCGCCCAACTGATTCGGAGCGAGACCTCCGCTGCCAAACCGAAACCAGCCATAACGAACTGCCTGGGTATGGAAACTCCTCCACTCTCCCCACAGCTGCTCCACTTACACTCACATACACACTCACCCACACTAACTGACACAGTTATTCACCCACTCACCCGTAAAACGCATAGATGAGCCTCCAGTGCTGGATCTCCGCCGGGATGGACAAGAGGTCGCCCTCCGTGGCCACCGGTTCGCCCTCCTCTGTTGCCCCTAGGTCGTCCCCCGAGGACCCGTAGACCCTCACCCCCCACTCACAGGTGAACTCTCCAACGCACGGCGCCCGGCACCGCACGAAGGCGACGCGCGGCCCTGGCGCGGGTGCAGGCATGGTGCCCGCGGGGAACACGGTGCCCGTAGGGAACACAGTCGCACCTGTGCAGTGGCACCGCCCAGCAACCACCCGAGTCTGATTGTCGGTCGCAGCCCAACACCAGCGACGATTTTTCTGAAATGGTCCTGGGCCTCCCATAGGTCAACTCGGCCTCAATCTAGTACCTGCAGCAGTGTGCAAGCCAGTGGTAACATCTGTGCCTCAAGGAAAGTCCTGCCCTGGGCGGTTCGATCTCTGCCTAGGGCGCTTTCCTCTGTTGAGTTTGTGTGTTCTCTCTCCCTGGTCTCTGTGGGATTCCTCTAGATTCTTTGGTTTCCTCCCACATCTAAAAAAAATACTCAATAGTTGATCGCTTGATGACGTAATATAACGCAGTGTCTAGCAAATGTTGGCGCAGGCTGAATGCATGTCTGCCTTCCCCTCGCCTCCGTCGTTTCCTCACTACACCTCTATAATAATGTGAGCCGCCCTGGATAAGGACGTCTCATAAATAATCATTAATAATAATCTGTTGCACCAAAAGGACCACACACCACAAGGCCCACGCATTACTAGGTGGCACTTGCATCCCACGGGGGGTCGTGACCCACCGGTGGAGAATGGCGGGTGCGAGCATTGTCACTAGCGAGCTAAGGTGGACAAGCGCGGTCCTGGATTCCCGCTCCCTCGGGTGCCGTGCTGGCCTCCATGGGAGCCCCTCGCTAGCAGCGCTCGCCCCAAAAGTCCAAAGCTCCACGGGGGACTTTAGTCTACGGACGGGACACTCAGCGCTCAGTGTGTGTCCACTGTGCAGCCACGCGCGGATGACTTACATTTATTAGTGGTCTCATCGCAACCCTCCTTCCCACCGCCACATCGAGACACAACTTCACGAATCTTTCTGCATAATTTTGATTTTTAAAGCTACTATGAGCAATTTTGAATAGAATTTAACATTGGAATAAATCCTGAACTAATCTCATAGAAACTCCCATATTGGCACCTGCAGCTGCTGTACTTTCCAGAGCACAGGGCGGTCCAGATGTCTTGTGACCCCCATTTAATTGATCGTTAACCTTTTTGTTTCCTTTGCTCATTTGTTTCTGTTTTAAATAACATAACAATGATATATTTAATAATGAGTTATACTTTGTACATGTCATTTATTAATGTTTCTTACGTTACATTACACACACGAGATATACTAAGTACCACCCACTTTGCCTTGCTCAATGTGCCCTCTCTGAACACCGAAAAAGCCCCACTCATTGCTGAACTGATATCGGATAACAGTCTGCATCTGCTCTACCTCACAGAGACCTGCATTATCAAGATAATTTTCTCACATTGAATCAGGCTCTACCGCGAGAATTTTCTTCACTCCATCAGAAAGCTCGTTCTCAGCCCACTCATCTTCAGCATCTGCATTCAATCAATTGGCCATATCCTGTGCAACCTCAATCTCAGCTACCATTGCTATGGTGATGACATCCAAATTCTATATCCACACAAAGCCATCCAGCAATGCATCTAGTCTTTGCATGTCGTTCCCACTGTCAGCTGTGAAGACCTGGCTCAATTCAAATTTTACCTAAAACTAAATGGTGGCAAAACAGTTTTGCTTGTCAGAACCCCACACCAGTTGTCCAAAGCTAAACATATTCAACTGATGATTGACGACCAAAGCATTGAAGTTGTTGAGGCAGTCCGGAGTCTAGGTGTGACTCCTGATTCCTCACTCAGCTTCGACAAATAGCACGCGAATGGTTACAATGGCTACGTTCAGACGATAACACAGCCAGTGGGAACACAACGAGAGTGGAACACAGCCAGTTGCACAACAAGGAGAGTGGAACACTTTGAAATTGGATCACAGCGAGAGTGGAATGCAGCAAGAGTGGAACACGGCGAGAGTGGAACACAGCGAGAGTGGAAGACAGTGAGAGTGCAACACAGCAATAGTAGAACACAGTGAGAGTGAAATCCCAGTGAGAGTGGAATACAGTGACAGTGGAATGCAGCGAGGGTGGAACACAGAGAAAGTGTAACAAAGCGACAGTGGATCCCAGTGAGAGTGGAACACAGCGAGAGTGGAACACAGCGAGAGTGGAAAACAATGAGAGTGGAACACAGCGAGAGAAGAACACAGTGAAAGTGGAACACAATGACAGAGGAACACAGCGAGAGAAGAACACAGTGAAAGTGGAACACAATGACAGAGGAATGCAGCGAGGGTGGAACACAGTGAGAGTGGAACACAATGACAGGAATGCAGCGAGGGTGGAACACAGTGAGAGTGGAACACAGTGAGAGTGGAACACAGCAACAGTGAAACACAGTGAGAGTAGAACGCAGCGAGAGTGGAACACAGTGAGAGTGGAATGCAACGAGAGTGGAATGCAGTGAAAGTGGAACGCAGCGAGAGTGGAACGCAGCGAGAGTGGAACACAGTGAGAGTGGAACACAGTGAGAGAGGAACACAGTGAGAGTGTAACACAGCAATAGAGGAACACAGTGAGAGTGGAACGCAGCGAGAGTGGAACACAGTGAGAGTGGAACACAGTGAGAGAGGAACACAGTGAAAGTGGACAACAGTGAGAGTGGAATGCAGTGAAAGTGGAACACAGCGAGGGTGGAACACAGAGAATATGAAGAGAATTAATTGTGGGTCACAAGACATGTAGACCGCCCGGGTCTGCTCCACCGCGTCCCTGCCTCCCCTCGCGCCGCCGGACCCCCGCGATACCGTGGCCCCTGTGACCGAGAGGACGAGGATCGGCATCCCCCAAAGAAGGGATCACAGCCACACATCCGGCCATCGCATAGCCCCAAACGGCAGTGCGGGCGTCACAACTCTCGGCTGCGAGGAGCAGCTGCACCTGCAGCTACCCCGGGGACAGAGACCCCGCTTAGCGCCCAGGGCCCCCTCACTACCCCCAGGGCCCCCTCAGCACCCCCAGGGCCCCCTTACCACCCCCAGGATCCCTTCACCAGCCCTTGAACCCCCTCTCCACCCCCAGGATCCCCGCACCAACCCCAGAGCCCCTTCACCACCCCAGGGCCCGCTCACCACCCCCACGACCCCCTTCACTACCCCCAGGACCCCTTTACCACCCCCAGGACCCCCTCAACACCCCAGGACCCCCTCACTACCTCCAGGTCCCCCTCATTACCCACAGGGCCCGCTTACCACCCCCAGGACCCCATCACCACCCTCAGAAACCCCTCACCACCCTCTGGACCCCCTCACCACCCCCACGATCCTCTCACCACTCCCAGGGCCCCCTCAACACCTCAGGACCCCTTAACCACCCTCAGGACTCCCTCACCACCTCCAGGACCCCATCACAACCCCCAGATCTCCCTCACCGCCCCCAGGACCCCTCACTACCCCCCGGACACCCTCACTAACCCCAGGACCCTCACTACCCCCAGGACCCCCTCACTACCACCAGGACCTCCTTACCCGTAGTATCGGCACCTCGCAGCCGCTGCGGCAGCAGCAGAAGCAGTAGCAGCGTGAATGTGGTGGACTTCACGAGGAGCGCCGCCGCAGGCGCCCGGGTTCCCATCCTGTGCCAGGCAGGGACCACGAGGTCTCACCATGGGGGATCATCACAGGGGATCATCACGGGAGTTTGCCTCAGGCCTCCGTGGCCGAGGAGATGCGAGGCGCTCTGCCGCAGGACCCGCGCGTCAAGTAGCGGGGAGGGCGAGGTGAGACGCCACCCCCAACCCCCGGGCTGTGACGCGAGACATCGCAGCGGGGCGGAGCCCTCCTCCTACCACCGCCTAACTCCAACCCCAATTCCATAACTCGACCTCTGATTCCCTAATCCCATTCCTTATCTCCTAAACTCACCCCCAATCCTATCCCTGACCTCATAATCTCACCCCTGATCCCCTAAGCCCATTCTGATCCCCGAATCCTGCCCCTGATCCGCTAGGCCCACCGATGATTCCCTGGGCCCATGCCTGACCCCTTAAGTCCTCCCTTGATCCTGTAACCAGACTCCTAATCCAATAGGCACGACCTCGATCGCACCCCTCACCGATATCCCACCTATAACACCCACGACTCCACAATCTCCCACCCTCTAAACCCCACCCCTCCCCATCTCCCACCTCCAAACCCCACCCCTCCCCCATCTCC
>JAZEWT010000019.1:230359-249966 GCA_036362905.1 Mordacia mordax | reverse complement strand
ATTTACTGAGTCAGCCAATTAACCTAGGCAGAAGCGTGTCTTTGGCCTTGCTGGCGTTGAAGAATCCTCTACTGTTGCCAAAGTCAGCAAGCTACGGGATTTCCAGGGCCTTTTCAGTTCACAACGTGTTCTTAAGCTTCCTTACTCTGCGCTGGACCTTTGCAGCACAGTCCAGTGTGTTTCAATATCCTCTGGATAATGCTCTAGGAGTCTTTGGCTAAGTGCAAACGGGAGACGTTGCATGTTCTTCGTATCTCCTAGGCTCTCGTTGTTAAGTCTGGGGCGGATAATCTTCTTTTGCGGCAAACTCTTTTGTATGACTCTGATGTACATTATGGAGCAGATGAGGTGGTGATTTGTCCAGCAGTTGCCAACACAGATACAGCTATTGTGATGTTTACGTCACTGAGATCCCTGCCCCGAACAATGACATAATCAATAAGATGCCAAAGCTTGGAGCGAGGATGCATCCAAGATGTTCTGAACTTTTTTCTCTGGCGAAACAAGGCATTGGTTATGAATTGGCCGTGTTCCAGCACACTTTGAGAGTAGCAGGACTCCATTGGAGTTGATGGTGCCAACACCCTTTTTCCCAATTGTGCCATTCCAGAGGTTGTTGTCTCTGCTAACTGTGGCGTTGAAGCCCCAAAAAGGATTATTTTGTCTTTCATCTCATTATCTGAAACCGCTTAATCCTATATTTCTTGAGGATACTTCATAATACGATGTCTAGATTAGTGTGGAAGGTCTCCTTGACTTCATTTTAAAAGACCAGAGTTGGAGCATAGGCACTCACAGCTGTGGCCATCAGCGAGCTTGAGGCAGAGGATCAGGAGTTGCTTCACTGACGCTCACTGGAGGTTCCGAGAGGTGGCTGAAGAACTTGTTCTTGATAGTGAATCCTACTCCATGGATCCTGGGTTTATCATACCATTTTCTCTTAGAGAAGAAGGTGTAGCTGCCCTTCTCCTCCTTCAGGTGCCCTTCCTCTACCAGACGTATTTCGGAGAGTGCAACGCGGTCAATCCGACACCTTCTCGGCTCTATTACAATGATCACCCTTCGTCTTTTAGGACGGTTGCTAGTTAGACTGTTGATAAGTGTTCGTATATTCCACGCTCCGAAATGTACAATTTTTTGTTTCTGACCGCAATACCATTGGATGCAGTCTTCCAGCCAGGTAATGGGAGGCAGGATATTTTTAGGGCACCTTTTCCAGCCCCTTCCCCATGTGGGGTGAACAGAGTAGGTCCTAAATAGGGCTGCTCAGTCATGAGTGCAGCTGCCGAAAACCTCTCATTGCCTCCCCCTGAGTGCAAGACAACTGAATCACTCACCAGCTGTGCGCCGAGTCATAGCTAGGGACTCTCGGACTTCACTGTCCTGCTCCAGTTACTATTTCCTGATCGCCACAGGACTTTGTCCTTTAACATCAGAAAACGGCTGTGTGACCTCTTTTAAAATGGGGACACTGATGCACAAACAGCCACCACTCAAACCTTGACAGGGAGGGCCAGAATCCAATGGCATGGAAACCAAGACAATTGTGGATGCTTTTCTGCTGCAACCTTACTCCGCCTTCACAGCCGCTGTGATTTTCCTCACGGCTCCATAACTTCTGAGATTCTGATCGCCACCATCTTCCGCCTGCTCTGCTGTTAAAGTCTTTGTTGGACCTCGCTTCGTGTGGGTCCTCGACCTGACCACTGGTAGGTGACCCGACCAGGAGCTCAGCTCCGGACAACATCGCTTTCAGGTTTTCAGAATCACATGAGACTCTCCACCACGTCCAGGTGGAGATCCAGCACGGAGCACACAGCACGGAGCACACAGCACAGAGCGCACAGCAGACAACATGGAGCGAACAGCATGGCGCGCACAGCATGGAATGCACAGAACGTAGCGCACAGCACACAGAATGGAGCACACAGCATGGAGCGCACAGCACGGAGCACACAGCACACAGAATGGAGCACACAGCATGGAGCGCACAGCACGGAGCGCACAGCACAGAGCATGGAGTGCACAAAACGGAGTGCACAGCACGGAGAGCACAGCACACGGCATGGAGCACACAGCGCACAGCATTGAGCACACAGCATGGGGCACACAGCACGGAGTGCACAGCACAGCACGGAGCGTACAGCATGGAGCGCACTGCACAACATGGAGCGCACAGCACACAGCATAGAGCGCACAGCATGGAGTGCACAGAAAGGAGCGCACAGCACACCGCACGGAGCACACAGCACGGAGGGCACAGCACACAGCATGGAACACACAGCACGCAGCATGGAGCATATAGTATGGAGCGGACAGAATGGAGCACACAGCATGGAGCACACAGCACGGAGTGCACAGCACACAGCATGGAGCACACAGCACGGAGTGCACAGCACACAGCATGGAGCGCACAGCACGGAGTGCACAGCACACAGCATGCAGCGCACAGCACGGAGTGCACAGCACACAGCATGGAGCGCACAGCACGGAGTGCAAAGCACACAGCATGGAGCGCACAGCACGGAGTGTGCAGCACACAGTATGGCGCACAGCACGGAGTGCACAGCACACAGCATGGAGCACACAGCACGGAGTGCGCAGCACACAGTAAGGCGCACAGCATGGAGTGCACAGCACACAGCATGGAGCGCACAGCACGGAGTGCACAGCACACAGCATGGAGCGCACAGCACGGAGTGCACAGCAGCACACAGCATGGAGCGCACAGCACGGAGTGTGCAGCACACAGTATGGCGCACAGCACGGAGTGCACAGCACACAGCATGGAGCACACAGCACGGATGCGCAGCATGCAGCGCACAGCACAGAGTGCACAGCACACAGCATGGAGCGCACAGAATGGAGCGCACAGTACACAGCACGGAGCGCACAGCATGCGGAACACAGCGGGTGGATGCGCAGCACGCGGACGCAGAACTTAGCGTTGTGTGCGCGGGGGGGGCGGCGGCGTGCGCACGCTCACGTTTGTCGCAGTCGGGGCCGTGCCACCCGGTAGCGCAGGAACAGCCGTACGGGTCCGGGAGGCAGAATGTGTAGAAGTTGCAGCCTCCGTCCTTGCAGCGCTCCGAGCACCTGCTCCCAAACGCATTGTCGCCGCACCCTGCAAAGACAAAGGTTACCCGTACAGCCTTCAATGGGCTACTGGGGCAAGTGTTGCTGGTGAGCAGCAACTGCGAATGCTGGCACGGTGCACATACGAGGGTTGTTCAGTTCAGTATCAGTATCCGCTCCCTGTACAGGGTCGTGAGGGACCAGAGCCTGTCCCGGCAGACAGAGGGTGCAAGGCGGAGCTATACTAAAGATGTGATCCTAGTACATCGCAGGGGACACTTTTTGGAGCAATTTTACTCAGCAGGCCAATTAACCTAGACAGTAGCGTTTATTTGGACGGTGGGAGGAAACCTGAGTACCTGGCGAATACCGACCCAGACACAGGGAGAACATGCAAACTCCACACAGAAAGGCACCCGAGCCGGGAACCGAACTCGAGTCCTTCTAGCTGTGAAGCAGCAGCGCTACTCACTGTGCAACCACCATGTCACTCTATGAGGGGGTGGTTGAGGCAAACATCACGAACCAGCCAGATTTATCTCCCAGTGCCAATGTTTATACACAGCAGACCGATAATGATTTAGGGCTGAGTCAGCCTAGAGGAGGACTCAAAACCGGTTTAAAGATTCGTATTGCAGTGCGTCAACTGCTGCGCCACCGCTCCCCACACACATGCAGTCACTGCTGACATCAGTTGACAGAGTTCGATATAAGCACGGTTCATTCGTTAAATAACTAATCTCATCTCATCTCATTATCTGAAACCGCTTAATTCTATATAGGGTCACGGTGAGCCGGAGCCTATCCCGGAAACACAGGGCGTAAGGCAGGAATACACCCGACGACGGGACGCCAGTCCACCGCTGGGCATTGCGGGACAATTTTAGTCTACGAGCCAATCAACCTATCCAGGAGCATGCTTTTGGACTGTGGGAGGAAAACGGAGTACCCGGCGAAAACCCACGCGGACACGGGGAGAGCATGGAAACTCCACACAGAAAGGCACCCGAGCCGAGAGATTCGAACCCGGGACCTTCTTGCTGTGAGGCGTCAGCGCTAACCACTGGGCCACCGCGCCGCCCCTAAATAACTAATCACGTAACTAAATCACATCTAATCAGCCACTCTGCCTGCTTCTAGCGCGTCATTTCAGCTGGGATAGTTCAACACCAAACGAAGCTCTAGATTCGCTTTGATATTTAGTCTTGCCTGTGCTGAACCAATACTGCTGAAATATCGTGCTGCCAACAGGCCAAGAGGCTGATGGGATGTGTAAAAATGCACACTTCATAAAACAACAGGAGTGGGAACGGAAATATGACAAACATGGCCACTGGGCAAAATGAAGTTTTCCTACCCAAGGCATCTTCAACCTTTTGGGCAAAGTTCTTCAAAGACAGGATCTTTTGAAGGGTTATTGTCCAAAGCCTAAACTATTGAAACTGTGTCAAGCTACGTGGTGTTATTGACGAAATTCTGTGTTCACGTGTGATATATTTAAAATTGAGCAAGTGTGTGTATGTATATATGTAGAATGTGTCCGCAATGAGCGTATTGGGTTCAAGCTCTTTATGAACGCGTATTTTATCTGCTCAAACCAAGGCTTTTATGTCATTTCGACTTTACGTTCCACTTACCGATTGCTCTTTTGAAACTTGCACACGATTACAGGTTTAAAATTCCAACGTTTGCACCAGTACCCTCCTGACCACTCTTCTGCCTTCATCCTGACTACAGAAGGTTGTTACACTATTGGATTAAGATCGTCTGCAGGACAGGTACTCTGCGAGTATAAATTAAATCATATATTAAACAATACATTTTGATTTAATAATGAAATAATATTACTAAATAACAATTACTTAATATTTAATAACACTTCATTTAATATAAATATGCATTCTGCACAGAGTATTCGTTCAATGTCGCAGACATTTGCTCAAAAAGAGAGCGACTCAGATGCACACGCAAACTGCAGAGGCTGGGGACGGGCAGCCATGCAGAAGCCAGTGCCAAAATTGCACACATTCTGCGTCATATATAATAATAATAATAATTGCATTTATAGAGCGCTTTCACCCGAGGGTCACAAAGCGCTGCACAGAGCTGCGAAGACAACGGCACGTCAACAACAATGACATTAGAATGGAAAATCGGCAACAATAATATCTCATCTCATCTCATTGTCTGAAACCGCTTAGTCCTATACAGGGTCACGGTGAAGCCGGAGCCTATCCCGGCAGACACAGGGCGCAAGGCAAGGATATACCGACGATGGGACGCCAGTCCATCACCGTGCACTGCGAGGCAATTTAGCCTGTGAGCCAATTAACCTATGTAGCAGCATGCTTTTTGGACTGTGGGAGGAAACCGGAGTGCCCGGCGAAAACCCACGCGGACACGGGGAGAGCATGCAAACTCCACACAGAAAGGCACCCGAGCCGAGAGATTCGAACCCGGGACCTTCTTGCTGTGAGGCGACAGCGCTAACCACTGGGCCACCGCGCCGCCCGGCAACAATAATATTTTTGGGTTTTTTTTTTAATACACACATCATTGGAGGACAACATGTAAAATATGATCTTTCAGCTATAATTTTTTTAATGCAAAATTATCAGTGTTAATAATACAAATATTGGGAAAAATGGTTTACTGTAACATTTATCGTATAATAATAATTGCTTTTCTAGAGTGCAAATCGCTCGAGGGTCACAAAGCGCTGCACAGAGCCGCGGTGAGAACGGCTAATCAGCAATCACGTTTTGTTTTGTAGGACGTGAGCCGTATTACGTTACATACGAAAGGAACAAATCCTGACCCGATTGATTCAGTTAAAGAGCTAAACAAACAGCCTTAGTTGTAGCCACCTGGCAAGCCCTCAGAGTAAAGTGTGTGTGAAGTGTTGTGAGGCAAACATGATGGTCTGCTGTGCGTAACGTTTGAGCATACATGACTAACACACAAATATCAACTAGCACAAAGAAACAGACTGACAGTTTTACACGCCGTTGAATTTCAGGCATGATATTTTGAAGAAATGCACAATATGACATTTCCTCGCTTAGTATCCTGACAGGAACTTTCGCAACTTGTAGCTTGGACAACATGTAGACATAATTGCGGGTGCAAATCGTTGTTACACAAATACCTCATTTGTTTTTTTATTACAATTTTTAAATTTCCCCATTTTTTGATGAAGGAATATATTAATATAATGATGTAGATTTTCACGGTTCGATGCATGATGCTTGCTTCGAAAAGTTGCTCTCTCGGGACAGCCACGTCGATTGCTTCCTCTCTCATTTAATACATTTTTAAGTGCAAAACCGAGAGCGCAATTTACGTTATGATGTCAATGACCGTATAATGAGGGCTTTTTAACTTATGGGAGGAAACAGGTGAACCTGGCAGAAACCCAAACAGAACAGGGGAAGAACACGCAAACTCCACTCAAAAAGGCGCCTGTGGTGGGTATTGAGCCTCACCGAACAGGGCCCTCTTTCTCAAAGAAGGCGCGGATGTTATCACTGCACCACCATCGCACTGTTGTCGACACATTGGTGCCATGACCCCAGTCGCCCCACCGGCCCGCGCGCCAATCCCATTGCCCCGTACCGGTATCGCACAGGGAGCCCATGAAGCCTGGCGGACAGACGCACGTGCCGCTGTCGTCATGGCACACGCCGCCGTGGAGGCACGCCGGGCACGGCCGCGCGCAGTCCGGACCCCACAAGTCCGCGGGGCACCCTGCGGGGATTTGGCGAGATGGGCATTGGGGCGGCCCCTGCTGGCTATTCTCTCGGCGGCGGCACAAGCGCTGCACGCGACCTCCACGCAAGAACTCGGGGCTGGCGTTGTGACATCATGAGCTTCCCCCTCAGGATGCGCTACACAGTATCACAGATTAACCCTGCAGCTAACGCTGTTCATTACAGGATTACTTTATAGTCATTTAATTGTATTTACAATCATTAGGAGATTATTTTACAATCATTGTGACAAATGCAATTGTGATCGTAGCTGACATGCGGAGGTGTGTTACGTGACGTCATCTGATGTCTAATGAGCGTACGTGTGCATGCAGTTTAGGAAGGTAGCCTGTCCTACACAGAGGCTCAAATTTCCAGAATACCGGCTCCGGTCATTGGCATTGCAAAGTGTGCAACAAAGTCGAAGCCTATGCCTCGCCTAATTGCCTACTGGGTTGACTGCCACAGATCTGCCTCATGGGACAAGAGAAAGATATTGAGTCCTTTTGGCCCAGACAAGCTGGAGGGACTGTCAGCAAACAGCTGTCAAAACCGGCGCAACATCAGCCATCGTATTCCACTAAAATGCAGTGATGTCACCATGCTGCTTTTGCCAGGCTACGTGCACATTGCAGCTGCCACGTGACGTATGGAAGGCGCATGCTGTTGCAAGAAGATCCCTGGACAGTCCTAGGTATTATGGATTAAGGCCAGGACACACACGGAAATATGTCTGGCAACACAATGTTGAATAATCCTTGCCAGGACCTATCTCCACACACCGGAGAGGGAGATGCCCTGGTAGTTGTCAGAGTTATTAAGTTGCCCCTTCTTAAAGAGGGTCACCACCAGGGCATCCTTCCAATCCTGTGGAACCCGTCCTGTGTTCCAGACAGCTGTGATTATGTCTGCACACAAACGCCACCCGTGAGACCCTGTATGCCTGACGCTTTTTCTGGTGACGTGCCATCTGTTGAAGAAGTACACACAGACATACGGCGCGTACCCAAAAGACAAAAATCCCCCATATAGTCTTTACATATAGTAGAGTCAAGTACTGTCAGTGAGCTCCTATGAATGCCAGAACAGCAAATCAGGGCATGAGTGGTCAGCACCAAACCCAACCACCTTTGTCTCTCTGGCAGTAATGTTTGCACACCACACCAAGCATTCATTTGAGACCGAGTTGACTTCGTGGAGGCCCAGGACCAGATCAGATGTTCTCACTGGTTTTGGCCGTGAGTGGGAATTGAACTCGGGTTCATAGTGCTGAGCGCCTGTCGGCTTGCCACTACTCCCTGCATGGAGTACGCACACAACAACTGCCATTCACCATTAAAGGGTGGTAGCATCACCATGGTGTTTGTACCAGGTTAAGAGCACTTTGAGGCTACGTGAAGAGTCAAAAGCTCACTATCAGGAGGTCACGGGACAGACCCCGAGTTGCCTGACTGAGATGACTCGTGGATGCACCACCCGTGCTTGTGACACGCGCCGCGTGCTCGCTCTCTCGGCGAAGCATCCTCTCCAGCTTGGCGTGGAGTTCTCCGCACTCACGGCGCACGATGAGGCGAGTGCAGGCAGCGTAGAGCCAGTTGTTGCTGACGTAGCGTGCACAGTAGATGCCGGCATGCGCTGGAGTAGCGCTCGGGATGTGCAGCGTCACTTTTCCCAGCGCCATCTCGCTCGCAGGGGTCGTTGTGTCAAACGAGCCTAGGAGGCAGGGGAGGGGGGGCACAGCCACACGCTCGATGGCTCAAGGTGAATTAGAATACATAATGTGCCATGTATATCAATTCAATGTAAGAGGGAAAGACTCAGTAGTGAGTACACTGCAGAGTGTCAGGGAAGGCAGTCACGCCATTAGCTGGCATTAACATTTGCCAGACACTGCGTCCTGTAAATTATGATAGGATTGGCCTATTAATTAAGGAATGTTTTTTTTATTTGTTGGAGGAAACTGAAGAACCTGAAAAAAACTCACGCAGAACAGGGGGAGAACACATAAACGCCAGACAGAAAGGTGCTCATGGTGGGAATCGAATCGTCTCGGGCCGGAACTTCTTTCTATGAGGCCCAAATGTTACCACTGTGCCACCCTGCCACCCATATTGATAATATATAATGTAGCAAGTGTTTGATTGTATGTCTGTACTAAGTGTACCAGGTTGTAACCCTTCATAAGCTTAAATTCTATCTGCACAGCACCAAGGCATTCTGTCTCTTTTCCAACTTTGTTTCCTAAGTATTGATTACTCCTCTGAACCTGTTAACACTATTTCAGCATTAAGTCCCACTTTTGCACCAGTTTCATCGACTCTCTAAAGTCTGCCTTTGATCAGGAAGAAATCCAGGTCAGCAGCAGAAAACGCCTGAAACAAGATCGACCATAGAGCGAAGGCTCTGCTAACTAATAATAGGCTTAACAGACTGTTGAGGCAAGTCTTGTTAGTGAGCACCTATGAAGACTGAGACTGCAGACAAGGCGGTGGGTGACTACCACGTCACCCGGCCACTTTTGTATCGCTAGTGGAAATGTTTACACATTGCACAAGGTACTCTTTAAGGCTGAGATGATCTAGGGGCGAGCCAGGATGGGTTCAAATATCCGCAGGCACTATTATTGGTCATGAGCAGAGCACCAACTTTGTCGCGTGGTATGCCAACCGCTGCGCCACCGCTCCCCCCAACCACGTGCACACACACACATGCAAACTGAAAACAGGCCAAGTGGAATTTAAGCGCTTTGTGACAACGACGACAAAACTCTCCATCGCAAAGATGACGCATGAATACCATCAGAGAAAGGTACCGTGGCAGGGTGGGTTGGAGGGTGAATCGGGAGGGAGAGAGGTGGTGGACAGAGGGGTAGTGGCTGAGCGAGACAAAGATACGCAGGGACTCAGAGGGTCCAGCTGCCAGGCCCAGCTGACTCCTCGCCTCCTACCCGACCTCGCCCCAAGACGGGCTACAGATGGGCATAGCCTTTCCTGATTCCCGTTTTAAATCTTCGTCACATCATGCATGTTCTCTCTTTGCTCATTTACGTAAATTTGTATAAAACGACGACGATCCTCAAAACGATGCCAGATGGATTTCTTCCGGGTTCTCCAGCTTCTTCCCAGCTGAGTTCTTGGGCATCTTAAAATCTCATCTCAAGACTCACTTGTTCCGTAAGGCTTTCAAGTCCTCCGGCTAGGACTCGTGACTCTTAACTCTAACACTGAGACTCCCATCTCTACACGGTGATTCCCATCTCTAACACTGTGACTCTTATCAATTCCTCCTACCATTCAGAGATGCGTAGCTCTCTAGGTTGATTGATGTGGCTCAGTGTTGTCGTGCCGGGATGATGGAAATCCTCCGAACTGCGCCTGCTCAGGAGCATTTGTTTCATCCATGTTCGTGGCAGAATTATTATTTTTTTGTCCTACTATAGTTTTTTGCTACTTTTCGACTTTCAGTTGGGCTGTCCTGATGTTGTTGACATGCCATTCTCTCCACAGCTCGGATTTGTAAAAAAAAAATACCCCAAAAAAACCCCGTTATAGCTAATTTGCCGTTCTTATCTCGTTGGTTGTTGATGTGCCGTTCTCCCTGCGGCTCCGTGCAGCACTTTGTAACCCTCGGTGAAAAGCACTCTATAAATGCAATTATTATTATTATAACAAGAAAAAACACTCATTCAGTGGCCGATAACATTCTAATATTAGTCATAGAAGGCAGTGTCTGGCACATGTTGCAAATGAGGAAACCTATACAGAACAGTGGGAGAGAGCACACAAACTCTGCACAGAAAAGCACCCGAGGTGCAAATCGAATTGCCTTGGGCAGAACCTTCAACTTGTGAGGAGGTGCAGATGACACGGCTGCGACGTCAGCATCATCACCACGGTCATCATCATCATCAGCCGTACCACCAGCGCAGAACTCACCGTTCTTCATCCATATGATGTCCTCGTTGAGTTCGGTGACGGCCGTCATCTCGATGGAGGCCGTCTCGCCACGGCTCACAGTCACCGTCGGGCGGCTCGGCAAGAAGGAGGCTGCGATGACAAGGTCAGTGGCGCACGTGTGGTGATTCATGGTGACACAATGCGATAAAACACCGTGACACGTGACGCAGCGACACACTTTGATGCACAACGATGGTGACAATCGGTGAAGTAGACACGCTGTAATACACCAGTATCGCTACGCTTTTTAACCCAGGAACGCCTCTTGGGATTCTCCAAACTCTTTTTAGGAGGGTCCTGACAAACTTCCACTGTCGTGGGTGACAATTGCTGTATTTCCCAATCAAGTAGTTTGTCACGAATTTCTCAAATTTAGATCATGACGCCTACACACGCTGCCCCACTAATCGTTTATAACGGCGTCAGATGTTTACTATTACAGTGAGCTTGCAAGCTCCAGATGCGGGATTCCTGCGACACAATAAATGTCCAAACTAACCAACGTAACAATGCATTAAACTAAAGGGCAAATAGAGTTACTAAGGATCTTTAACGTCCAGTGTACGGGGAGTAGACCGCACGCAGTGTTTCACAGTGCACACACACACACACGCCACAGTGTTAACGTGGGCGGCGTGCCAAATTCGACCAAGAACGTCTGCAATAAGTAGCGAACGCCACCGTCCATCCCAAACACGCTTCATCGGCCGCTCGACTACCTCCCCGCTGACTCACGTCAACCCTCACCACCCGTAACAGCAGCCACCGGAAGTCATTTAGTGGGGGGGGGGGACGTCACTACGGCACGCTTGTACCAGGCTAGGTGCGGTTCTGGGCTGTCGGGTACGTGTCGTGTGGAAGGTCATCACCGCTGGCAGGTCATAAACCTGTCAGCGGGCCCCGAAGGTGTTGTGGGTTCGCCGAGTGACGGATGGCACCACCTTGGCTGCCCCGGCACAAAGGCGATTATCCCCTGGATAAATTCTACAGACTCTTGGGGCAAGGGGGTAGATAGCCAGCATCATGCCCAGCCACCTTTGTCTCTCCCGATGCTAATGCTTACACAATGGACAGGTACGTATTTAAGGCTAAGTTGACCTAGGGGAGGCCAAGTACGGGTTCAAATATTTGGCCACTGTTTCCTGGTCGTCAGCGTGCATAAAACACGGCGGTTTGGGATTGTAGCCCCCACCACTTATCTGTAAAGACAAAGATATCCTGTAGAACGTTAACCGACTGTTTTGTCAAGTGCTGTTAGCAAGCACCTACGAAGGCAGGCATGGCACAAAAGGGGGTGGGTGACCAGCACCACGCGCCGCCGCCTTTGTCTCCCCAGTGGCGATGTCACTGGTGTTGGCAGTGGTCGGGAATTGAGCGATAGGTAGATGAAGGAGAAGGGAGGAGGATGGACGGATGTGTAGATGAATGAGCAGTTGGTTGAGAAATGCAGGGCAAATTGGGAGCCATGCGTTGTTGGAGAAGGAATATGGATGATTAGGATCATGAAGAGGTGAATAAAGTAGGAGATGGAGATGGAACCGGGAGCGAGAGCGAGAGGGAGGGAGGAGGGAGACAGGTGGGCGGAGGGAGGGAGGTGGGGGAAGGAGGTGAGGAGGGGGATGGACAGAGGGGGAGGGCATAGATGATTCTGAGATCTCTCTCGACCCGCGGGTGAAGACCTCCGCCTCGTGTAATATTTCAACTCAACGCGGGTCTCTCCCTCCAATCTCCCCAACGTCTCGCAGAGATGAAAAACAAAAGAGTGATCATGGATTCCGCACCGTTCTCGCTGAACTTGGTGGTGGTCAGCACGGCCACGTCAGTCCCGCGCCGCCTGCTCGCCAGGCAGCTGAAGATGCCAAGACGCGCCCAGCTGAGCTTGCCGGGCAGCGTGAGCCGTACGGCGTTGGCGCGCAGCGCGTCGCGGCGGCTGACAAGGCGCGGCGCCTGGCCGCTCAGCAGCACGGGCTCGAGCTCGCGGGAGAGACGCAGCTCCACGTCGCGCTCGCCCGCCACACACAGCAGCGCCGTCTCCTTGTGGTCCCCGACCGCCGGCCCGAAGTTGATGAGCGTCACGTCCATGACGCCGTCTGCCATCATCATCATCGTCATCAGCGACAAAAAAAATGTTTTCAGCGAATATAGCATTCTGATTTTGTTGTTGTTTCATTATTATTATTATTATTTAGCAGACGCCCTTACCCAGGGCGACATGCATCATTATAGAGGTACAGTGAGGAAAACAGATAAAGGTGAGGAGCAGGCAGTCATGCATTCAGCCGGCGCAAACATTTGCCAGACACTGCGTTATGTTACAATGTTATTGGCCAATTCATTAATGAGTATATTTTTTATACTGTGGAAGGAAAGAGGAGAACCCGAAGGAAACCCACGCAGAACAGGGAGAGAGAACACACAAACTCCACGCAGAAAGGCACCCCAGGCGGAAGTCAAACTGCCTAGGGCAGCACTTTGTCTGTAGCGCAGATGTTACCATTGCGCCGCTGTGAAGCGCTTTGAACCGGAGTGCATGTAAGGCGTTAAACAAATAATATGAAAAATGTGATTATTATCACCACGGTCATCACCATCATCATCAGCGCTATTACGGCCCCAAACACAAAGAACCCCCATATCGCCTTAACAGTCTGTACGGTCTAGTGCAGTTCGCGAGCATCTATGAAGGCCGACATGGCACACGAAGGGGATGCGTTTCTCGCACAGCACCGGGCCACCTTTGTGTCCCTAGTGACAATGTTTACACACCACACTAGGTAGTTTGGTTGAGTCTAAGTTGACCTAGGGCAGGCCCATGACCAGTTCAAAAATAATTACTGGTGTTGGCCATGAGCGGGAATTGAACTCGGGTGGCCAGGTTTGTAGTCCAACGCAAAATCCACTGAGCCACCACTCGCTATGATCATCACCACAACCATCACCATCACCCACCATCATCACGGCCGTGACCACCTACACCATTATCACCACCACCTCCACCAGGATTGCTACCTTTAACAAAAAGCAAATGAGGCACATTTCTCATTCATCCTGGTTCTATTATGGTCTCATCTCCTCATCTCATTATCTGAAACCGCTTAATCCTATATAGGGTCACGGTGAAGCCGGAGCCTATCCCGGAAACACAGGGCGTAAGGCAGGAATACACCCGACGACGGGACGCCGGTCCATCGCCAGGCATTGCGGGACAATTTTAGTCTGCGAGCCAATCAACCTATCCAGGAGCATGCTTTTGGACTGTGGGAGAAAACCGGAGTACCCGGCGAAAACCCACGCGGACACGGGGAGAGCATGCAAACTCCACACAGAAAGGCACCGGAGCCGAGAGACTCGAACCCGGGACCTTCTTGCTGTGAGGCGTCAGCGCTAACCACTGCGCCACCGCGCCGCCTATTATGGTATCTAGTTCTATAATGTTAAACTGGTACCAGAATTTGGGACAAATTCTTGCCACTCCAACAGAGGTGGTAAATTCGCCAGCTTGCCAGGTCAAACCCAAACATGTGGCAAAATCGCTAGCTTCACACAGCCGCACCACCTTACAGAGATCTTAAGACTCACAGAGACAGAAGTCGACTCCACCCAGAGACCAATAAACCCACAGACTCGTATAGACACACAAGATACACAGAGACTCATCTGAGAACAGCTATGGCAATGCCACAGGTGTAGTAGCCTCAGGGGAGGATGGGAGGATTGAAATGGGGATGGTGGAGGTGACCAGAGGAGATAACAGGAGCTCAAGGGGGAGCACTGACCCAAGCAGCCGACGATGTAATGGAACCTTTAGTTTGGAAGATGTAATTCTACGGGTCTCATAGGTATGTTTCTACACATCTTGGAAGGGTACGTGAGTCTGTAGGTTTATAAGTGCCAGGATCAGGATCTCTGTGAATGTCTATAGAACCCTATGCGAGTCCGTGAGCGGTTTTCAGGGTAATAGATGCGACCACTAGTGGCAATAAGCATTTGTAACCCGACAATTGCAGGGGGGCGATGCCCCCCGTCCCCGCCGTGTGGCCGAGCCAAGTTCGACGCACACACACTTCAATAATCGTTTTACAACTGATTAGCCATGTATATATTCAAAACGAAATCCATTATCGCAACATTGACTGGGAGGATTCGTTGCTTTTTAATCCGTGTGTGGGGGGCATCACTGACTTTGACTTTTACCCAGAATTACTAAGACCGCCTGTGGATGCGACGACTTGTAGAGGCGGCAAAGGGGGAGAGAATCCAAGCAGCAGCTGACCCCACACAAGAAGAACAAGTAGAACCTGAGGCTGGATAGCCTCCCAGTCTGACCTCACCTGGTCCTCCTGCACTGAAGGGCAACCACAGCAAGCAGCAGGCGAGGTGCAGTGGCCACGCCACCAGCGCCACCATTCTCCTCCTCCCGTCTCGAGACCAGCCGCGGGTCAAGCTCAAAATCCTCTCGCGAACCAAGGTCTCCTCCACCCCAGCGGGGTCGAGTGTCACGAGGCACCGTTCCCGAGCGTCGCGGTGACCGCTGGCAGTTGTGAGAGTGACTTTGGGGTGGCTCGGCGCCTCCAGCCGTGATGACATCAGCCATCCGGGGCAGGGCGGAGTGGGGGTCGCGGCGCAGGATGCGGTGAGAGGAGGGGGGGACGTCTATTTGATCAAAACACATCTCCTCCTTCTCCTCCTTTTCCTCTTCAGCGCCACTGCCCCCCTAATAATAAACCTCCCCAGCCCCCCACGGAGCTGCTGCTGCTGCCCAAACGTACGTGAATCTGGCTGGGCAACAGCTCCACCAAACCATAAACAATAACATCACGAATAATGATAATTTATTACATTTGTATAGTAGTGCCTTTCACCCAGAAGCCCCAAAATGCTGCAGGATAGAAAGGTGGGGATGGGGCGGGAGAGGAGGCAGCCACGTTGACAGCCGGCGCCAACCTGCCAGACACTGCGTCCCTGTGTTTTTGGATGGGATCGACGCGCCTCCTAAGCATTTGGCTGTGCGTCCATCCACGTAAATATTGGTCTCTGTTTAACCGACCCAGCGGTGGCTTCAGGGCACGCAGTTTCAACAGCTATTGTCTCATCTCATGTCATTGTCAGAAACCGCTTAGTCCTGTACAGGGTCGCGGTGAGCCGGAGCCTATCCCGGCAAACACAGGGCGCAAGGCAGGGATATACCCACGATGGGACGCCAGTCCATCACCGGGCACTGAGGGCAATTTCGTCTGCAAGCCAATTAACCTATGTAGCAGCACGTTTTTAGGACTGCGGGAAGAAACCGGAGTGCCTGGCAAAAACCCACGCGGACAAGGGGAGAACATGCAAACTCCACACAGAAAGACACCCGAGCCGAGATTCGAACCCGGGGACTTCTTGCTTGAGGCGACAGCACTACCCACTGGGTCACCGTGCCGCCCAGCTGTTGTCTCAATACAAGCAAATGTCTGGACTGGTTTCGACATTCAACTTCTCATCAGCAGATATGTCGGGCTCTACAATATTGCTGTACAGCATATAGCGCATTTGCGCCAATCGATTGGACCCATACCGCGCAGTGGGGTTCCTGACCGACAAACTCGTATTGCTCAGTGTCGTGGATTGTTAACACGCCGGTGTTATAAAGCAGTAATACTGTAGATTTCCACGGCTCGAGCATTGCTCTCAAGAGCTGTTCTGTTTGAATAGCCGTGTCGAGCCTTCCTCCTCGATCACCACCATTGCACTTATTGTACTATTAAACAGGGTAATTTGTGGTTGCATCAAAATATATCTCAATTATTTTTTACTCAGGGCGATGGTGCTTAGGTGTATTATTTGCCTGGAAAGTCGTGCTTTGGAGCCACGTCTCGCCGTTCCACCTCGTGCTATCCGCTGACCCGTGTACCCTCGGGTAATGCACCCACGCCGTTCGATGCATCTTAAAAATTTGTGCAACATCATCGATCTTATCAATGCTTTTGAACTCATAACATTACACCCACCTACCATTACAGGTGGTAGGGGGGTGTAATGGAGAGTCGAGAGTGGCTGGGTGTTTAAGCCACGGATGATACGGAAATGCTTTGCTCTGCTGTTTGCCGGCCAAGTCGCCCTTAAAAATAGTTTAATAACTCAATGGGATTTACTCGTAAAATAAACTTCAGATAAGTCATCACAAACTCTCTGAGAGAGCAGGTCTGTCTCTGCTAATGGGACAGTGACATGTCAAAACCGTGAGTTTTCCTTGTGTTGAATCAATGCTGCCAAGATCCAGTCCCAGAAAATCGTTTGCCCGATGGGATGTGTTGAAAGATAAATCGCTCATACAGCCTGTCTTCACACACGTATATAAAATGCATATCTATGCAACAATTGTTAGGACTCGTCTATGTAACCTGCTTAACAGCTGGAGTAGATAAGCTTTGTCTTCCCATCCGTATACTCTTCGTTACCAGATCTCGGTCTACAAACTGCTCCCTGGACCCCTTCCCATCCAAACTCATCAGGGCAAATTTTAAATCCCTTGCCACATTCCTCTCTAATCTCTTCAATAACTCACTTCGCTCCGGCATAGCTCCCGCATTAAAATGTGCGGCAGTTACCCCTCTGCTAAAAAAAACCTGGCCTTGATTGCAAGATCCCTGATAATCATCGTCCCATCTCAAATGTACCATTCTTCTCTAAGGTCCTCGAACGTGCATCAGCCGTGCAACTCCAGAAAGGCGTCCTCAACATGACCTCTTCGATCTCTTCCAATCTAGGTTAAGATATGGCCATAGTACTGAAACTGCTCTGGTCAAAGTAGTTAATGACCTAGTTGTCGCTGTAAATAAAGGCTTGCCAAGTATTCTTGTCCTTCTGGACCTAAGCGCCGCTGATACCGTTGACCACCACATCTTACATGAGTGACTGGAGGGTATCGGGGTCTCTGGCTGTGCCATGCACTGGCTGAGCTACCTCTACGATCGGAAGCAGTTCGTCAGGGACGTAACTCGAGAGTTACATCCTGTTTTGTCTGGAGTTCCTCAGGGTTAAGTCCTCGGCCCACTCCTCTTCAGCATCTACATACAAACATTTGGCCATATCCTGCGCAGCCTCAATCTCAGCTACCATGGCTGTGCTGATGACATCCAAATCTATATCCACGCAAAGACATCCATCAATGCGACTGGTCTTTGCATGTCGTTCTCACTGTCAACTGTAAAGGCTCAATTCAAATTTCCTAAAAATAAAAGGCGAAAAAACAAAAATGTTGCTTGTCGGACCCCCCCACCAATTGTCCAAGACTGAACCCATAAAATTGATGCTTGTCGAGCAGACCATTGAAGTTGCTAAGGCAGTCCGGAGTCTAGGTGTGACTCTTGATTCCTCACTCACCATCGAGACACACATCAACAAGGTGACGAAGGTAGCCCGTTTCCATCTCAGGAACATAGCCAGACTGCGCAACATTGTCACCCTCCAATGCTGAGAAGCTAATACGCATCGTCATCTCTTCACGAATCGACTTTTGCAATGCACTACTCCCTGCAATCCCTGTATACCTGATCAATCATCTCCAACGTGTGCAGAATGCGGCTACATTCTGAGTCCTCACTCGTATACCCATCCACGATCACATATCCCCAGTACTGGTGTTTCTCCACTGGCTACCGGTTAAATATAGGTACAAATTCAAGATCCTCCTTTCACCTACAATGAAGGCCACTGGCACTGCTCCGATATACATCCGTGACCGGCACCCTCCTTAACAAGACAACTTCGATCGTGCAATACGGGCTTGCTGTATGTGCCCAGACGGCACCTCCATCTGACAGAGCATTCTCAGAGCTGTTCCCAGACTCTGGAATGCCCTTCCATTGGAGATTTGGTTAGCGGAGTCCCTGGGCATCTTCAAATTTCGTCTCAAGACTCACTTGTTCTGCAATTCTTTGATGTCCTCTGGCCAGGCCTGTTAATGCTGCTCACTGTTGTGCTGGGATGGCTCGCTGCTGCCCTGCACCTGGACCGTAACACTTATTCTTTCCTTCGTTTGTTGAGCAATTATTTTCATCGCATATGTTATGTCCTTCTCTAAATTATAGCCATTATTTGACTTTCAATTGAACAGCTCTGATGATTTTGTTGCCGTTCTCTCCACTGCTGTGCAGCGCTTTGTGATCATCGGGTGAAAAACGCTCTAAAAGTGCAATTATTATTATTATTGTACAATTACAGTATATATGGAAATGAAATTACGTTTCTCATGGTCCCCGCTGCAAAAAAACCCAAGGCTGAACACACTCAAAAGGGCGGGGCAAAACACGCAGATGATGGACGACATATAGTAAAATAAGTAGTAGGGGCTGCCAGTAAAGCATGGTTGGGCTGACATCATTAAAACTCATACAAACATTCGCAGTATCAACAAACAGTAGTCTTTTTTTTATTAAATCGACTGCTGCCCTACATGGATAGATGTAGATAGATGTTGGAGAAGCCATCATTGTATCTACTTTGACTCCAACCCTTATCACTGTGAACAGTCACTTGGCAGCATTGCTAAATATGCTCCAGTGTGCTTACCAATTGCTACTGCGTTGTGTATATAGTCAGCATGATGATGATTAATATGGAAAATAAAGCTGCCACGTGCTTTAACTGTTAATAGGTTAAATTAATTTGTAAAATTAAACATAAGCTACACGTGGCATGCAATTGTATGGGAAAACAACTGGTTTGATTCACATCAAATTAAATTCATCTCATTATCTGAAACCGCTTAATCCTATATAGGGTCACGGTGAGCCGGAGCCTATCCCGGAAACACAGGGCGTAAAGCAGGAATACACCCGACGAC
>JAZEWT010000019.1:187996-229843 GCA_036362905.1 Mordacia mordax | reverse complement strand
AGCGTAGTATTTCTTTTCTAAATGCTGGGAATTTGCTCTCCAAAACACCGGTGTGCTGAGATAGTAAAGAATTGGGACGTTTTGTTCACGTTGACAAACTTTACTTATTGGCCGTTGTAGGGTGGTGGAGGGTTTATGTCAAACATTTTTTACGTGACCTAACCCAAAAAATAGAATTCATCGATAAATTGATTAGCGTCATATGAAAGACTTCTTATATATTTAATACAAAAAGTCATGTCCTGTGACAATGCAGAGCATTAACCTTAAAATAATTTCTAATTAAAACACACTAATTGCTCATGCTTGAAAGAGACAGGAGCACTCAGATGCATGAAGAAAAACCACACACAAGCAGCAAGGCAGCCATATCATGAGTCGGTGCCAAAGTCACCCAATAATAAATGCTGCAGAATTTCATCCCTGTCCATCCCCTCCCTCTGCTCGCAAAACCACAGCTATCACCAGGGTGCAGGGTTACACCCTGCTGCAGTAGTCAGTGGGCAGTGCTATCTGCACATCAGCACATTCACAATAGGTGTGGACGAATGTTGGCTGGTCTGCCAAGTGGAGGAACAGATGAATACGTGGGCGTGCAGGGTTGCCACCTGTTCGGAAGAGAGGAACTGATTCGAATTGGAAACGTGTCTTTGTTTGGGCGACCGTGGAAGAGGTGGCAACCTCAGCGCAGTGGCCAATTCTGTGGGCCCTCAGGCCCTGCCACCACCCTGCAGGCCCTCCTGGAGCAGCTTGTTGTACTGTGCCACCTGCTGCATGACACTCTTCATCAGGGCCTGGTAGTCACTCTCCATGCTCTTGGTGGCAATGACTGTTCCTGGAGTCAAGGGAAGCCCAGAGAGTTTACTGCGCTGCACTCTCGTTACATGACCACATGTGTGGCCACACAGGAAGCAATTCAAATGCAAAAGTTTCACAACAGTGCACAACTACAGAGGGCCGCCGTGGTTCCGTGGTCGCAGTGAGTTTTCTGTGTTGCGCTAAAGGGTGCCGCACACACCATGGGCTGAAAGAATGACACGCAAAGGTGCCCTGCTCACAGTTGACAGGCACGACTTTGCATCAAACTGTGCTTGCATCTCATGTTACCACCAATCTGAACACAGTGCTTGCAGCTTTGTCCACACATCTTGCCATTGCTATGAGGCTGCTTTCCAGAAAGCATCGGGATTTGAACACCGTGGGATTTTAAGGATCGGTGTTTCTGGCCCTGTTAATTCCAGTCCAACCACGTTGATCATTTACTGTGCCTCCAAATAACACCACATATATGGTAGCCTAGTCTTCATATGTAATTATATTCGCTGGATATGAATGCATTCATCAGACTGGAGATTATTTCACCAAGGGAGACCAGCACGAGCGCTCGACTCCAAACCGATTACACACAAGAAAACTCCAGCAGAAGATTCTGGGTGACATACCTCTGCGTTTCATTGGAACAAATCCCTCCACCCCAGTAAGGTTAATATCCACGTGGAGGGATTCAATTCCGAAATCTAGAGGAATATTGCATGTAAGATAATAAATATTTGAACAACCCTCAAACGTAACCATCAACGTGTCCCTGCTTCCACGCTTCTACCAGACGAGTAAACATCACATGAATTTGTGCAAGAGAGAGCTGCCGCCCCCTCTATGAGGAAACAACCAAAGGAAGCTGAAAAGGTCAACAACCACACGACTGTGGGTCCCGGTGCAATACAGTTTACACTGCACGGGGGGAGCTGGGGCAGCGTGCTCCTTATACCTGGACTTGACACCCTGCACTTATGTGACTCCACTGCTGGATGAGGGCTTCCTTATGCCGTACGGCTCGTGGGGGACTATTTGACGATACTTGACCACGCTAGTCGGGGAGTGATGGTGAATGCAAGGGGGCATAGACACTGGAGCACAACAAAATAACATTTACTCCGTAGTTGTTGAAGATTAATATATTTTTATCGCTAATTTTACGTCCTATAATTTATTGCTACTGTTTAACTTTCAGTTGAACTGTAATGATGTAGGTTTTCACAGCTCGATGCATGACGATTGCTTGGAAAAGCTGCTCTCTTGGGACAGCCGCGTCGATCGTTCTCTCTCTCTCCATTGCGACGTTTCGCCTCACGTTCGAGGCACACTGCGCCTGAGGATGCCTCGAACGTGAGGCGAAACGTCGCGATGGAGAAAGAAGGAGCGATCGACGTGGCTGTCCTGAGAGAACAAGTTTTCAGTTAAATTGTTCTGAGAGAACAAGTTTTCAGTTAAATTGTCCTGATGTTGTTGGCATGCCGTTCTCTCCACAGCTCGGATTTTCTAACAAAAAACACCCCAAAAAACCGTTACTGCTGCTGATTTTCTGTTCTTATGTCGTTGTTGTTATGCCATTCTTTCAGCAGCACTGTGCAGCGCTTTGTGACCCTCGAGTGAAAAGCGCTCTAAAAATGCAATTATTATTAAAATACAATGCATTTCTCTGCACTACTCTTTTCTCCTCACCATGTTGTCCTCAGCCTGTAACACCTGTATACATGCGGTGTTATCTATCTAAACACTATCCAGGCTGAAAATTGCTTATCTTAACAAGTGATCTGGTCAGCGTCGGCCTTGCTCGTGATGGAGCTATTACTATGGCCTCGTGTGCTGAGAACTTTCCCACGCACACCATCGCTGCAGAGCAGCAGGAAGACAGCGGAGGCGAGAAGTTCAGGATGTCGCTCCGCTAGACTCAGCAGATCTCCCAACAGCTGCGAGGTGCCTGGGCTTTTCTAAAACAACTACACAGCGACGTCGACACGCTCAGTGATAAGGGCCTCCCTGTCTCGAGACGGCAGCACCCAGCCTATTTGGAGCTGCACACCACCACCACTGCCGAAACTCTATACATGGGCTTGTGCACCGCCAGGCACCAACATATATGATTACAATGTAAAGCTGTTTCTGAGATGTCAGCGATAGCGCCGTGAACACTGGAGGTGGTGAAGCCGCCGCTGCAAGGCCAGCGACGCATGCAGCAAACGACCTTGAACCTCTGTTTCTACGTGCAACCAATAAAACAGATGCAGTTTATAGAAACTGACAGATGGAACCAGTCTCTCAGCAGTGAAAAGCCACTTTTAAAGTAAACAAATAAGACTTCTCATTGCAATATGCCGACGTGCAGAATTATTTTGGGAAGCCATGGCTTTACAGAGGATGTAGGAGGATGAGGGGAGACAGGATGGGCCCTGCCACCCTTTTGAGCCAATTCCCTGGGCATTGCGAGGAAGCGCGCTTTCCTCTCTACAATGTGCAATGATATTACAATAGACAACGCGTCTTTATGCGTGCTAATATATCGACAAGGCATATGTCCATCACGACCTAGTAAATATCTCCTCCATTTGAGCAGTAAGGATGCCAATGTGTTGCGATTCAAAAAATCTTACCGTTCTGCAGATATTAACACTTTGACACTCATACAAAACGTGGGTGAAAAAGGGAGGTGAAAATATGTATACGCTGAATGGGCCGTAATCTTTAACAGACAATTGGGCAATTGAGGCCAGTTAGCGAGCACCTATGAAGACCAGAAAGGCACACGGTAGGGTGGGTGGTGAATACCATGCCTGGCCACCTTTGTTTCGCCAGGGCAGATATCTACACACCACACCATGTACTCAATTTTACGGGTCAGTAGGCCTAGGGGAGGCCCAGGAGTGGTTCAGATATTTTCTATCTTCATCCATCGTGAAGGTGACTCAAACTAACGTGGCCTATTGCATAGTACAGTGTGCAAACTACTGTGCCACCACTCCCCACAAATCTCTACGTAGCACACACATACACACACACCGTCCCTATCCTCTGTGCCTTCTGCAAACAATAGGAATGTCATATTGTCACCAGTCCGCGCGCTACCACTACAGCCTGGGGACAGCAGGAAGCGGCTCTCAGACACTCACTTCCCCTGGAGCGAATCCAGAAAGTGACGACCGGGGAGGCCACAGGAGACACAGAGAGGCACTGGCTCATCGCCCGGTCCCCTGCACCTACGAGATGAATAGCCACACCTTTTGCCATCTCTACACAACCAGACCGCTCCCCTGGACCAACGGCACCACCTGGCCTACTGCAAAGCTAAATATAAATGTAGTTGATTAATGGTGCAAGTTCAGGTGTTATGTGGTCTGCTGTGTCACACCCAATCGTGGGGCATCTGGGACAGCCACATGCAGCTGTGGTGGTGTGGAGGAGGATGCTACTATATGCTGGATGACTGCTCTTTCCACGTTAGAAATATGTTTGTATGGGTCTCTGTTTAAGTCTATAGATATATACGCAAATCTATGGGTCTCTGCCTGAGTCTATGGATCTCACTGCCCATGGATCTCACAGCCCATGGATCGTGTTAGTCTGTGGATCACAAAGGCTATGTGTTTCTGTGTAAATATATGGACTTCTGTGTGAGTATAGGTATCAGTTTGAGCCTGTGAGTCCCTCTGTCAGTTTATGGGTCTGTGTGATTCTATAGAGGTTTCCATGTGTGTCCATGGTTCTCCATGAAATTCCTGTGTGTAATTTAAGGGTTTTAGTGTGAGTCTGTGGATCTGAGTAATGACGAGAAGGGTGCTGCTGTACACATGCTGGAACGGTGATCTATCCTCTGTTAGATGCAATCGTGCAATCGTCCAGAACTGAACATTATTATCTCAGAGGCAATTAAATGGCTCAAGACAATGTATGTGAGTAGCTTGAATCCTTGGGTACTTTTTGCCAGTATAAAGATGTAAAACCTCTTTTCTTTTTTACATAGGTTTAACCTTTGTTTGTCTCCGAACGTCAATTTGCTACGAATAAAAAAAACGATGGCCTGGAAAAAGAAAAATACAAATAGGTACAAGAGTTTAAAATGTTTACAAAAGAGAGCCCCAATCCACGGATCTCAGACCCTCTCTTGATAAAATAAAACATGTGATATTCATGTGCAAAGGATACACTCCTTCATCACAAAGTTGTTCTGTTCATGATGCTGCCACTTCCGCTCAAGGTTTGTCAGCTGAAACACAAAACAAACACAACCATAATTGTGCAGTTACCCACAACGCCCACTGCGCATGAATGGTGTTTCTCTTCCAAAGTGAGTGGTGGTGAGTACAAGTCTTTGTGAAGGAGTAGTTAGCATGGCTTTCTCTGTGAGAGTGAGGGGGTGGTGTGTATCGGTCTTTTTGTGTGAGAGTGGTGAGTATGGGTCTCTATGTGAAAGGGAGTGGTGAGTATGGGTCTCTGTGAAAGTGAGTGGTGAGTATGGGTCTCTATGTGAAAGTGAGTGGTGACTATGGGTCTCTGTGAAAGGGAGTGGTGAGTACGAGTTTCGATGTTAAAGTGAGTGGTGAGTCTTGGTCTCTATGTGGTAGCCTGAGGGGTGAAGGTGGATGCAACATTGATCAAGTGAAATGTGCAATTTGTGCTTTAGAGCAGCAGCAAACACTAACACATTCAAGCGTGACATCGCAACCAATGGAAATCCAGTCACAAACGTTTCCAGTCGAACAGTAGCTGCCATGGGGACACATACACATGCCTGAATGAGATCGACATCAACGCAAAGGGATTTCCTGTTCCACTGAACATCGGGCCATTGGTGCTCATCTCCTGTTTACAACTGTGAGCACATGGTGGACCTTCCCTATTCCTATGGCAGGAGTGAGTTTATCAATAGGACATCCACTGTTCAATTTCCCATCAAGAAGAATGCGTTTTAAAGATCATGGAGGGATGATGGGCTGAATCCACCCCTCTAACCAGACACTTCTCTATTTTACGATTGCAAGCTATGCACTCCCCCGCCGTGCTGCCTGCCGGGCTGGTGGTCGGCACCAGAGAGGGACTGTGTTTCCCCAATGTGATGGGGAAACCAACACGTGTGAGCACTGCATGTTTAGCAAAGCCACGCTGGTCTCACTTCCTGCTAAGTGTGGATATTGTTGGGATTCATTTATAATGTGCGTTTCATTCAGAACCGGCTGGAAAACTTGTTGATTCACATCTGGCATGAGACAGCACTACCGCGGCATTTAGCAGGCGGATTCGGTGACGTTTCTGTCAACTTCCCTGCCACAGCACCAGTCTGAACTCAGTTTCTCTGCACAAGCAGTGATCACTACCTCTCCCCCCCCCACCACGTGCACTCTGAGGTTATCCACCTTCACGTTTATCAATGTCTTAGAATGGTTCAAGATTTAGTCACAACAGGCCCCCTGCCCAGTGACTCAGACGTAGAACAAGTCACTTATAATCAGAAAGTTCAACTTTTGGTTGCCATGGCTGACTAAACCTACCGCCCTCCTCTCCCCACTGGAGATGGGGGTCAATAAAATGAGTTCTACTTTGACAGAAAGTAAATTGTGGTGTCATTTGAATAGATTAGCCCCCACTGTAGGAAAAGAATGTTACAAATCTTATGCAGAGACAAGATGAGTAACATATGTGTTTTACAGACAGCAGCTGGTATCAATTGAAAATAATGACTAACCAGGCAGGTGATATTTCATGGCTCTGTAATGAGATAAAATAAAACCTAATAATAATGTACTGATGTGCTGTAAAAAATAGAAAAGGTTTTTTTGTTATCATTTCTGGCAAGTATACAGGTGTTAAGATAGTAAAACACCAAAATAGACACCTTTCACAAAGTGTCTAGTTGCAAAAGCCACACATACTTGTGGCAAAATATGCAAACAAAAAGCTTTTATAATATATGCATTGTCCTTCAAACTGATTGGCCTACACGGGACATGGCTTTCTTTGAGCCTGATTGTCAGTGTTAGCCAGATGTTGCCAAAAAGCAGTCAGCTCAGGACAATGCAATATCAATGCTTTAGTAGCTCAGGTCGAACTGTTTAAGCTATGGGTACTTTTGCCAGTGTACATATGTCAAAAATAGAAAAGGTGTTTACCATTTCTGGCAATTATACAGTTATTAAGATCGTAAAACATTGATGTACTGTTTCACGTGTCAATGTTGACGATTGATTTCCAAAGCCGTTCTTTTAGGATAGCCGTGTCGAGTACTCCTCCTTTCCCCTTCATGACATGTTGTTTTGACTGGGACAGCAGAGGTGCAAGAAGCAAATTATATTAAGTATATAAGCAATTTGGTACAATTGGATGCAGCTGGGTCAAGTATCTAATGCACAATTCTTGAGAAACTACCACAGAGAGATAAACGGAACAAAGACAAGATCACCAACGCCTTTGATAAAGGCAGTGGCACAAAGAGACAGGAATGTCCAATTTAAACCAGTGATTCTACCGGGTTCTACAAGAGAGATGAGCACTGCCTTTTTGCCCACTGGAGCAGGAAACCGCCTATATAAGAGAAGTGATTAGATGCACGTACGTGCGAGCAATCTGCCTGAACTGCCACTGTGCGTGGAACTTCCCCAAAGTCATCTGTAACACATCTTTCCATTTTCCTGTTTTGACTTATTTACTCACAGGTCTATTTTTACAGGGAGGGATATAAGACCCCACGCAGGGTGTGCCTCCGAAGATGGTCATTTTTCACGGGGGCATTACAAGTACCAAGACGTTCACATTTCCAAGCAAAGTCAAAGCAAAACTTGGCAGTCAAAGCCAACGAGACAATGAAAGAATTGGAAACATTTTAGGAATGTTCTGTTAGCCTAAACAGTAGAGAACACACAATACAAATGTTTCCAAAATAAATTGACCATCGCCATTAAACATCACATCACGCATGCAGATGTCCCAATCAGAGGCCGCCAGTGACACATTCCACCAATTAATGCTCATGGCGTTTGGAGAGAGCAGACCTATTTAATTGAGGCACCTGGTAAAAATATTGACTTCCAGAACTGCAATAATTAATACAAATTCCTGTTTTCATTTGTTTATATTTTAATACCTCTGACTACAACAGTGTACAAAAATAACTATTTGGTGATATTGTTCATTCTTGTTGTGAACGCTTGCACAAGGGCAGCGATCAGCATTGCATATGATCCTGCTAGTTAACTGAGCAGTGCGAGTGTCATGACTGAGCAGGGCCAAGTTGTTGCAGCAATAGTGAGAAATGCTGCTATGTGAAGTCCCAATTAAGAAATGTTCAGGTTTTTTTTCAATATATGGATGATGTGTGGCCAATACCAGCTATATAGGTATAGGCGAGGTAGGGAAAGGAAGCGAACGACACGGCTGTCCCGAGAGCAGCTTTTCGAAGCAATCATCATGCATCGAGCCGTGAAAACCTACATCATTATATATAGGTATAACTTTTCTAGCAATGGGATGAAGCTGAAGAAGCTAGAGAACCTGGAGGAAACTCATGCACACAGAAGGTAATGAATTCCACAAAGAAATATGACTGAGACAGGAATCGAAACCATGAGTCTTCTGCTGCGGGGTCATGGGTGGTACAACAGAAACACTACCCTGCCACCCATTGCTTGCTCAGGTGCCAGGGCGGGATGCCATTTGTGCGAGTAGTGAGCAAGCAGCGGTGACGCAGCGGTTGGTGTGCAGCGGTACAAACCCGACGACCCAAGCGATTTTATCGACTGGTCCTGGACCTCCCCGAGGTCGGTTCAGACTCAAATAAGTACCCGGTGGTACAGTGTGTAAACATTGGCAGTAGGAAGACAAAGGTGGCCTGCTTAGCATGGGGCTGGCCATGCACCCCACCCCCTCGTGTACTGTGTTGGCCTTTCTGGGTCCTACTCGCTAACAGGATCCGCGTCTTTGAGGCGTGATACCTGGGCGTGCGTCTCGTTGTCCTGGAGCTGCGAGTGCACCGCCTCCAGCTCCTTGCTAAGCACCTGCAACCGCTTGTGGAAAGCGTCTCGCCGCAGCGCCAGCGTCACCTTCTCTTCCTGCAGCTTCTGCGTGCCGGAACCACACACCTTCTGCTCAACATCCCCCGCTCGCCTCAACTCATACGGATATATTCCGTAAGGGAGACCCTTGCAGAGCACTAGATTCTAGATGACATAGCTCTTGCGTTTGTAACACATGAAAAACCCTCCACCATGATAAGGTCACATTCCATGGGGAGATTATGCATTATAAGCATAACAATATTTAATAATTTGCCTAGGAGGGCCACGCCGAGTCCAGATATTTTTTTTCACGTAGGTGCTGCTATATTACGATATTTAGCCACCACCCATGGCTGTGTTGTTTTTAGCTATAGGGAGGAAACCATTCAGAGTAAGAAGAGAACAAACTCCACACAAACTCAAGCACATGCTTTACTACTATGCTTCACTCATACAGTTGTGTTAAATATAAAGTCTAGTAGCCGGTGGTATGTGTAGTATAGTCAAAGTTCATATTCGAATAAGTGGTGGGGAATCAAGCAACATGGTAGCCGATGCCAACCCGCTTGACACTCTGTCCTATGTACTATGTTATTAGCAAAATTACGAATCATTGTTAAATTATTTTTATTGTTGTTGAGAGGCAACCAGAGAGTCTGGAGGAAACCCATGGAGAACATGGGGAGAACACAAAAACTCCACACAAAAAAAGTGCCCGGGGCAGGAATCGAACTGCCTCAGGCAGGACTTTCTATAAGGCACGAATGTTACCACTGCATTGCCCTGCTGGCCAAATCCTTGGCCAGTGGTGGAAATGACACATGCCGATGATAACGGCAAGTCTATTATTAGGACAATTACTGCTGACTACCTCACAATATGGTACTTATTGTATTGACCCTTAAGGGATAGTGGGTTAAGTCGACCCCCAACAGAGGACTTTAACCTGCAACCTTCTCATTGTCAGTTGCTTGTTTTACCACCAAGCCACCTGGCCTGATACTTTGCCATGCCTGAAACATGTATGTCATCAGCTGATAAATGTCACCTTGTGAGGGAGAGTACAAACCAGCCAGGTGAGTGCTCATCGCTGGAGTGAGTGGGTCGCGATTGTAAGAATTGTGAATTCAATTGTACTGCAACAAACTCGGCTGTGCAGAGTCAGCAAGGATGGTGGCATTCCATAGAGTCTGTGGCAAAATCACGAGTAGTCACGTGCCTTCTTCTTGTCTTCCCCAGCGGTGCGGAGAGCATCCAAGTCGCTGTAGACTGCCAGCTCCTCCGTCATAGTCTTCTCACGCTCCTTCAGGGCCTCCAACTCAGCCTGAATCTTTGTCTCCAACTGCTTGACCTTTTCTAGGTCTACTTGAAGTCGCTGGCTCTCTTTGGGTCACAAGAACACAGTACTGAGCAGAGAAGCAAAACCGCAATTAAGAAGTTTCCCAGTTTAAGCCACAGCTGCTGCGCTTGAAACACTCAGCACCTTAACTCCTTGTCTATAATTGTGGTGGAGTTGGATTACACAGGATCACAAGGAGGTTCTACTTCACTGGGCTCAAGAGAGTTCAATGTAAAGCAATCAGATTGAATGATGATCCAGTACTTACTGATTCACTCAAGTCAATCGTTCGCCGGCAGACAGTTGTCTCCTTATTGCTCTTCCATTGCTCCTAACATGGTTAATGTGTCTGTGAACTTCACTTGTTGATTCTACCGCCCATGTTGAGGACTCAGTCTACCACAACCATTTCATCGCATCCACACATGATTTTTGCAGACACTCATTCGGGGACAAAACTTATTTCGATATATGAAGGTACTTTACAGCGGTGATGTGAAACATGTAGCCAAAGGCTGGTTGTATTGTTGAAATGAAGTATCTAAGTACTACAATGATACTGATGTTTTGAATTCTGATATCAGCCGAGAGGAAACAGAGTTGCGGGGGTTGCTCCAGGTGCCCTGAAGATGCCACAGCGCAGCAGGGAAGAGACTTCACCGACAAACACAACTCCCTGGGACAGCACGAAGCCAGCAAGCAGTGGGCCGGACAAATATTCTACCCCATCTCTATATAACAGAGCAAGTGTTCGTGTATATATATATATATGTCCACGCTGAGAACACAGGGTTCAAACCCTTCATAAGCTCACACTTTACCTGTGCAACACAAGAGCTTAACGGCTTACTTAAGCTTACCTTCCCATTTATTCAAAACTCTTCTGAAACGCTAAATATATTTTGGCTTTAAATTCCCACTTTTGCTGGAGTACCATCAACCATTTATCATTACTTGAGAAAAATGTGTTAAGACACTTGAAACAAATTGCCTATTGGGTGGGTGCTCTGCCAGTGGTATCTAATGGCAAGAGTACATATCAGAGTTGATCAATGTGCTTGAACCGCAAAGAAGCCTGTCTCAAATCCCTATTGCTCATGTGGGAAAGGCCCGAGTAAGAGTGGAGTCTGCAGGCAAAATTGTTATTGTTTCAGGCATTTAAATGTGCACGGTTATATAAACAATTTCATATTTCATGTTTTGTCTACACATCCTAGCTGTAACTCACAGAGATGTTTCCATCATTATTAATAGGTGCCAGTATTCAATTATAAGATGAATGCAATAGTTAAGTGGTGGTATAGTGGTTAGTGTATTATGCTATGAAGCTAGCTGATTGAGTTGATTCCCAGCCATAACTATCATCAGTGTTAAGTGATATCTGAACGAGCTCCTGGATTGTATTACTTTACTAATCTGCAGTGACTAGCATGGTAAAGTATGGCCAACAACATCCATTAATTGCTATGGCACGGAGTAGGCCTTCTTAATTAGTGTACAAAATGACAACCTAATGGTTAATAGATGTATCCTGATAACGTAGGCACTGTGTGGCCGCGATATTGTAAGTGGTTTGAACACGCAGTCCACACGTAAGTCAACGAAAAGAGTGCGGGGCCAAACCTCCAGACAAGCCGTGAGCCGTCACCTCCGACTTCTTCATCTCCGTCTCCTTGAAGGTCAAGTCCTCCTGCATGGTTCTGAGCTCCTGAGCTGACACGTTGGAGATCTGCTTGGTCCTGCCCATGCTCTGCATCAATCACCAACAAATCATGTGTTCTCATGACAGCTACAGTTCAAATATAAATAAATACGTCTCCTCCTTCTCTTATCTGTTCCTCCATGGTTGTTTTTAACACATCCTATTAGCCACATGACCTGCTGGGAGTACATAATTTCAGCCAGCATTGAATAACTTGCATTGCGTTAATTGTCAAGAGCATAAAATTATAAAGTTTGTGATTCAATAGCAAAGAAGAGAGTATGAGCTTTAAACCACAAGATACATATTTAAATATTCAAGGAATGTTGAGAGGAAACAACATTTATGTGATCGCAACACAATGGAGTGAGTGAAAGGTACTTTCCCCACACACCAACGAGCATGACAGTGAATTAATACACACCACAACCACATTACATATGCAGCTGTGACCCCAACAAGCGATTGAATCTGAAACAGCCCTTAGCTTTGCCTCGGGTATGAGTGGTCTCTGCAGAGCACGCAGCATGAAGTGCTCAGAACAATCACAGGATGTTTACTCTGTGCCATGGCGGTGTGACTAGGAGCCCCACTCACAAGCGCTTACAGTATCAGCGGGAAAGAATGGAGGTTAACTCCGACTACAAGAATCTTTCACTACGTCTATGTACTACCCGTTATGTAACACACGAATCATAAAGCATGGATGCAAGCTAAACGAGGGGCGTAAAGAAGTGTGGGAAGATGCGTGCGTCACGTCAATGATGGTCGGCATCAATACGTCGTAGCAACTAAATGGGGAATGGCGCTTGAGAAGACGTCCATTGAAGAGATGAAGGAATGAAATCGGGTGTAGGTATTGGGTGGATTGTTACATCTCAGGATCATATTGGACAGCAGCTTGGAGAGGCATACATTTAGCAGTGGATTGACCAAGATGATGATTATAATGATAGTGACGATGTTCTGTCAAAGCTGTAATATTACAGAAAGTGCAGTAATGAGCAGCTGATTTAGAAGCAAAGGTACAATGGACACATTGCTAACGACACCAGGGAAGGCGAAACAACTGTCACAAGTGACAAAACGGGGAAGTTATACAACACTAAGGGTGGCGGCACCACACAGATTGGCAGCATCGATCCTGTGAGGAACGAGCTCAGTGGTTGGAACAGCCCTCCTACCACGCAGCCACCCCCCCCCCAACAAGCATCCCCCACCACCCACTCTGCTGATGCCCTCCAACAAGGACACATTGGCAGCCTCCAGCTCTGCCTTCTTCTCCCCTTCCTGTCGGCAGTTCTCCTCAAACGCCGACAAAAATTCTGAAAGGATGCGGAAAGAACAGAGGCACGGCCACCCCCGTCAGCAGTGACATTCGGTAAGCAGTCAAGAAGAAGTCAAGTGGGTTCCAGATCGTATGAGCATTGAGGCACTAGTGCGCATATTCTGTTTACAGCCCGACTCAGCCAGAGGCAGGAATTCCACATACTTCTAAATGCGGGCAAGTCTTCAAATAAATCAACTGCAATGTTGACTTCCCCACGTAGTGATACTCATTTTATTAAACCCCAGGAGGGTGATGGGCTGAGGATTTTAACTCACAACATTAATTTAGCAAAGCCACTCTTTTTATTATTGGTGAGCTCAACAATGGATTAACAGTAATTGAACCACTGTCTTCTGATGAAAAAAGTACCATCTAATGTCTCAAAATATGGACTTTGACATGGTTCCTGGGAATTACATTTTTATATTTGTAATCCATTGATTCCTGGATAGTAACCTAATTATGGTGGAAGGGTTTGTTTCTGCAATGAACCCCAGAGCTATGTTATCTGGAGTCTAATACTCCTGGTAGGGTCTTCCTTGCTAAACTAGTCTGGGGGGAGGTTTCAGACAAATGATAATTCAAAGACTCTCCGAATAAAGGAGGTTTGCAACAGGAAGGGCATCTGATAGTAATATTTCTACTGTGACGAAAAATCCATGCAAAATAATAATGATGGGTGGGGTACAGCCCTAAGTATTTCGTGGTCACCATCCCCTCTCGTGAAAAATCAAGATGGTGGATTCCATTGAAGTGTGGCCGTGGGAAACCTGTTAGATGACAGCAAAAAACCTGAAATACCACACGAACATGAAAGAGGATGAAATTGGCTACTCGGAATGTCGGAAGTATGAGAGGTAAATATGCTTTCTGGGACGAAATAGGCTATGAATTAATGATATCATGTGAAAAAAGTACCTGTCCAGGAGGTGATCTTCATGGTTACATTGGAAATAGAGTAGAAGGCTATGAGGGAGTTCATAGGGGTCTTGGATATGGAGTGGGGAACAATAATGGTTTGAGAACACTAGAATTTGGAGATGCGCTACATCTTACTATCAGTAATACACGGTTCAAAAGCGATGAAAATAAGCTGATCACCTATGCCTCAGGCAAGGGCAGAAGTGCCATTTATTTTGTAATGGTCGTTAAAATGGGTGTAGCCTCTTTTCTTTTTACATCTGTATACTGGCAAAAAAATTATAATCAAACTACCCATAACTTAAACTGGTCAACCTGAGCAACTAAGGCATTGAAATTGCATTTCCCTGAGCCGATTGCCTTTGGCAACATTTGGCTAGCACGGAGACTAGGCTAGAAAGGAAGATTTCTCTGGTGTGGGCCAATCAGCTTCAAGGACAATGCACACGTTATCAAAGCATATTTTTTGCCACAAACATGTCTGGCTTTTGCATACTTGCTACTTTACGAACAGTGTCTATTTGATGTTTAAAAACGTAACACTGCATTATTGCCAGAAAAATGGGCAGAGCGTCATCTCTTTTTACTTCTCTATACTGAAAAAAAAACTACCCATAGCAGTTTGGTTTCATGCCTTGTAGAGGGATGGTGGATATTTTTATTGGGAGACAATTGTAAGAAAGAACACTGCAAAGAAATAAGAAGATTATTTGAGTTATGTAGACTTGATAAAGGCTTTGATCAGGTTCCGAGTGAGATAGTTAGATGGGCGTTTAGAATGGAAGGCGTAAAACAAATGGTTGGTTAGAGCCGTGATGGCAATGTATGAGAATTCCAGAACTGTGGTGAGAGTAGGAAAAGGTTTGAGTGCGGATTTATATTGTTAAAGTAGGAGTACATCAAGGTTCAGTTCTGAGTCCATTACTTTTCATTACAGTTATGTAGGCTCTTTCAAAGAACAATCAGAAGATTTACCATAGTATCTGCTGTATGCAGACGACTTAGTTGTGATGGTGTACAGCGTATAACAGCTGAGGAATAAATTAGTTGGTGAGAAGGATTGTTTAGAGAAAAAAATGAATGGAAGTCAATGAGGAAAACAAAAGTGATGAGAAGTGGAAAATACAGAGAGAAGGTAACAAGACACTGTAAGTGGCCATGCGGGGTATGCGCAAAGAATGTTAAAACAATGCCATAGAATGCAAAGCATGCCAGAAATTGATTAATAAAATTTGTAGTGGAATTAATTCAAAACTGAATTCAAGTGTTGCAACGGACACTTCTGCCCAATGCATAATAAGAGAGAAAACATGGGGAGAAGCTTTGAAAGTGGAGAAAATATGATGATTAATGATGAGCAGGAATTAGAAGAAAGTTAATGCGTTTTACTAACTGGAAGATGTTTTAAGTGCAGGAGGAGGAGTGAAGTGGTAGTAATAGCGAGACTAAAAGGCTGGAATAAATTTCGTGAATTATCACATATTTTGACGAGAAAAGAAATTCCACTGAAACAAGGAAAGCAGTATTTAGCGTGTGTTCACAGTAGTAATGATACATGGAGCAGAGATGTGACCTATGAAAGTAGCTATCAAAAATATGTTTGAAAGAAAAAACATGAGAATGATCAGATGGATGCACAGGGTTGCTCTGAAAGACAAGAAAAACAATGTGCAATTAAGAGAGCATGCAGGGGTAGAGAAAATAACAGATGTGCACATACCACAATGAAAATTGGGGAAAAAGCCTTAATGACGATGATGATGTAATCTATTGAGTTATTAAACGAGCCTAGTTGGCTCAGCAATAGAGCAAGCAGCTCCAAATAAATAGGTTTCAAGTTCAAATCCTGACTGGAGGTTGGGGGAAATTCTCAGCCCAATACATCCTATGGAGTACATAAATTAAGTACCATTTGGAGGAGGAAGTCAACGGTGGTTGCCCTATGCATATACTCGCCCTAGTTATTTGAATGTGGAAATTGCAGTGGGCCCAAGGTTATAAACAGGAGGAGACAGGGTGGAAATTACTTCTACTTTTGACTTTTTTATACAAGCATCGCTCTTCCCAAAACCTCCTAGAGATATTATCTTCCAAAAAAAAAACACACGCACATGCTGCACTGCACGGACCACGAACGAAAACACATGAGCAGAGGGGAATTGTGGGCACAGTCAAGTCCAAAGGCAATTGGGGGTCGCACTTCCCAACACCTGTGTGTGATTTGTATCAGCAATAAGGGACAGGAACTATTCACAAGGGACATATTTTCATACTTAGTTAAATAAAATAATCTAACACATACGTGGAAACATTGCTATACAAGTACAGAAGCAACTTCCAATGTCTACACAGCACCCGCTCTTACGATGGACTGCAATAAGCAACACACATTCCATTATTTACCGTCCATACTTTCTTCCCTCTTTTTGAGTTCTTTATACTTCTGGTTGCGTTCACCTTGATACAAAACACACACATACACAACAGGAACGGACGAACGGACGAGTAAAGTTAAAGTAAAGTCAAAGAAAGATTTGCATCTCACTTTGCCGATCATTAACATTCAACTAAAAGCATCTTGATCATTAATTGTTTTCTATTATCTGGATGGTGGTGGCTATGCATGCCTGTAATCAAGCACTACAGAGGCAGCAAATGCTGTGAAACTTCATTCCTGTGGGTATCAAAGAGCTATACCCTGGCTCACGAAGAGTAAGCAGACCAGTACCGCAAAAATGTGCACGCCACCTGTTCCATCTGTATGGGATAAGGTTGCCCCCTCAACGCGTGGGTTTTTCAAGGTGCTCTAGTTTCCTTCCACATGTACATGTTCATTAATTGCTTGATAATACCTCAATATATGGAGAACTGCAGAACTTTCCCAATATTTGGTAGCATCAGTTCACCGCTGGGCGGCACGGTAGCCCAGTGGGTAGCGCTGTTGCCTCACAGCAAGAAGGTCCTGGGTTCGAATCTCGGCTCGGGTGCCTTTCTGTGTGGAGTTTGCATGTTTTCCCCGTGTCCGCGTGGATTTTCGCAGGGCACCTCCTCCCAGAGTCCAAAAAACATGCCGCTGCAATAGGTTAATTGGCTTGCAGACTAAATTGCCCTCAATGCCCGGTGATGGACTGGCGTCCTATCGTGGGTATATCCCTGCCTTGCACCCTGTGTCTCCGGCTCACCGCGACCCTGTACAGGATTAAGTGGTTTCTGACAATGAGATGAGATGAGTTCACCGCTTGGTTGCCTTCGAACTTGTCTATGGTTCCTTACTCTGAAAAATCTTTTTTTAAGAGCGAGTGAAGACTGTGTGCATTAATCGTTTAAATTATTATTATTTAGTATCAGATTGTGTAGGCATCATTTCCATTTTAAAGTATATACCTTCTATACCCGACAGAGCCAATCAAAATAAACACATCATCTGCCAACTGATTTGTTATTTTAGCAAAACGGATGAGGAATATTAGAAAGCAAGAAAAAAAATCAGACAAAAAGCAAATTACCTTCTACATTGCTTGGAAATGAAAGAAAAAACATGCACAGAAAGGTTAAAGTTTAGAGCACTTGAGAGAGCGACAGACATGCAAAACAGGAAACTTAAAACATCGGTTTCCTCCCACAGTCCAAAAAACATGCTGCTGCATAGGTTAATTGGATTGCAGACTAAATTGCCCGCAGTTCCCGGTGATGAACTGGCGTCCCATCGTGGATATATCCCTGCCTTGCGCCCTGTGTCTGCCGCGATAGGCTCCGGCTCACCGCGACCCTGTACAGGATTAAACTGTTCTGACAATGAGATGAGATGAGGGAAACCATCGTCAACGGATGCTATCAAGCATATATACCTCATTCAATATGTAAAATAGGCATAAAGTCTTTTTAAACCCCCTCTACGTGTGCAGGCCTTGCAGGCCCTGTGTTCCTGGGACAGCCAACCTTGTCAATCACCGAGAGGTGAAAGTAAGTCGGTACGGTCTGGTACAGCATACCGGTATGAAAGTAGCCAAAACGTTCAGTGCAATTCAGGTAAAAAGGATTGTTTGTGTTACGACTGTACCAGTAAGAAATGCAAGTTACTTTCACCCCTGGGTAAATCTCATATAACTCTCACAGCTCCCAACGCTCCAGTACGGCAGCACTTGACTCCCACCACCCTTCCTGTGTTTATAAAAAAAAAATAACCCAGCCAACGTTGTACAATTTCAATAATAGGCTCTGTAATTAAGCATACATATAATAAATGACTCAGAGCGACCGGTTTATTGTTGTAAGTATTACCACGCATCGTAAAATGTGAATGAAGGAAATTTACAGCAACTAAATGGTATTAAGAAAAAGATCATCATATGTGTCGCACCAGCAAACACCTGGCAGCAGCCTTCTGGAAAAAAAAAAGAATATGGAGGCTGTCCTCAGTAAAAAAAAAAATCTACATCTATATATAAATATATGAGGGAAAGTGTTTTACGTATATTTGTCCACAAATTTTATCTGCACGATCTGTTTAATTTCACCTTAACTTTAAACTTATCGATTATGTTTCTAAAATTTTAACATTTCAGTACATCAGCTTTAAATTCTCTTTTTGAACTACCATCAACCCTCTGAAGCACTCTTTCTGCTTTCATCCATGAACAAATTGAGGTGAAAACAATCAGGTTAATAAAAGAACGTTATCAAGAAGAGACGCTAGAAGAATGTGTCACATGCGTGGAACACGATCGTCCGTAGGACGATTACTCAGCTAGAAATATTTGCATCATGTCTTAAAGTGATCAGTTTACTTTGCCGACTGCATGTGGTCCCACCAGTGAGAGTGCAACTTGTCCCTTAATGAGTGAGTAGAGGCTGATAATGAAGACAGGACTCAGAAAGCAATGTATATTATTTATTTGAGTGAGGTTAATCTGCAAACCGGTGAGTGCCATGTAACATGTGTGTGGGTGCAGGTACCAATGCTGTGTTATTTCTTACCCTGATGTTCCTCCATGTCGTTCTCCAATTGCCCAATTTTCTCATTTAAGTGACTGATTTTTTCTTTCACTTCCAACAACCTGACACACGTGAAATTCATTTTCAACATTAAAGTGCAATTTTGTGGGAGGGGGGAAAATCAATGTTTCATCCATTAGCATGGTTGTCAATTGCTCTTAAAAGCAGTTTTCAGGATAGCTATGTCGAGCCTTCCTGCTCTCTTGCTTGACATGGCTATCCCGAATGAGCAGCTCTTAAGAACAATTCTCGTACATAGAGCCGTGAAAATATACATCAGTGCGTAGCATAACTGTAACAATTGACATACAATTTGCAGAGATCTTAAAAATATATTCTACATATATACTTTCATCTACAATTCAATGCATCCAAATGAGGGCATAAGATTTGACCCAAATTGATGAATCGTTACGCTGCTAGTCAATCGGTCGTACCCGAGTTGATGATGTTATCGTTGCTGCCGCTACGTGTGATACATTTTGCTAGAGCGGTTGTTACTCAAGTCTAGATATTGTCCAGCAGGTTCACCGGCATGAATGTTAGTTGAAGTGGAACTACTCTTACTGTCTGTCCATGCTGGAAATTTCTTGGTTGTCTTCCTTAACCTGACAAACGACACATTTACCACATTATGAAAGCACCCTGTCACCTGACAAACCAGATTAAAATTACGCAATGTACCGCTCCTTTCATATGTCTTTCTGTATGAAAATACAATAAATATATCCCATGGGCCACAAGGCCTTATAATAATAATTGCATTTATGGAGCGCTTTTCACCCGAGGGTTACAAAGTGCTGCACAAAGCTGCGGAGAGAACGGCACGTCAACAATGAGAATGTTAAATCAGCAGCAACAACTTTTTTGGGGTTTTTTTTTTTACAAATCCGAGTTGTGGAGAGAATGCCATGTCAACAACAAGTCTGCCATTTTCAAACGGTGGATTGTGACCACAAACACCACCTAGTAGTCTATGGAGACCATACCCATGTACCCATGTAGACTAAGTGGGCCTTGAGGTAGAAAAGTTTGAAAGCCCCTGTTCTAGGTGTACATATTTCCAGTGTCCTTAGTTTAATAGAAAACAAACTTTGCAACAGTTGCGACATACAGTGTCTCATCAGCAGTCGGGCTTGCTTGAACCATTACTGGTGAACTGATACGGTTTTATAAGCAAGGACCATCTTGGTTAAATCTGGGGCCTAGTTCGACGTATAACTATATAACATAACATAAAACAATTCTAAGCACCGTTGTGCAAAACATGTTACTTTTATTCTGCGGCCAGGTGGCTCGGCAGGAGAGAAACCAACTTGCAAATGCAATTCCCGGTTGGGGATTGACTGTCTATAACTTCTCTCTCTCTCTGGGTTTAAAAAATTGCTACCACTTTGAGAACGTGAACATTGTCCTGAACACTTGCCCTCATCGTACCGATGCGTAATTTCCACCACTGACTCAGGGCTATCAGTGATAAATGAGCACTGCCTCAAGGCTTGGTTGAGCAGAAAATAACTATAATTTTTGTACACACACACAGTTATATAAATATATAACTAATAAGCTTTTAACCACACCTGTTTGAGCAGTCGCTCTCTCTCCTCCTCAGGAGTCAGCATGGCCTGCTCCTCAGCCTGCAGTTGCACATGCTTTGCCTCCGCCTCCCGCAGCTTCCCGTACAGTGCAACACACTCCAGCTTTAGGGGCGAGTTTGCCATGCTCTGTTGCAGACGCACGCACGCGTCGGACATACACACTTACAATAACACAGGTGGCGCTGACATCGCCACAGGGCTACAATTGTGGAAGGCTCAATGACGAGTTCACAGGACAGATGGATGTGTTTTGTGTTGACAGAATGAGATGATTAGTAGATGCACCAGCTGTGCTCCCCACTCTGCAACTTCACTGTGTTAAAGCCACCTGGCGTTCCACCCACTGAGCGTCGCTCTTCCGCCACCCGTTGTTCTGGAGGAAGGCTGCTTCCAAATGCCCATTACATCTTTCATGAGCCACCTCCACAGAGGCTGATTTTAACACTGCTAGTAAGACTCAATGGCACAAGTCCTATTAGTTCCATATCCTCCTGTACCACATAAAACCACCCTCTTCTATAGTCTGTGCTATGCCTATTTAGCTCCCATCATTCAGCCAAACAAAAGCTGCTTGAGTTTGCTGTGGATGGGCATATAGATTAGATAATCCAAGCAATACAACCTTATTTGCCAGAGCTTACTGACCTGTGAAGGACAAGTTAATTCAGTCTGGTTAAACTCAAGATGTATTGCAGGCAGGCTAACATTAATGTTTCAAGCTGAAACGGCTGTTCTTAGAAAGAGCTCCACTTTTCTCAAGCACAGAGAAGCAAGTATATAACTGTGGCCAGCAGTAGACAGACCATAACTGTGGTGGCAGGACATGAGGAGTTCAATATTTTTGAGCACACATGTAAACCTCATGAATGCCGAACAACGCTTGAGGCTTTTTTAAACAATAAGTTATAAAGTTATAACTTATTCACTGCCAACATGTTTTTACGCCACTCACTGTGCATTAATATACAAAGTATACAGCTCTGCTCAAATGACTATTTGAGCTAAGCTAGTTTGGACAAGTTTTGCACATTGGTTCGCACATAATTCTCAATGAAAACGACTTCGCCCATCTTCGCAATCTATGATATTGTTACTAGTTTCCTTCCATTATGAATATGGAGAAATACACATTGGGTTAAGTTTATTTTTTACGGCATTTCTGCTTCTATCCTCACACTGCTCCCACTGTCCCCCCCCCCATCGTCGTCTCTATTCCCCAAACTCTTAAGAATAATAATTCTGCTAAATTCAAGAAATGTGTGACAACTTTATAAAGTGCAGTTTATTGTTGGCAGGCTGCTGTATATTTTGGGACCTGTGTTCAGCAACTGTGTTCAACAAAAGTTACTGAAACCTTACTTCAAAATATACTTAGTCAATTCCACATATTTGCATCATTTGAGATGTTAGTCAATATTCCCAAGTGATATCCCGACTGAGATATTCCTGACACTGGTGGAACCATCGACCGCATTAGAACATCCAGAGTTCGATGCGCACATCTTCTTCATGGATGGACAATTACAGAGATAAACCACAGCTGTGCGTGCGGCTATGTCCAGCGCATCCCAAACGATGGACCGGATAATAAACCACTGCAGTCTGCGCCCTCAATAGAAGAGTAAGTGGGGAGGGGTAAGAAATTTTCATCTGCGCCCTCAATAGAAGAGTAAGTGGGGAGGGGTAAGAAATTTTCAATTGGGAAATATGCACCAATAGTCGACAACAACTTAATATACATTGACGAAAATATTAAACATGTGAATGTATTAAAAATAGTGTAAAATTGCATTAGATAACGTTCGAATTAATTAATCTGCTGTACATTGAATTTTACAGCAATCATAGGTGCGGCTAACATCAAATAGAATTTTAAACAGAATGTTATAAATCAAGAATTAAGTTAAATATAAAAAGCAAAACGAAAACGCTAATCATCATTAGATGCATCATGCAAAGCACATCAATCAAGTATCCAAACAACTAATTAAATATGTATGTATTATTTTAAGTAAAACATGCAGCAAATAGCACGTTCCTAGTATTGCACTTAAGAGTATTCACATGAAGAATAGCAAAACGACAAACGATTTCCTGAAGCTCTCGCTCACGGCTAGCAGACCTCAACATTGGCAGATAGCTCAGCTAGTTTTACATAATAGGGTGATGCATTGCATTCCACAGCTTAAAGGTATCTGACTGCATATTCATGTTTCGTGTTGTTTTAATTCACTGTGTTTAGTTATCAATGCAACAGCATGTCAACATAACGTGGACAAATAGTGTAAAGGTCATATTAAAATAAGATCGATAAAGAAAGTTATAGATAGGCTTGCATGGGTTAGATCGTGTAGGGATGATTCTACATTTGATCTATAACCATCTACCACCTGATAACAAATCCAATTACGTTGTTAGGTGGGCAAATATACCTATTTACTTTGATCATCAGGAGAACACAAGCATTGAAGAACAAGAAAAAAAATCATATATATTTTTAGCAGTGATTCGCTGGAGATGACATCCAGAATCACAGGTGTTCAACATAAACTTCTTGCGTGAAACATATTTGTGATCTGGGTCCTTAAGTGGGTGCCATGACGTTATCAGCACAATAATCTACGTGATCCAGTTCAATAATTTGAATGAATCACTGGTTTGGAAGGTTAGATCTATATATCTATATATAAAAGGTCTAGGCATGCGTCAGGTCACAGATAATTTCCTAGCCTATCATTGGTTGACAGAATTTGTGACGTCAAACCCAGCCCACGAGATGGTGCACATCGCCATCTAGCAGTCAGGACTGATCTGGCCTACGCAGCCATATGTTACCGTAAAGGCGAGCAGTGTAATAATTGAATCTATGTGGGTTGGTGAAAGCATTATATTGTATTAAGCTGTAACTATAAGTAATAAAGCGTTTTGAATAAACACTGTTGCAGAACAACATGTAAAATATTATCTGACTTTCAGCTATAATTTTAAAAGCAAAATATCAGTGTTAATAATACGTATATTGGGAAATGGTTTAATGTAACATTTATCGAATAATAATAATTGCATTTCTCAAGTGCTAATCACTGGAGGGTCACAAAGCGCTGCACAGAAATGCGGAAATAATGGCACATCATCAACGAGATAAGAACGGCAAAGCAGCAAAAACGGTTTTTCTGAGTCTTTTTTTTTTACAAATCTGAGCCGCGGAGAGAACGGCATGTTAAGAACATCAGGACGGTTCAACTGAAAGTAAAATAGTAGCAACAAATTCTAGGACATAAAAGAAGCGATAAAACAATCTGCAACAAACACGGAAGGAATAAATGTTCCCGAGCAGGTGCAGGTCGGAAGAGAGCCATTATCCCGGCACGACAACACTGAGCCGCATCAACAGCCCTCGCTGAAGGAAGGAATAAATGTTCCAGAGCATGTGCAGGTCATAAAAGAGCCATCATCCCAGCACGACAAACACTGAGCTGCATCAATAGTCATAACCAGAGGACTTGAAAGCCTTACGGAATAAGTGAGTCTTGAGATGAGATTTGAAAATGCCCATGGACTCAGCTGAACGAATCTCCAATGGAAGAGCATTCCAGAATCTTGGAGCAGTGTGCGAGAATGCTTTGTCACCCATCGAATGGAGGTGCGACCTGGGCACATGCAGCAAGCGCGTGTTGGAGGATCGCAGTTGTCATGTTGAGGAGGGTGCCTGAAGTGGGTCACGGATGTATGCCGGAGCAGCGCCAGTGAGAGCCTTGTAGGTGAGAAGGAGGATTTTGAACTCAATCCAGGTAACCAGTGGAGAGGCATTAGTACTGGGGATATGTGATCGTGGATGGGTGTGTGAGTGAGGACTCTAGCAGCCGCATTCCGCACACGTTGGAGACAATTGATCAGGTAGACAAGGATGCCAGGGAGCAGTGCGTTGCAGTAATCAATTCGTGAGAAGATGAAGATTGGTATTAGCGTCTCAGCATCAGAGGGTGACAGAATGTTGCACAGTCTGGCTTTATTTCTGAGATGAAAATAGGCTACCTTCGTCACCTTGTCGATGTGTGTCTCGACGGTGAGTGAGGAATCAAGGGTCACACCTAGACTCCGGACTGCCTGAGCAACTTCAATTGTCTGGTCATCAATCATCAATTGGATAGGTTCAGCCTTGGACAATTGGTGCGGGGTTCCGACAAGGAAAACTTCCGTTTGGTCGCAATTTAGTTTTAGAAATTTTGAATTGAACAAGGCCTTCAGAGTTGACAGTGAGGATGACATGCAATGACCAGACGCATTGATGGATGACTTTACATGGATTTAGATTTGGATGTCATCAGCATAGCAATAGTAGCTGAGATTGAGGCTGCGCAGGATATGGCTAAGAAGTTGAATGTAGATGCTGAAGAGGAGTTGGCTGAGAACTGAACCTTGAGGAACTCCCAACAAAACAGGATGGATCTCTCAGTTTTGCCCTCCAAGGCTGACAAATTGCTTCCGGTTGGATAGGTAGGAGCTCAGCCAATACAGGGCATTGCCAGAGACCCCTATACCCTCCAGTTGCTCAAATAAGATCGGGTGGTCAACAGTATCAAAGGCAGCACTCAGGTCAGGAGGATAAAAATACTTGGCAAGCCTGCATCAGCAGCGACGAGTAGGTCATCAACTACTTTCATCAGAGCAGTTTCAATACTATGGCCGAATCTGAGCCCAGATTGGAAGGGATCAAGGAGGTCATTGTCAAGAACGTATTTCTGGAGTTGTGCAGCTATGGCACGTTCGAGAACCTTAGAGATGAATGGTAGATTTGAGATAGGTCGATAATTATCAGGGATGTTGCAATCGAGGCCAGGTTTTTCAGTGGGGGGGGGGGGTAACTACGGCACATTTGAACAGTGGGGGAACGATATCAGAGTAAAGTGAGTTATTAAACAGATTAGTGATGAACGTGGCAAGGAATCTGAATTTGCCCAGATCATTTTGGATGGGAAAGAATCCAGGGAGCAGTTTGTGGGCCGAGATCCGGTAACTAAAGAATAGACATCGGATTCCGTTAATGCGTACATTTTCAAGAGTTTTGAGGACAAGGAAGGTGGAGGAACATTTATTGAGGTATTGGTTGGTGAATGAAGCTGGGAAGAGATACGATGAGCTTCAGTTTTTTTCTGATATAAACTGAATCAACTGATCCATTTGATCTTTATTAGTGAAGGGAAGTGAGGGCGAGAGACTGGTAAGATGAAGGAGCTGATTAATCGTCAAGAAAAGAATATTGGGCTTATCGCAGGTATCAGCCAGAATGCTGGGAAGATGGCTGGTATGGGCACAGTCAAGTGCCTTCCGGTAGCGGAGGAGCTGTTCCTTAAAGATTTGACCATGAACGGTGAGGCCAGATTTTCTCCAATTCCGTTCGGCCCTGCGTGCATTTGCCTTGAGATTCCAGAGTTCAGCAGTATACCAGGGGGACGGTTTTCAGTCTGAGACACAGCGTGATTTTAATGGGGCTAAATCATCACGTATGCTTGAAAGCACATCATTGGATGTTTCTGCTGTTACATCAAAGGCAGAGTGAGCTGAGGTGGAGAATGAAGTAGTATTGATTGCTGTGGTGTATATGTTTGGAGTAAGGGCACTAAGGTTTCTAAGTTGAATATGGCACTTGGTGATGGAAATGGGAGGCGATACTTGAAAAGCAAACCACACAGTGGAATGATCAGACAGACCACGATTAGTGACGGACAGGTTGGTTACCGATATGTAACATTAGCAAACCAAGTCGAGAGTATGGCCGCATCTGTCAGTGGCAGCTGGCACGTGTTGAATGAAGCCAAGTGAGGTTAGTGGCCATGAGATCCCTTGTAAGAAGGCTCTTTAGAGAGTCAACATGGATGTTGAAATCACCAAGAATCATAATCCTTTCAGAACTGGAGCACATCTTAGAAAGCAGCTAAGACAGTTCATTGACAAAAGAGATGGAGGCTCCAAGTGGGCGGTAAAGCAGCACCAATTGCACAGGTTGAGCCGACTTCCAATCCAGGCACACATGCTCGAATGAATTGAAGATCGGCGATGGATTCGGTCAAATGTCGGCAGATACATGGTGGAGAACTGCTAGGCCGTTACCATGGCCATATGCACGAGCCTTCTGATGGAATGCAATGTCTCGCGGTTGGACCTGATTCAATCTGAGAAAATCATCTTGATGATGCAAGGTCTCTGTTAGGCAAACTGTTCGAGATCAGCTCAGTGATGAGTGGGGGTTTTTCAGTGTTCACAGAGCACATTGAGCAGGGCAAAGTAGATTTATGTTGCAAGCAATGTGCGTGCAGGAAGAGGGGGTGCTAACCAGTGGTACATTTATCAAGCAACGTCGAGCTGCAAACGGTCTAACTTGTTGTTTCCTCTGGTAGTCGATATGTAGGGCTTAATACGGGGATGGGGGTAGGAAAATCAATTGTAGTCAAGTTAATAGGCTTTTTGTTGCAGCTCACGGCAAATGGCCAGAAGGTTGGGGTTACAAGGAACTGATGTAAGAATCAAGATCTTTAGAGCCGCACATGTGTAGGTGATCATATCGAACAGGGGCTGGAGCCCAAGTCTGGAGGCAAGGGGTACAAGGAAGGGCCACACCCAGGATGTGACGTCAATACATCACGGGGCACCTCCCATGAAGTTATTTACTCAGCAGGCCAATCAATATAGAGAGCTACTCATCCCTGAATGGCAGGAGGAATGGATAAGAGTCACAGTGTTCGAGATGGGAATAAGTGTTCGAGAAAGAATTCTCAGTGTTAGAGATAGGAGGCACAGTGTTCGAGATCGGAGTCACAGTGTTAGAGACAGGGGTTTGTAACAGATTGGAGTCTCAGTGTTAGAGATAGGTATCATAGTGTTAGAGATGGGAGTCTCAGTGTTAGAGATGGGAGTTTCAGTGTTAGAGATGGGAGTCACAGTGTTAGAGATAGGCGTCACAGTGTTATAGAGGGGAGTCTCAGTGTTATACCACTGCGAATTAAAGAAGAGTAAAACAGAGTGTAGTGATTAGAATTGTTTGTGACACACAGCATAATATGTAAAACGCGCTTCAAAAATACTGGCAGCTTCACGTACTTAAGGGACCATTGCAAACTGCTACACAAGACAAAGAGAGAACGGCAATACACGAAGTAACATTAATGATTTAGACAAACTAGAATTCTCATCTCATCTCATTATCTGAAACCGCTTAATCCTATATAGGGTCACGGTGAGCTGGAGCCTATCCCGGAAACACAGGGCGTAAGGCAGGAATACACCCGACGACGGGACGCCAGTCCATCGCCGGGCATCAAACTAGAATTAAGAAAAAAAAATAAAACAGTTTTCTGCAAATCGAGTGAGGTACAGATATTGAATCAGGCGAGTGGAGAGGCGCAGTTTAAGCCATTGCCCAGGTCTTGCAACACGTGTCAAGGCCTCAGGTGTTATAATCGAGAAGGTCCCAAAGGTTTTAGCGTAAACATAAATTGATTAAGGACAAATAATTGTTAGTAGAATGAAAGGAAATAGATAATAAAACCAAGGTAAGGCTAATAAAGTGATTTCGGCTGCTTCAAATACACTCAAAAACAGTGGTTTATCTGTCGTTTGTCAGAGCGGCGAAAAAAATATGCCTGCGTTCCTGACATCCGGGTACTCTAATGACAGCAAACTAACAACTATGGACATGTTGCTGGTGATGGAATAAAAATTACTTTTACGCCGGGAAGGCAGAAGAGTTACAAGGTTCCAAGTAGTAAAGCTAAAGAACTGACCGCTTCTATCGAGGCATTCTTTGCAGAGAGGTCATCCAACTCTTGCTGTTTGGCCTCAAGCTCCTGAAAGAAAATAATATAAAACACATCAGTATTAATAGCCCATTATGTACATGTCAATGAAACTTGGTTTTTCATTATGCATAAGAAGACCTTTATTTCTTTACATCATAAGCCATCAAGTGCAAAACACCAATATTATACATATGAACAAGAACAACAGTTTAGCATTTTGAGCAATCATTACAAGCGTATTCTATCCACTGCTGGAGAAAGCCTCACCACATCATGGCGCCGTGATAACACAACCAACCCATCTTGCTCCTGCACATGAGCTCATCTCATTGCTCAATCTGCTCGACATGCATTGTGCAAGCACGCTTACTTTACTGAACTTAGAATTGCTCTAAAAAGCTGCCGTTTCAAGACAGTCGTGTTGACACGGCTATCCTTAAACAGCAGCTCTTGAGGGCAATTGTCATACATCAAGCCGTGAAAAATCTACATTTTGCTGAAATGTCAATGTGATGTAAGTTTGATCTAATGTATGTGTTATCTCTGTCTCGATCAAATTCGAAGCATGCCTCTGTCCAAAGTTTCCTGCAGCACATCTCAGGTATTGTTCAATTGTGTCAGTGTCGACATTTATAATGCAAATCATATTATGGATTACAACGATTGTACCCACATTAACATAAAGTAATCGACATTTAATTAGAGGAACCCATCATTGATTATGACTTTATAGCTTATATATCAGGGTGGACTGCCTTCTGGAATTACTTTGCGACACATGAATGCAAATGTGGCATTTTAAACTGACGTGATTAACATGCACACTGCACACACACACATGGATGCAAATACTTGACATACAAGCTACATAGGCAGCAGCAGTATACGCAGACCGGGATATAAGACAGTTTGATCATGTACTCACACAAGCACGATGATACAATGCAGAGTTCAGTCACAATGGGTTGCTGCTCAAATGCATACTGAGGCATTGATACTCATTTCTCGTTTGGAGCCCTCAGTCAGTTGTCTAATTTGCACAATCCCATGGCGACGTCTATCCATATAACAAAGTGGTAACTGGTTTTATTGACCTAGGAAGGATGATGATGGGCTGAGTAGACCTTGCAAACCTAGATTTAAACTCTCAACAGCGAGGCACTGGCAGTACCGCTGAGCCAGCAGGATGGTGTATATAGGCAACACGTCGCCATAATTCACAGGCGTAGTGGCCTAAACAAGTCACACATGACACGCAGATGTCCCGTTTGCCTCGGTGAGCAAGGGAGCAGGAAATAATGGCGGCAGCGGGGGGAAGTGGCCCTCGCCAGGGGTCAGGCAGAGAGAGGAAGGTGCCGAGAGGCAGGATTTGCGGGCCCGTGTGGAATTTTTTCCCCAAGGTTCTTTTTTTTCCCCAGTGTTTGCTGAGATTAACTCTTTCCTCCTCTACTGTCGGACAGAGATATTCAGTGCTTCCTTCCACCGTATTGTCTGCACCTTCCTTTCAGCTACAACTTTCTTCACAGCTCATACCCCGGTCGCCCGACTCTGTTGGTCCAGAGGGTTCTCCTAGCATATTGAACGCAAAAAAAAGCGCTTCCCCTGCAACGTTATTACACTCAGCGGCATACACCACCACCAACGAAACCAGTCAATCCATCACTGCTTGTTCACAAACTGTATTATGTATGGAAGGAAAAGGCACAGGACGTTGGCAGATCTCGTTTTCCTGCGGGTTTATCAACAGGCGTGATACATGTTGGTGAGACACGCCCCACCCCGTGGGTAAAGCGGGGTACGAGCACCACTCACCAGCTCTGCACGCCATGGCCGACCCATTCTTTAAAAGTTAAATATCACGAGGTAGCTCGGTTTACAGTGCACAGGAATACGTGTAACTAACAAATCAAAAAACTATGTGGGCACATGTTGACTGCGCAGTTTCCTTTTCAGTTTTCCATATGGCCGCCCACCAAGAGGAAGAGCTGAGGATAGATTGTGCGAGACTCTCAGGGCAGATCTATGGGTATCTATGTGCTAGTCTCCATGTGAGTCTATGTCAGTGTATGGGTCTGTGTGAGTGTATGGGTCTATGTGAGTGTACGGGTCAAAGTGAGTGTATGGGTCAATGTGAGTGTATGGGTCAATGTGAGTGTATGGGTAAATGTGAGTGTATGGGTCTATGTGAGTGCATGGGTCTATGTGGGTGTATGGGTCTATGTGAGTGTATGGGTCTATTTTAGTGTATGTGAGTATGTGTCTATGTGAGTGTATGGGCCTATGTGAGTGTGTCTATGTGAGTGAATGGGTCTATGCCAGTCAATGGGTCTATGTGAGTCCATGGGTCTAAGTGAGTGTATGGATCTCTGTGAGTCAATTGGTCTATGTGAGTGTATGGGGTTTTGTGAGTATGTGTCTATGTGAGCTATGGGTCCACATGAGGGTATAGGTCTTGATGAACGTTTATGTAGGTGTATGTGAGTGTGCGGATCTGTGTGAGTCTATGGGTCGATGTCAGTCTATGTGAGACTAAGGCAAGATACAGGGAGGTTCTCAGATCTGGGAGCGCATCACATGGTGCCTGCACAGCAGCAGATACAGGATCTGGTGCAGGGTTTAGCGCGTTGGCACCGAGGTGCCACGGTTGCATCATTGGCCTTGGCCGTGATGACATTTTGTTGAGTAAAAACAAATTTCAGTAAATGGTGGTAACATCTCAAATAATACCAGAGTATATATTGTATACAACTTGACTTTTGTGTATCAAGGAAGGTAACGTTCAACACTGAACAGTATTATTGAAAGCAAAAGGTATCCACTACACTTTACCTCTGCCAAATCTTATTTTAAGTGTCTTTTGCTCGAATCACATGTTTCCAGCATTCTATTCTTAAATTTGTTTCTATAGCCAAAATTTTGTATTTGGCTATAGCAGCTAAAAAAAACCAAGCAGCCATGAGTTAAGTTGTTTAGCCTTTAAGTAGAGCTGGGAATGTTTGTAAGGATAACACAGCAGGGCATTTCTGGTATGCTGCAATGCCTCGATAAAGTTGTTGTTGCAAACAGCTTCCTTGCACAGCCAATCACATCCTTCCTGCCCAGTGCAACTCTGCAGTGCTCGTTAACAATAGCCGTGCTTCTGTCCCAGGCCGAAACTCAGCCCCACCTTCGTGCTTCCTTCCTTTCTTAAGATTAGATGTGCGCATCACTCGCAGCAATGTTAGCTCTTCACTTGGAAATAACCAAATTCGTTTGTAAATACTCAAACACCTACAAACCATTGTCGACACCTATCTGAGTACACCCCAAGACGGCCATGCCAGGGCCTTCTCCCCCATTCAGTGAGCAAGCAGCTTCCTCTTCTGGAGTGAAACCGTGCCCACATCCCAGCAGAGTCCTCATTCCGGTCCCTGAACTTTTGCGGTCAATGCAGGGGAAAGAGCGTGCAAGTAAATAATCATAGCGGTGCACAGCAGAGCTGCAGTGTAAATAGCTGAAACTGTGATTGCATGAGCATTTAAATGGCCACGTATTAAATAAAGCATCTTACTTATACACTTCTCTCCTTGCATATGGCAGGTTGATTAGCCACTACATGATGGGCTGATGTCAAGCTTGGTGGATCAGCGAGAACTTTGCTAGTGATGATGTGAATGTCCAAATCCACTGCCAGTGAACTAGTGAAGCATTGGTGAAACCATGGACGGTGAGGTCCACGGTTTGCCTGATAGCCAAAGTTGCAAGGTGGGATCCCTTTCATTTTCACACTAGTGAAAATGATGGATGGCTCCCACATATATGAATTATGGTTCATTGGACAATAATAATAATGTAATGATGTAGGTTTTCACGACTCGATGAATGATGATTGCTTCGAAAAGCTGCTCTCTCGGGACAGCCGCGTCGATCACTCCCTTTCCCCCATCGCGATGTATCGCCTCACATGTTAAGAGGCATCCTCAGGCGCTTTGTGCGTGTGTCGTATGTGTTAATTTTTTTCTACAGAGTTGCTCCATTCCAGGATCAATGGACGAAGGTCGGGGTCCACTTGAAAAGGTTCCATTGTCTTGCTCACACACCAGAATCACATTAACCCAATCCTGTTCTGCCTGTGACTCACATCCTAGTTTGCATCTCATGAAAGCATGCCTAGTTCTTCAATAACCAAGTGTTTGCCAAACCTGGCCTCCAGGTTTGGCTGAGCTTTAGTCTCATGTCTTGTTTGCGGTCCACAGTCTTTTCTGTCTTGTGAAGTTCTATTGTTTCACAAACTAAACTTGGACTTTTGTGGCGGATGGCTGCTAATTCTCGCATCTTGTCAAAATCGATTGTGTTGTTTGTCTACAATCTGTGCTGCCGTTGCTGATTTTATCTGCATGCAGCAAACACACTGCCGCCTCGTGCTTTCTTTCTTGTGGCTATTGTTCTTCCTGTTTGCCTGATGTACACTTCCTCATAGTTGCTGCAAGGAATGCAATATACGCCTTCTGTCTGTAATGGCAGTTGGTCTTTAGGTGATTTGAGTACGTCTTGTATCTTCTGACGGGTTCCTTGCAGCAATTGTGAGGAAGTGTACATCGAGCAAACAGGAAGAACAATTGCCACAAAAAATAAAGAGCACGAGGCAGCAGTGTATTTGCTGCATGCGGATAAAATTAGCAACGGCAGCACACAGTGTAGAAAAACAACGCAATAGATTTTGACAATATGCGAGTACTAGCAGCCATCTGCCACAAAGGTCCAAGATTGATTCGTGAAGCAATAGAACTTCACAAGACAGAAAAGACTATGAACTGCAAACAAGAAATGAGAATAAAGCTCAGCCAAACCTAGAGGCCAGTCATTGAAGTCAACAGTGCACAGATATAAAGCTCTGAAATGTGGACATCAGAGAGGCATAACCAAGTGTTTGATGAGATGCAAACTAGGATGTGAGTCACAGGCAAAACAGGATTGGGTTAATGTGATTCTGGTGTGTGAGCAAGACAATAGAACCCTTTCAAGTGGACCCCGACCTTCGTCCATTGATCCTGGAATGGAGCAACTGTATAGAAAAAAAACCCACATACATAGTACCTACATATAAATAAGAGTCACATACGACACATTCACAAAGCGCCTGAGGATGCCTCTAACGTGCGAGGCAAAACGTCGTGTTGGGGAGAGAGGGAACGATCGACACGGATGTTTCGAGAGAGCAGCTGTCCAAAGTAATCATCAATAATTGTAACGTGCCACGCGGTATTTACCCATCATAAAATTAGAGACTCAGAGCGGCAAAGAGAAATCACTAAAAATGGGAAGAGGGCAGCAAGGCAGTCAGTCGACACCAATAATTGCTAAGGTCTGCGATGCTCGATCTGTTAAGCTATTTTTGGCTAATTAATGAGCGGTTACGCATGGGATAAAAACTAGAGTACGCGTAGACAACACTATCCCGTACAGACGAAAGAGGGAGTCACATTTTTGCTGTACTGCCATCTGCTGGTCAGTCAGGGTACAGTATCCCGTTGCCCAAGGAAAGGCTATTTCACAAGATGTGTACTGTTCACAAACTATCGATGCCCTCCGCTATACTAGATGTAGTTGAGTGCTGTGGGTTGTACAGCCCCGCTGGGATCGCGGTGGATCACAGGTGTGTGCTGCCGCCCTGCCTCCCCCCGGTTAGATGAAGTCGAATACTATGGGTTACGCAGCCCAGGTGGGATCGCGGTGGTGCAGACCTGCAGGAGCTGCTCATTGGTCTCCTTCATCTCCACGTAGCTGCGCTGCTGCTCGGGAGTCAAGTTCTGCACGATCACGTCAGCTGCCTGGCGCTCTCGCTCGATCTCCTGTTCCACGGCTTTAAACTGAGATTCCTTCCTATGCGGTCACCACCACGGCAGCAGCAGCATGAGAACGGTGATTAGCAGTACCACGTAACAATCAAAAGGAGCGAGCTCTTTCCAAAACACATTATTTGCATTTCTAAAGCGCCCTTCATCCGAGGGTCACAACGTGCTGCACAGAGCTTTAAAGAGAACGGCATGTGAACAACATCAGAATATATCAATAAAATAAGTAAAAACAATGCCATATGAGCACTTTATTTAAGGTAACCTTGAATTCTCGACGTCTGGACCTAGACAGGACACTCTTATAATGATGTAAGTATTCACAGTTCAATGCTTGATAATTGCTCTGAAGAGCTGTTCTTTTGGGATAGCCATGTCGAGTGTTCCTCCTCTCTTCTTCGCGGCACTCCATCAGAACAAGTGACACCTGCTGTTTATAATTAAATATTTGGCATCTAACATCATTATCATCAGCCTTCGCCAAGCTATTGCTGGATGAAGGTCTCCTCAAGCCACTATCACCTCTCACGGTTCTGCTATGCTACATTTCACCCAAACGTCTACACAAAAAACGGTTTCATCGCTTCATCTCCCCGGTTAGATAACCTCTCAGATGTGTTCCATGCCTTGGGTGCAACTCCATTATTATTCTTGTCCATCATTCATCTTAGCTCTTACACATCCTGCTAAGACACATTTACTTTTTTTTACAGTTTGGATGATGTCATCAACCAGAGTTATCATTATCAATACCCGCTTAAGCTTGTACAAGGTCGCGGGGGGCCGGAGTCTATCCGAACAGACAAAGGTTGCATGGGGGGGGCTATACACATGGTGTGACGCCATTACATCGCAGGGCACTGGGGGTTATTTATTCAGCAGACCAATAAACCTAGGCAGCAGCGTGTCTTTCGACGATGGAGGAAACCAGAGTACCCGGCGAAATCCCACGCAGACATGGGAAGAACATAAAAACTTAACACAGAAAGGCACCCCAGCTGGGAATCGAACCTGGGAGCTTCTCGCTGTGAGGCAGCAGCACCACCCAGTGTGTCACCATGCAGCCCTTACTAAACAGGGTGTGTTTTTTAAACTATGTGTTTCTCTTTCTCAATTTACTTCCAAGCGTGCAGCTCTTCCACTGCTTTGCACGTCTGGAGATTTTGCTCTATATCTTTTTGTGTATGGATGCTGTGTATGAACCACACTTAGTAATGCGTCCCCAGTACAACACGTTGAGTAAACATGAAAAGTATTCGTCGTGATGCATATGCTGAAATTGTTAAAATATAAAGCAAATGAGAGACAGCATACACCGTGCCTTTAACCTATCACACGGCACACATCTAAGTGTGCCAGACCTCAAAATCCAAGCAGGGTTAAACACAGACAGTTCTTGGATAGGTGACCACCATGCATTACAGGTGGTGTGTACTGTTGGGATATGTGGTGGGCACTAGAGGGCTATTAAAAAAATGTGCTCCCATATCTATTCTCTGCTATTTTCACCAAACCACAATGCTCACGGTGGTGAAATATGGGTCAACTCAGATAACTCATAGTGATGGGCATCACTCAGCAACTGACTGCACCTACACAGCCTCGGCTCAAGATCCAAAGACAGAATCCGCCAGATTGGACCTTAACCGAAAACAGTGGAGCAACAGGATCCAGGATAGAACTGGTCAGGGTTGATGCTAGAACCACCTTCCTCACAAACAGAAGATCAGAACCTTACCAGTGTACGACTGCTGCTCGTTACAAACAATGCAGCACACCATCCCTGCAGACTGCCCCGTGACACCAATATTTATAGGCGACCGATCAGACGTCGCACATCATCTCACCCAAGAAGCCGATCGACTGGATTAGCAACTTAGACAATCACTTCACGTTGAACACACTGCCAGACGATACATGGATAACAGATTGACAAAGGTCTACAAGCAATGCTAATGATGGTAGTGCTGTCCGCTACGATAATACTTACGCTCTCCTCTCCGTGAAGATGGAGTCCATTCCCTGGGCTTCACGATCATTCTGTGCCTTCAGCTATCCCACACATACATGGCAAGTTTTATACTCCCATTAAAGCCAAACCTGGACGTATTCAATCTATAGAATTGCATGGTAAGACCACAAAGTACATTGCACATGCTTGTTATATTATTGGAAGTGGCAGTTAATATTTCAAGGCAGTATCTGAATTAAAGATATAATAATACGACCCAGAACTGAAATATTACTTTCAGTTGTGTTTTATACGTATTACTCAAGCAAAGATTAGGTAGTCGATCCCAAAACTGGTTCGCAAGTCCGTGGTCTGTAGCATTACCCAATGCACAAATATTTCAGGTTATATTTATAATTCATCAACATAGTAGCTGGCTCTTGACACACTATGCTGAAGTGTTGGTTTGGAGCAATTTTAAATTTGACTGCGAGTGGTGTGTGGATCCAAAAAGGTTGGGAACCGCTGCGTATGATAAAGGCTTCATCTATGATGTTTCAAGGGGTTGACCATATTGTACAAACTGATTTGCTGCAAACTTTACTCACCGTGTTGTATTCCTGCTGAACCTCCTCCACATCCGTGTTGGTATTCAGCTTATCAACCAGCTGTTCGGGAAAAAAAAACAAGTCTTTTTTTAAGTGTAGGTACTGTAAAAACGGTTCAAACAGTTGGGCATATATTCTTACAAACATGGACCAGGTAGATTGTATTTATTACACATACTACCATTGTAATGATGTAGGTTTTCACGGCTCGATGCATGATTGCTTCGAAAAGCAGCTTTTCGAAGTAATCATCATACTACCATTTTCAAACCGAACATATTAACAATTGTGACCAACAGGTTGCCTCATGTAAATCCACATCCATGTTCGAGGAGTGCTAGACAGCTGCCATTCTGCATATACAAATGTATGCTTGTAAATAATCCCCGGGAATATTGAGCCCCAAATATTATGGTCTAGATAGTGATTGATTTTATTAATAACACAGTACCTAACTACTCGAATCTTGGGCACGTTGAAGAGTGTGATGATAAGGCTGTTAGTAGAGGCAGTAAGAATTAAACCGTGAATTGCAATTCATTGAGGCTGGCACCAGAGGTCGCAACAGCACAAGGGCGCGACACTCCCTGGCAAAACAGCAGCGAGGGAAGAAGCAACAAGTGGCAGCAGTGGGAGTCACAGCTGCCTTGCATTTCCAATGCCAATATATATACAAGATTTGTTATGAGCTTGTGCAATGGTATTGTTTCTAAAGCCAGAAGAAAAGAAAAAAAGTAAAAGGCTTAAAAAGTATATTTCTTTATTTTATTACTTATATTACACAATTTCAGCTTGTAAAGCACTAAGTATTCACTCAGTTTCAAAGAGAAATAACTTCTCTGAGGCATGGGGAAAAAACACATGAGGGGCAGGCAGATAAGTGGTGAGCTGGAGTTTCCAATAATTGGCTAAACTCAGCAGTCCTATTTATATTACAGTGTTAGCTAATTAACAAGTGTTTATATGGAGGCAAGCAAAGCACCTGGAGTAAACCTACATTCCAGGGGGGATATACTGTATCCCATACAGGTGGGACAGGTGAGGCCACGTTTCTGCTGTGCTGCCGTCTCGTGGTGAGCCAGGGTAAGACTACCCATGGGGAGGTTCACAACATCTGTGTGATCGCTATGGGTACTTTTTTGCCAGTATACATATATAAGATTACAACAAGTTTTACCGTATCTGGCGATTATGCAGGTCTTAACACCTGCATAATCGCCAGATCTTAACACCTGCATAATCGCCAGATACGGTAAAACCTGTTGTAATCTTATATCTGTGTGATCTTTCAAGCCTTGCTACCTCCAGTGCTGACTTACAGGTGTGTGCATTAACACCCGGCTATAATACAAGAACGTCAATGTGATTACATTATAAAAGTATAGTGCACTGTACATGTTTACATTCAGAACTTAAAACGTTTCATGAATATGAACAGCCCTCTTGTAAATGCCACCTCACCATATTGTAGTCAGCCAGTTCTCCCTGCTGTTCCTTTATCTCCAAGGCCAGAACCTCTGCCCTATTTAAAAAGTAAGAAATTGAATTCATCACAGAATACAGAGAGTTCTTTACAATGTTAAATATGAATACTTGCAGGCTCGAAGTGTGCTGAGCTGGCACAGCTGGGATTCTGTCAATGCCGGGGCAGAATCCATGGGAAGCATGGACAGTTGATCGTCTCATACTCGATCACCAACAACCACACGTTACTTATGTTATAACTATTGTTCAATAAATTATGCAGACAGGCCACTGGTAGGATTCTTTAAAAGTCCTCTGAAAAATCACTTTTGTGGACCTTTCTCAGTCAGAGGTCAGACTGTTCTGTGGAATGTATGGTTTCTTCAGTTTGCAATATAATGGCAATATAAGATTACAACAGGTTTTACCATATATGGCGATTCTGCAGGTGTAAAGATCCCAAACACCAAAATAGACACATTTTGCAATGCGTCCAGTTTGCAAAAGCCACACATACTCGTGGCAAAGTATGCATACAGGTAGCTTTGATAACCTATGCATTGTCCTTCAACTGACCGACCTTCACCTGACAGTGGCTTCCTTTTGAGCCTATTTGCCGATGTCAGTCGCTGCCAAAAGGCAGTCAGCGCAGGACAATCCAGTATCAATGCTTTATAGCTTAGGTGGGCCTGTTAACGCTATGGGTACTTTTTTGCCAGTATACATATATAAGATTACAACAGGTTTTACCGTATCTGGCGATTATGCAGGTGTTAACACCTGCGTAATCTTATATATGTATACTAGCAAAGAAGTACCCATAGCGATAATGGCAATAGTATGATGGTGAAAAAAAGTTTGTAAACTCTTTAGAAAATTCTGCATTTGTGCAAAAATTTTACATAAAATGTAATAAGATCATCTAAGCCTAATAACAACGAGAATCTGATTAAACAAATAGTACACAAAACATTAACTTTTCCATTTATTTATTGAGCAAAATAATCAAAAATTCAAAGTTTTTTGGAAAAAGTAAATAGAAACATTTTATAGAGTTCACAGACTTTCTCACCACTATACATGGGAGAAAACTACCAAATATAAAAGAGTTGATGGATTCAAGAGGCACAAAAACAGATTTATGAGCTCACCTCTTCTCATAGGCCAGGTATGTAGAATTTTCCTGGTTAAAATTGTCAAGCTCTTTTTTAAGGTTGTTGTTTTCAGCAATTAACTCATTCATTTTGCTCCTGCACCAGATATGCAAACAAGAGCACATGTTATTTGTGAAAAAAGTGCCATTAAGCAGGTGTACACAATTACAGTCCAAGAAAACTGATGGCAGCAATTACAAACTTTTATTGCCCGACATGTCCACTGTAGCGCCTTGTGACCCTCGGTTGAAAAGTACACTAGAAATGCTATTATTATTATAAATTATACCACATCAGTTGCATTTACAGTGAAGAATGAGACTAAGGAATGTGCCCTCAAACATCTGCGCCATAATAAGATTCCATAGTTACTCATCTCATCTCATTGTCTGAAACCGCTTAGTCCTATACAGGATCACGGTGAAGCCGAGCCTATCCCGGCAGACACATGGCGCAAGGCAAGGATATACCGACGATGGGACGCCAGTCCATCGCCGGGCACTGCGGGGCAATTTTAGCCTGCGAGCCAATCAACCTATGTAGTAGCATGCTTTTTGGACTGTGGGAGGAAACCGGAGTGCCCGGCGAAAACCCACGCGGACACGGGGAGAGCATGCAAACTCCCCACAGAAAGGCACTCGAGCCGAGAGATTCGAACCCGGGACCTTCTTGCTGTGAGGCGACAGCGCTAACCACTGGGCCACCGCACCGCCCCTGCATAGTTACTACATAGTATAATTGATTCTTGCACACAGGGTACAAGCCGCGTGCAAACCAATCTCCCCATTGTTCATAAGGTTTTTTTTTTAAACAGCCTTCAACTCTTGCTCTATCAAGATTAACTCTAAGATGCTGGAAAGATAATCACGCTCACTTCCACGTACAATGCGCAACACAGTATCTCGTATGGTTCATCTCAAGAGGCACAAGGAGGAATCGCATAGAAATTGAGAAAGTAGCCAGGCAGTGAGCCGGTGCCAACAACTGCCCAAGCCCTGTGGTCTTAAAAACATTGAGATATTATTGGCCAATGACTGTTCACATGTGGGAAAAATCCTAAGCACACAGGGAAAATCCCCATGTGCATGGGGGCTACTCTATCCCACGCAGACAGAAAAGGTGCAGTCGATAATTTTGCTATACTGGAGAGCAAGGGTATGACACCTCGCTGCCCACCGACCCTCCCATCCAGTACTGGATTACAGGCATGCGCTGCTACAAACTGGATAAAAAACTATCAGCAATTCAATAGCTATTTTCCAACAGGTCAATGCAATATTTGCTTTATGAAACTTAACATTTTCTCAACCACAAAACACAAAGCCACACCACGATCTATAACTAGCAATCTCTTGTATGCATATATGAAGCATACCACTGTACAAGGTGTGCTCGAAACTGGCCAGGTGGTCTGAGAGGTTGAGCGAGTGACGCACATTCAAAGTCGTAAATTCAAATTTATTCAAATCTATTTTGATGATATTGTTGACATGCTGTTCTCTCCATGGCTCTGTGCAGTGCTTTGTCCCCAGCACTGCTCGCAGGCTGTGGAATACCCTTCCATTGGAGATTCGGTCAGCTCAGTCCCTGGGCATCTTCAAATCTCATCTCAAAACTCACTTGTTCTGTAATTCTTTGATGTCCTCTGGCCAGGCCTGTTAATGTGGCTCACTGTTGTCGTGCTGGGATGATGGTTCGCTGCCGATCTGCTCCTGCACAAGAACACTTATTTCTTCCTTCGTCTGTTTAACAATAATTTTTATCGCTTATTTTATGTCTTGCTCCAAATTATAGCCATTATGTGACCTTCATTTGAACTGCTCTGATGTTGTTTTTATTGATGACATGCCGTTCTCTCTACAGCTCAGATTTGTAACAAAACAAATGTTATTGTTGTTGATTTGCCATTCATATGCCGCTGTTGATGCTGACATGCTGTTCTCTCCACAGCTCTGTGCGGCGCTTTGTGACCCTCGGGTGAAAAGCACTCTAGAAGTGCAATTATTATTACTACAGCATGTCCAATAGTCTTACCTTAATTGACCAAGGAAGTAAGACTTGTCCATAATTTGCCTCTGTGGTCCTGGAAACAAAGCTCGATGTTTATTGTATTCTTAAACTTCACATCACACACAAATCTGAAATAGCTACCAATAACATCACGACAATTAGCATTTGTTTGAAAGATACAACACCTACCACCAGGTTGTAGTAATGCAGAGAGTGGTCAATATGTCTTGTGAGACCCATTTAATTGATCCTTTTTATGATTTTCCTTTGCTCATTAATTTCTGTGTTTAAATAACGTTTACTTATTTCAGATGGCTGATACG
>JAZEWT010000019.1:165502-179323 GCA_036362905.1 Mordacia mordax | reverse complement strand
GCTCATCCGTGGTCGCTGGCTGATCTATCGCGGAGTGGGTGCTGATCCTCGCCGTGGTGTTGCCGCTGTAAGCCGTCACAAGCCCGCAGTCGAAGTCGTGGTGTCACAAGGTTAACACGGAGATGGCTCAGCGTGTGTCTCAGTGTGCTCTCGAGCTCTCGCAGCCAGGCACACTCGCTAATCATTCAGCAGAGAAATGAATTCCACTGCAGTGCAGTTCGCAGGAAATCTGGAACGCAAAACCACAGGCTGTTCGCACCCAATCACGATGTTACTGCTCGATTCACTCCTGCTGGAGCAAGACGCCGTCGCATGGAACCAAATTCGATGGCACATAGCGACCTCGGGAGCTCTACCCAGTGAACATCAGAAATAACAAAATCATTATCAATCGCTGTACTTATCTGACACCTGTATGCCTCAAGAACTCAGTGCTTTGCATCACGGGTTCTCACTCTTTTACACCTCAAGGCCCACTTGGTCCACTTGGGTTTCGTCTCCGAGCCACTAGGCGGCACTGGGAGACGACCGGTTGAGAATGGCGATCTTACATCACATCTAAAAACATTGCAAGGTTACCTCCCACGGCAGCTGTTACTCCAGCATAAGGTTAGCCTGCCGGTGTGGAAGCGATGCCTGCTGCTGTATGTAATCCCAATTACAGGTCACTTGTTGCATTTGACAAATTTGGGCTGTGACACGGGCACGCGATGGCCTTCTCAGCTTCGAATGACGTCACGGGATTTTTTACGTCCACTAAAAGTGAAGCAGACGGCGCTGTAGTAATTTACGTTTCAATATGCTTGCAGTATTAACTCGAGCCGCCTGTCAGATTCGAACTGCGAAACATCTGCAAAAAGCGAGCGAATGTGTTATCGTGAGGCTAAGTCAGGCCCCCAAAAGAGAAGTGAGGCCTTTCTTACCAAGTTCAGCAGCCGATCGGTGACGGTGACCACGTCGTGTCATTAGCCAGGAGCTGCCAGGTGCCGACCCCTTCAGAACTGGTCACTCGTCATATCGAGTCATCAGTTAACTTATATGTACAAGTCTCAGTGCAATGCTGAATGGTGGTCTTCTGCTAAGGCAGACAATGCCATGACCAAGTTCAAAGAGAGAGAGAGAGAGCGACAGGTATCCTGTCAATATCACTCTGGCTAGAGGTTTCCAGTGATGATAACATATAGTAGAACGTTCTGCTGCTGGATATCAAGACCCGGCCATTAGCTTGGGTGACGACTCAGTAGTATGGAGAGCAGCTCACGATCAGAAGGCCACGAGTTCAAATCCAGGTTGTGAGTTGACTCGACCCATCGCCTCCTTTTCTGGGTTTAATTATCAAATAAAACAAATATCACTTTGTGCAGAAGTGAACAGTGGCTGTCCGAAACATGCAGGCTGTTGTGACCAATGTTGTGAATCACGATTCATGTTTGGGTCAGATCCCCACTTGAGTACAATGTGTCGTACACCCTCCTCTACACATCTGTACCCACGTGTTGCATGTTGTGAGATCACTCTCCAACACTACTGTTGTGCTGCTGCAGGAATAAATCGGCACGTGCTTCCACGTGACAATTTCATTGACTGTTTCCTGTCAAGGAGGGTGATCATTTTAAATAATGCAGCGATTGTCTTATGGATAAATTCCCTTCCCACCATAGGACTGGGGAATTATTTCCACTGGCTCACAGGGCTGTAAACAGGAGTTGTATCTACCACACTGATGCTCGTTTGAGCAGGAAATTACTTTGAATTTTGAGTACGCCCACCTGTAAGGATTCACATTCAACCATATAGCAGATAGACGTTTCGTAAGTGTCAAGCTAGTTCAACCAATTGTCTGCAGGGGTTAAATCAACCAGACCACATACAATAGATTAAAAAAAACATATGCAATGTGATGTACTAGCGGCCCAATAATCAAGTCACAAAAAATACTTGCTGAAAATCCTTCCATGTTAACCACTGTGCTGCCATCTCTGCAGTGCCTTCCAGTGATACACAAAGATGGGTTTAAACATCATATTACTGATGTTTAAAACACTAAATAAGATGGAACCAGCTTTCCTCGTTGGAGTTATCGTCTCCCCTGACAGCAGCGGTGTGCATTGCAGTACGCTGGAAGGAGTGGTCCCTGCGTAGCAAGGATCAGGCTCGGGAGGAGAATATGCGGCTGTCTGTGTTGGGGCTCTGCATTGTAGACCTCTGCCACATCTCGTCAGAGGTTGCCCAAACTCCAGGTCTCTTAAGTTTCCATTGGATCCATAAAATCAACATAAAAGATACAACTTGAACCAGCATTTTAACGCATTTGGCAACATCAATAACACAACATTTCACCCAGTGACAACCGACAAAATACAAAAACCCGAGGGATCTGTTAGCGATGATGGCGACCTGCTGAGGGTCTCGCCGCATGGGTGCAAAACTGGCTGCTGCTCCTGGGTCGAATGTTAATTCGTCTCCGTGAGTTGAGAGCTTGCAGGTAGCTCGACTGCAAAACCGGGAGCACATGAGGAACCTCACGAGGAAGCTCGTGGGGAACCTCACGAGGAACGTTGCGTGCCGCCGGGCTCATTGGACATATTTCGGCTGTTGTGGTACTCGGGCCCGGCCTGCAATGCTGGAGCCAGTGTGTAACGTTGGTTCGGGCCTGTAATGTCGGGCCTGAACGAAGCACATGGAAAATCGAGGCTTCATTTGAACCCGTTTGGAGAGGGGCAAGCGATCCGTTCCTAACTCTCGGAATTTACACTGGAGCCTATTAACGTTTGCATTTCCTAAAACACATCGTGGGTAGTTTGGAATTCACATTGGCGAAAAGCAAAACAAATCTAGTTAGAGTCGCGGACACTCAGATGTGCATGTGGCACCGTCAAACGCTAAAACACTGCATCAGTGTCATTAAAATCATTAAGGCACTTATCATGATAAGTTCTAATATTAAAATATAATTTATCCTCATAATTCCCTCGAATTAAAAGAACCCTCAACACGCAGAAGAGAATAAGAGACAAGGCCTATGCTCTAACCACCACCACCACCAGCTCAACGATCACATCCACCCCAAATGCCCGCGGTGTGGCACTCCCTGCGCACGCGGCACCCTGCCTGCCGCCTGTCGGTCTTCACCCTGCCGCGCCATGGTGGCGCTGGATGGCACGGTGGATGTCCATAATTCAAGTGAGCCGGTTTTGAGGACGTCTCGCAAGCGAAGCGATGCATTTAGCGTGGTCCCGAAAGTATTGACATTGTGGTTGTGGCCCCATTGCAGATTGCTCATCGCAGTACCAAGTCAATTACTTTCGTTTTTTGTCGATCAACGATCTGTGGCTGGCACGAAAAGCAGTAGGGCGTACGGATATCTCTGGGCAACACAAGTAACTATGGTGAATGTACCTATCAACGTTGCCACCAGCAGTAGATCGGGCTGGGGCTATGGCTTAACATTCCCGCACGTGAGAACGCGAGACCCCGCGACCCTTGCCATCTGCCATTCTGCACGTGTCATGGTGCCGCACTCGGCCATCACTTCGCAGACGACGCAGGAGAAGTTCACGCGTCGGAAGCTCATGCGTCGGAAGATATGTGGCTCCTCCATGCGGCTGCACGCCACGTCGATGCAGCGCGCCGCCTCCGCCAGTCCACCGCCATTATCTAACGTGTGGGCCGGTCACTGCAACCGCCTTCCCGTCCACATCCATGTTCAGAGAGGGGCCGAGGGGACGCTTCTCCTATGAGAGAAACTCGTGAGGCTCTGAATAGTCCGTGATGAGGTCCTCCAGCTGGTGGTCGAGCTGCAGGAAGGACGGTCTGCACGCCTCGTCCTTGTTCCAGCAGTTGTACATGATGGAGTAGAAGTCTCGTGGGCAGTTCGTGGGGCACGGCATACGGTAGCCATGTTCCAGCTCCTCCAGCACCTCCGCGTTGGTCATCCCTGAGCATGGGGGGACAGGGGTACACAGAGGAGTGCAGAGAGGCACGTGGTTGAGGGGAGGCTCACGCAATCATCTGCTGGAAAGCGAGAGCTGTTTCTCACTCCATTGACATGTTGGGGCATTGTTGCCAATCCCTTACCTACAGCCCACAGCCAATGGTGGACATTCTACAATGCTCTGGCACTGGGGGTGAGTCGGCGGTGGGGGTGTCAGTGGCAGGGTGAGTCTCTGCATAGACTCTGTTATGCTCCCCACAAACGAGTCCTCGTTTAAGTGACCGCGGAGGGATAATAGGCCACGGCAACCGAGATTGGGAGCCGCTCGCACTTGCCCCAACAGTCAGTTAGAGGCTGCATGGGAGATCTTTGTCTAAGTTTGCACAGCGTGGTCGGCCGCTCACCTGCGTATGGCACCTTCCCGTATGTGACGATCTCGTATAGCAGGATCCCGAATGACCACACGTCCGACTTGATGGTGAAGCGGCTGTAGTTGGCTGCCTCAGGCGCCGTCCACTTCACGGGGAACTTCCCGCCCTCCCGGGCAATATACTCGTCATCCTGTGATCAGGTGAACACAGAGATATCGCATACAGCTCAACAGACTGATGGGCCAAGTGTTGTTAGCAAGTAGCACAATGGAAAGCAGGCACAGCACGCGAGGGCGTGTGATGTCAGCACCATGCCAAGCCAACTTTGTCTCCTGAGTGGTTACGTTACACATGGCAACAGATACTAATATGGAGGTGAGCATAATAATAATAATTGCACTTCTAGAGTGCTTTTCACTAGAGGGGCACAAAGCGCTGCACAAAGCTGTGGAGAGAACAGCATGTCAATAACATTAACATGAGAGTAGAACAATTCAAGTAAAATAATGGCTATAACTCAATGAAGGACATAAAATAACAAAAAAAATTAAGGAACAAATAAGTGTTCCTGACCAGTCACAGGTCAACAGTGAGCTATCATCCAAACATAATAACAGTGAGCAGCATCGACAGTCCTAGCCAGAGGATGTCAAGGCCTCAGAGAGCAAGTGAGTCTCGAGACTGGATTGAAAGATGCCCAGGGAGTCAGCTGACCGAATTTCCAATAGAAAGGCATTCCACAGAATACTTAGGAGAGGCCCCGGACTAATTGAGAAAATCTTCACAGGTGTTAGCCGTGAGGCGGACTCAATCTTGGGTCATCTGGTTTGTAACCAAGCGCACTAACGACTACGCTAACACGGCCCACAATTCTGAGCACAAACGCATACCACCAGACAACGTATGCGTGGACACACGCGGGACTGCGGTTGGCGATATGTGTCACCCGCAGGCTCCTGCGTTACCTTCACCTGCTTTCAGCAAGAAGCAGCTGAACATTTACGGGATCGTACTTGCTGATGTAGGTGTTCACGGCTCAATGCATGACACATGCTCTCCAAAAGCTGTTCTGTCGGGACAGCCGTGTCGAGCGATTCCCCTCTCTCTCTTCTGTGACATTTCAATGCCCACGTTGGAGGCATAATCAGGCTTCTGACAAGTAACGCTTGACAAAGCTATCCAGAAAGAGCAGTTATTAAAAGCTATTCCTCTTCACGGAGCCATAAAAACCTATATCAATTTATCTACGTTCTGCAATTACTCAGTGTGTATTATATTGTATCAATTACTGCTTACTTTATATACAATAGTTGTGTTTTTGGTGACAAACATCGGATAGTTCACCAGCATGAGTTCAAGCACAGCCTGGCTCTTCTGCTGATGTGACGCTGAATGTACAGACTGGTTCAGAGTTTTGCTTGAGTTGAACCATTGTTGTCGAAATTATGTATTCCCAAAAGGAAATTTTGGTTGATGTTTATTACAATGTGAAGAGGGCAGATTATCTGCTTATTTATTTTGTTTTATATATCCCTCTTGCAAGAGACCTCATGGCCAGTCTGACCTCACTTGGCTTCACTCAACACGTGACATCTGCCACTCACAGAAACGGCCATACTCTCGATTTGGTCTGCTCATGGGGCCTATCGGTAACCAACCAGTCTGCCACTAATCTAGATCTGTCTCATCACTCTGCTGTGTGGTTTGGTCTTCAAGTGCCACCTCCAATTTCCATCAAAAAACGTCAATTTCAATTTAGAAACCTTAACACTCTCACGCCAGACATATTCACTGCAGCAATCAACAGTACTCCACTCTCCGCTTCGGCTCACTCTGATGCGACAGCAGAAACTTACAACAACGTGCTATCAAGCGTACGAGATGATTTGGCCCCATTACGATCACACTATGTCTCAGGCGGAAAATCATCCACCTGGTATACTGCTCAACGAATGCATGCAGGGCCGAAAGGACTTAGATAAAATCTGGCCTCACCGTTCATGCTCAAATCTTTAAGGAACAGCTCCTCCGCTACCGGAAGGCACTTGACTGTGTCCGTACCAGCCATTTTCCCATCATTCTGGCTGACACCTGTGACAAGCCCAAGATCATTTTCTTGACCATTAATCAGCTCCTACGTCCAACCAGTCAATTGCCCTCACCTCTCTTCACTAATAAAAATCAGGCGGATCAGTTGATTCAGTTTCTTGAGAAGAAACTGAAGCCAACCGTATCTCTACCCAGCTTCAACCACCAACCAATACCTCAATAAATCATACTCAACCTTCTTTGACCTCAAAACTCCTGCAATTTTCCGAGCTAATGGAATCCGACATCTCTTCTTTAGTTACCAGATCTAGACCCACAAACTCAATGCTCGGCGATGGACCGGCGTCCCGTCGTCGGGTGTATTCCTGCCTTACGCCCTGTGTTTCCGGGATAGGCTCCGGCTCACCGTGACCCTATATAGGATTAAGCGGTTTCAGATAATGAGATGAGATGAGAGACCCACAAACTGCTCCCTGGACCTCTTCCCATTAAAAATCATCCGGGCAAATTTCAAATCCCTTGCTACTTTCGTCACTAATCTCTTTAATAACTCACTTCACTCTGGCATTGTTCCCCCACTATTCAAATGTGTCGTGGTTACGCCCCTGCTTAAAAAAAACATCGCCTCGATTGCAACATCCCTGATTATTATCGCCCCATCTCAAATAAACCATTCATCCCTAAGGTCCTTGAACGTGCAGTAGCCACGCAACTCCAGAAACACGTTCTCAACAGTGACCTCCTCGATCCCTGCCAATCTGAGTTCAGATTCAGCCATAGTACTGAAACGGCTCTGGTCAAAGCAGTTAATGACCTAGTTGTCGCTGCTGATGAAGGCTTGTCAAGTGTTCTCGTCCTCCTGGACCTGAGCGCTGCCTTTGATACTGTTGACCACCTAATTTTACTTGAACGACTGGAGGGTATTAGGGTCTCTGGCTCCTCCCTGCATTGGCTGAGCTCCTACCTCTCCAACCAGAAGCAGTTCGTCAGCTTTGGAGGACAAAACTCAGAGATCCATCCTGTTTTGTCTGGACTTCCTCAAGGTTCAGTTCTCAGCCCAGCATCTACATACAACCACTTGGCCGTATCCTGCGCAGCCTCAATCTCAGCTACCATTGCTCTGCCGATGACATCCAAATCTATATCCACGCAAAACCATCCATCAATGCGTCTGGTCTTTGCATGTCCTTCTCACTGTCAACTGTGAAGTTGCTGAGGCAGTCCGGAGTCGAGGTGTGACTTTTGATTCCTCACTCAGCTTCCAGACATACATCAACAAGGTAACGAAGGTAGCCTATTTCCATTTCAGAAATTTAGTCAGACTGCGCAACATGCTGTCAACCTCTGATGCTGAGAAGCTAATACACATCTTCATCTCCTCACGAATCGATTACTGCAATGCACTGCTCTCTGGCACCCCTGGCTACCTGCTCAAGCGTCCCTAACGTGTGCAGAATGTGCTGCTAGATTCCTCACCCGCACACCCATGCACGGTCACATATCCCCAGTACTGATGTCTCTCTATTGGTTACCTGTTAAATACAGGATTGAATTCAGGATCCTCCTTCTCACCTAAAAGGCTCTCACTGGTGCTCTTCCGACATACATCAGTGACTTACTTCAGGCATCCTCCTCAACCTGACTACTTCGATCCTGCAATATGGGCTTGCTGCACATGCCCAGGTCGCACCTCGATTAGATGGGTTACAGAGCCTTTTCGCGCGCTGCTCCCAGACTCTGGAATGCCCTTTCATTGGAGATTCGATCAGCTGAGCCCCTGGGCATCTTCAAATCTTGTCTCAAGACTCACTTGTTCCATAAGGCTTTAAAGCCCTCTGGCTAAGACGGCTCAATGTTGTCATGCCGGAATGATGGCTTTCTACCGACCTGTGCCTGCTCAGGAATATTTATTCCTTCCTTGTTTGTAAAACAAATAATTTTCTTTTTAATATTGCTTACTTTATGTCCATAAATTTATTGCTACTATTTGACTGTCAGTTGAACTGTCTTGATGATGTTGTTGACATGCCATTCTCTCCACAGCTCGAATTTAAAAAAAAACCTGTAAAAACAGTTATTGTTGCTGATTTGCCAGTTTGATGTCGCTGTTGTTGTTGACGTGCTGTTTTCTCTGCAATTCTGTGCAGCACTTTGTGACCCTCTGGTGAAAAGCGCTCTATAAATGCAATTATTATTATCATTATTGTATTCCATACAATATCAAAGATGATTATTTTGAGCCATGTGAGTCAAGTAATTTTTGCATTAATGATCGGTCCAAAACAGTAACAAAAATGCGAGTCAGCCTAATTTCGGCTGAATTTCTGGAGTTTCCGAGTGACCACAATCTGAACATCAAGAGTGCAGCGCCACCTCAGCAAGGTGAGAACTCAAGAGACCAGGGTCACCTCGTTTGCGACAGCAACCTGTGTAGAGTTTTGTCTGGGAGTCGAACTGGGGTGGCCACCTCGAAGGTAGATGGAGCGCTGTGCGAAGCAACCACGCTGGGCCATGTACGAGGACTGGTCGATAGGGCACGGAGGGACATGGCGTGTTTCTCACTCGCACCTTGCACCCCGCCTCACCTTAATAACTCGTGCCAGCCCGAAGTCGGCCACCTTGCAGGTGAGGTTCTCTCCGACCAGGATGTTCCGCGCCGCCAGGTCACGGTGGATGTAGTTCTGGGCCTCCAGGTAGGCCATGCCTGATGCCACCTGCACGGCCATGTTGATGAGGTGGCACATCTTCAGCGCCCCCCCCTCGTCGTCTGTGGACACATGTGACACAAACACGCGGCACGTGGCCAGGATGGCGGTGTTACACTGTTACCGGGTGAGAACTTGGGAGAACAGGATGAGGGACCTGGGTCACTACAATTACAAAAGCAACATCATAGAAACTAAGTATAGCAATATTGCAAATAGCAGAGTAAAAACAACTGTGTTACATAAGGAATCAAACACAGTGCACAAAACAAATCATGAATTCACTCATTTTTATTCTCAGCTTAATCATCTAGAGCAGCGGTCTTTCACCTGGGCGGCATGCACCCTAGGGCGTGGGGGGGGGGGCACGCACCCTACAGGGTTAGTGCCCCCCCCAGAGAGTGACTGCGAGACATGCCAGATGTTTTTAGAAGATAAATCACAGATGTAAAACTACTTTGTGTCATCAAAACTATTTATTAATAAGGGGTGTGAAAATACATTTGGGGAGCCAAGGGGTTTAGGCTGTGGTACAGATTAAGTACCATTGCTGTCGAGGGTCGTGATGAGCTGGGGCCTATCCCAGCTAATACAAGGCATGATGCAGGGCTATTCTCAGGATGGGACTCGAGTCCATTGCAGGGCACTGGGGAATATTTAGTCAGCAAGACAAGTAACCTAAGCAGCAGTGTGTCTTGGACTGTGGGAAGAAATCGTAGTACCCTGCAAAAACTCACGCTAACACAAGCAGAACACGTAAATGCCACACAGAAATGCTCATGCGCCAGGAATCGAACCCAGGCACATCTCGCTGTGGGGCAGCATTGCTACTCCTTGCATCTTCGTGCCTCCGTGCAACCCTGTAAATAATGTTTTAAATGTCATATATGTATTGTCATGAAAGTTGCTACAACAAATTACTTTCATAATCAGTTCCTACGGGAGTACGATTACACCAGAGCAACGTGAAGATGTGTGGATTTTGAAGTGAGCATTGCACTCATATACAAGTAAACACGGACAAGCGAGTTAAACATGGCCACACATGGCAATGTCACACAGGTTCCAACAGCTCCATGGTAGTCAGATTAAGGATTGAAATTCACAGTGAGAATTTAGGCAAATTATAATGAAACCCTAAATGTTAATATCGTAGTTTTGTTGTGCAGTGGTTGGTCAGCAGAGTCACCGTGGTGTAAGAATGATCCGTGTCATCCGTTTGATTCGTTCTCCCAACCATTGAAACGACAATTTGAGTAAAATTTCGCAGAACATCGCCTCTGCCAACTCAGTAGAATAAATGGGGGCAATCAGTAAAGTAACTGATCACGTGTGATGTAATCTTCCAGTATGTCTGGGCAATGGTGGAAGAGACGGCCCATTACAAATTCGCTTGCCTGGAGGCCTCCCATGAAACCCATCCAAACCCACGTGAGCCTGATATCGGCTCGCTGGTGAAAGTTGCAAGTGAGATTTCATCATCCGTTTTACTTCTGATGTTGAGGATAAATGGGTCAGTTTCAGACTTATTGCAGTGGCTGTGAATTAAGAGAAACGCCTCAGCCCATATAATATCAAAGGTCACAGTGCGCTTACCCTGCTGGAGCTGCAGGTCCTGAATTTTTGGGGAAAGTTGCCACCCCTTGCTGATCCTCCTATACCACATTAGATGGACTGATGTGGTATAGGAGGACCTAAAGATGAGTGAACTTGCTGAAGACTGGTAACAGCAGAATTAAGATCAGCCTCAATGGAGGAGGATTGCAAAGGACCCTGCTAGGCATTTGGAGGCAATCACCCTCCAAAAACTACGGAGGGCAGAAGAGCAACAACAAGCAGAGCGCTGGATGGCTAAAATCAGAGAAAGTTGGTAGAGTAGGGAGCACAGGTGGTGCATCTGCCAGTCACCTCAGTAAGCAACCCATAACACCTGGGTCTGTCCCGTGACCTCCTGTCTGTGAGCCTTTGACATATCACGTGACCTCAAGGTACATATGGCCTGGCATAAGTACTGTGGTAACATCACCGCCACTTAGTGGTGATTGTTGTTGTTTTGCGTGCATGTACGTGGCCTGCGAGTGTGTGTGTGAGAGAGTGTGTGTGCATATACGAGCGAGTGTACATGTGCAAGCATGTGATTGCACATGCGAGCGTGAGTGCCAGCGTGTGCATCTGTGGTATGTGCTTTTGTGCGAGTGTGTGTGTGCGTATGTGCGTGTGTGAGCGTGTGTGTGAGCGTGTGTGCAAGCATGTGCATGCAAGGGTGTGTGTGTGCGTGCATGCGAGCGCATGTATGTGCGAAGGTTTGTGCGAGTCTGTGCGCGTGTGCGAGCATGTACGAGCGTGTGTGCGAGCATGTGTGTGTTTGCGTGCGAGCACGTGTGCATGTGCGAGTGCAAGTGAGCTTTCGTGTGCATGAACGCGAGCGAGTGTGCGAGAGCATGTCTGTGCTGCTCACTCTGCAGGTACTGCAGCAGGCTGCCGTTGACCATGAGCTCTGTGATGATGTAGATAGGCTCCTCCGTGGTGCACACAGCGTACAGCTGGATCAGGTTGCAATGTGTGAACCTCTTCATAATGTGCGCCTCTGCCAGAAACTCTTCGGGCACCATGGCTCCTATGCAGACACGGACCCAAAAGGTCTTAAGCGTCAAGTGGCCAACAACAAATTGCACTGCCAAAGTTTTAAACGATAAAGAGTGTTGAGGGATTCTTGAATTGAAAGTTTTTTTAAATAAAAACTCAAACACATTCGTCAGTAACACCGTGGCCTTAAGAGGGAAGATATAACAGGAGATGTTACAGGAAGCGACCCAAAATATCGCCTTTTAGGGATATTTCATTCATTCAGTCTCCACTAAATCCTGTAGTAGTGGTGTGCCACTTGACACCATTCACACCAATGCATACAAGCTGTTTCATCACCATGGTGAAATATTTGACCTGGGTGTGCCTAGTGACCTCCTGCCAGCAAGCATTTAACAAGTCACGTAGCCTCCAAGAGCACCCAGCCTGAAATAAGCACCGAGGTGACGTTATCACAACTTAGTGGGGAACGGTGGTTGAGTGTGTATGTTTGCCATGCGTCTGTGAGCACCAGGCTTGAGCGTCTTGACGGCGACACGCGTCGTTTTATTCCACAGGCCCTCGTAGACCTCCCCGAACTGTCCGGCTCCGAGCTGGCGCAGCAGCTCGATGGAACTGCGCTTCACCTCCCACTGGTCGACCGTGTCGTGCGAGAGGCCGACGGTCACCGGGCTCATCACCTGTGCGGTCACGAAAGCAAAATCCACGGAACGGTCGGAGTCCTGGCTCCAATGGGCACTGAGCCGGTGCTCTGCCCACAAATAAACAGGTTAGTCAGTGAATTTTTACTAAAGCTGGAAGGAATCGTTCAGCTATGCAGCTTTATAACAGTTGTCTAGCAGGGAGGGGTAAATAAGTTACGACATACCAAGGCATTGATGGAAATTTAGTCACAACAATTAACCTAGACACCAAATCTTTGGACTGTGGTAGAAATGGCAGTACCCAGTAAAAACCCATGCAAACATGGGGAGAGAACACACAAACACAACACAAAGGTACCCGAGTGGGGAATCGAATCTGGAAACTGCTGTGAGGAAGCAAGGCTACTCACTCGATTCCAGCTCCAAGAGTTCGATTTCATGTCTAGATCTCTCAGTGGGAATACCCGCACAAACGAACGTCGCAATAGTCAGTGCACATGACAACATTTCAGATGACTTTATCTGCCCTTGTCCACTTCCCTGACCCCTCTGGCTAGACCAAGTCCTAGTGGGGCCTCGCTAGGTTCCCGCCAGGACCCTGGTAAGGTCCTGGCGATGCCCTGACAGGATTGGGCCCTAGCGAGGCCCTGACAGAGTTCTGACGGGACCCTAGTAGTAGGGTCCTGGTGAGGCACTGGCGAGGCCCTGGCTGTAACGGGGCAGTGTCGGGGCCACACCTGCACACAGGGTGAGATGAGCGCGCACTTGAGGCCGTTGGCCTCGAGCACGTGGTGCCGCACGAGCTCCTGCAGCGAGGAGAAGGCCGTGCGCTTGTTGATGGTGAAACCGCCGCCCTCCAGTGGCTGAATGTGGTAGTGCCGCACCTGGTCCACGTCCCGCACTGCACAGAGCGCAGGCGTCAAACGGCGTTGACGGCAGGCCACATGGCGTTAATAATCACGCCTGAGACAGAAAGTCATGCCCGGAGGCGGCTCGATTCTCTTGGGCACCTTCCGGTGACGCAGTTTGTGTGTGCGGTCCTTGTTCCACGAGAGATTTCTCCGGGTTCTCCTGTTTCTTCATATAACTAAAAAAAGTGCTCATTAATTGAGAAATGCTATCCAAAGCTGTTATTTCATGACGTGTCACCTCCCACGTTGGAGGCATCCTTATACTGGAGACACGGGAAGCGCTCGACATGGTTATCCTGAAACAACTTGGGAAAGCAATTCCCATGCATTGAACAGTCATATACCTACATAAAGTACAATCAGAAATAGCTTCATAACATCGTGATGTGTAGCATGGACTGTCTGCAAATTTGGCACCACAGCTATCCACGCGGCTGCCTTCCTCATACCTATGAACAAAGTCGTGAGTGGAGCATTGAGTGGAGAGCTATGAGTGGAGCGCTGTGAGTGGAGCGGTGTGAGTGGCGCGGTGTGAGTGGAGCGGTGTGAGAGGCGCGGTGTGAGTGGAGCGCGGTGTGAGTGGAGCGGTGTGAGTGGAGCGCGGTGTGAGTGGAGCGCGGT
>JAZEWT010000019.1:140952-157092 GCA_036362905.1 Mordacia mordax | reverse complement strand
GGGGGGGGGACTTTTACGGTAGAAAGGTGACGTCGGTTAGAACTTTCTAGAAGGGGCGGCGGAGATATAAGGAGCGGGGAATTGGAAGAAGAGGGAGTCTCCTGGGGGATTGGAAGGAGGAGGCAGCGTCACGATGTAGGGGTCCGTTGCGTGCCGCTGCTCCGGCCGTGCACTGCTGTTTGAATAAAGCATCGAAAATCAAGAAGTCTCTGCTCATCCGTGCTCGCTGGCTGATTTATCGCAGAGTGGGTGCTGATCCTCGCCGTAGTATTGCTGCTCTAAGCCGTCACAAGCCCGGAGTCAAAGTCGAGGCGTCACAACTCAATTGTGTAGGTTTCCACGGCTCGATGTCAGGATGGTGCATTGGTAACATCTGTGCCTCACAGAAAGCCCTGCACGAGGTGGTTCAATTCCCATCTAGAGTGCCTTTCTGTGTAGAATTTGTGTGTTCTCCTCCTGTTCTGCATTGGTGTCTCCGGTTATCTCCCACAACCAAAAAAAAGATTCTCATTGGCTGATAACATCATAATACAAACGCACTGTCTGGCAGGTGTTGGCACCAGCTGACTGCATGGCTGCCTTCCCGTCGTCATTTTGTAGTTTTCTCACACCTCAATAATGATGTAAGTCGTCCTGTATAAGGGCGTCTGATAAATAATAAATAATGATTATGAGAACTGCTTTCCAAAGCGGTTATTTCTGGATAGTCACGTCAAGCGTTCTCTCTCTGTCTCACAGGTTCGCCTGCAGATGCCTCCAACGTGACAGATGAAACGGTGCAAAGGAAAGAAAGAGGGAATGCTCGACACAGCTGTCCCGAAAGAGCAGTTTTGGAAAGCAATTCCCAAGCACTCGTTAATTGGCCGATAACATGAAAAAGTTCGGTTCAGTGTCATTCATTTATTATCAATACCAGCTTAATCCTGTACAGGGTTGCAGGGAGGCCGGAACTTATCCCAGCAGACACAGAGCGCAATACAGTGCTCTACCCAGAATCTGACGCTAATACATCACAAGGCACTTGGGGCAATTTACGCAGCAGGCCAATTAACCTAGGCAGCAGCGTGTATTTTGACGGTGGGAGGAAACCAGAGTACCCGGTGAAAACCCACGCGGACACGGAGAGAGAGAACACGCAAATTTCACACAAAACGGCACCTGATCCAAGAACCGAACCAGAGACCTTCTTGCTGTGAGGCGACAACGCGAATCACTGCACCACCACGAAAAAGTTCCGAAAAGATAACTGATTATCACTGAGTGCACCGCTTGGGTGATAGTTGGTAGCGTCAGCTCCCCATGGCTCACCGCAACGCTTCGGCGGCAGGGTCATGCTTGAGATCATTGTTGTTATTTTCAGTAGGTGGTGGTGCATGATGCAGAACCTTAAGGGGGCAACACACCGACCGGGGCTGAGTGCCGGTCAGCCCCGGGGCGTGGCCGGGGTCGTTGTGCAGCGCGGCGCCATCGCCAGAACCGTAAAAGTTTCATGGAAACGAGCGCAACCCAACTTAATAACAATGACATCACAATTGCGTAAGCCACGTGGTGCGCATTCGTAGAAGACATTACCTCGACGAGCGAACGACGCAAAGAAAACCGGAGTCAGGGAGGGGAAGGGAGACACGTGGTCATCCGGCGCCAACATTTGCCAGACACTGCTTCGGATATAGTCTCAAGACTCACTTGTTCCGTAAGGCTTTCAAGTCCTCTGGCTAGGATTGTTAATTGCGGCTCACTGTTGTCATGCCGAGATGATGGCTTGTTGACCCGTGCCTGCTCGAAAACATTTGCCTCATTATGGGTAATTCTTGCCAGTATACATATATAAGAGTGGAACAGGTTTTACCATATCTGGCGATTATGCAGGTCTTAAGATCTTAACACCTGCATAATTGCCAGGCATTTATGCAGGTGTTAAGATCCCAAACACCAAAATAGACACATTTCACAATGTGTCCAGTTTGCACAAGCCACACATACTAGTGGCAAAATATGCAAACAGGTAGCTTTGATAAACTATGCAGTGTCCTTCAAACTGACCGACCTTCACCAGGCAATGCCTTCCTTTTGAGCCTATTTGCCAGTGTCAGCCGTTGCCAAAAGGCAGTCAGCTCAGGACAATGCAGTATCAATGCTTATAGCTTAGGTGCAGGGTGGCACGGTAGCCCAGTGGTTAGCGCTAACGCCTCACAGCAAGAAGGTCCCAGGTTCGAATATCTCGGCTCGGGTGCCTTTCTGTGTGGAGTTTGCATGCTCTCCCTGTGTCCGCGTGGGTTTTCGCCGGGTACTCCGGTTTCCTCCCACAGTCCAAAAGCATGCTCCTGGATAGGTTGATTGGCTCGCAGACTAAAATTGTCCCGCAATGTCCGGCGATGGACTGGCGTCCCGTCGTCGGGTGTATCCCTGCCTTGCGTCCTGTATTTCCGGGATAGGCTCCGGCTCACCGTGACCCGATATAGGATTAAGCGGTTTCAGATAATGAGATGAGATGAGATGAGCTTAGGTGCAGCTGTTAACGCTACGGGTTCTTTTTGCCAGTATACATATATAAGAGTGGAACAGGTTTTACCATATCTGACTGCCTTTTGGCAATGGCTGACACTGGCAAATATTATTATGTACAGGCAAATATACAAACTAACTGTAAGAAATGTACAAGTCATTTGTTTCCTGGAACCCTGGAAGAAAGCAGGAGAGATTCCCTCATTCTGTCTGGAGTCAGCCATATCCTTCTCCTCTACACGATGTTCAAGCATGGCACGGTAGCTCAACACACTCCCCCACTCACTCAGCCACCTAACCAACCAATCACCCACCAAACCACCCACTCACTCCCTTATCCACTTACCCACCTAATCAACCACCTACACACTCCCCCAACAACAACAACCGTCTTTTGCAACTAAGTCTTGGTGACGTCACCATGGTGCCTTTGCCAGGCCATATGCACTTTGAAGCAACGTGAACTGTAGAAGGCTCGCTGACAAGCGTTAAAGGGACGAACCTGGGTGTTATGGGTTGCCTAAGTGAGATGACTGTAAATTCACCACCTGTGCTCCCAACTCTGCCAACTTGCTGTGTTTTAACCACCCAGTGCTCTGCTAGTCATTGTGAGCATCGCTTATGCACCTTCCATTGTAGGATGCTTCACGATCCTCCTCCACAAAGGTCAATCTTGACACTGCTGGTACCAGTCTTCAGCAAGTCAACTCAGCTCCAGGTCCTCTTGTGCCAAATCAATTATTTTCAGCACATGCCACACCTGTTTAACCCTCTCTATTTGGCCAAACAGAAACTGCTTAGGCATGCCATGGCTGGGCATGTGAGCTACATGACTCAGCCACCGCAGCCTCATCTGCTGGAAGAACTCACCAATAGGATTTTGTCCTACAAACTTGTTCTTGAAGGTCGGATAATCGATCACCATTTTCTATTTAAGGAAGGTAATCGGTGCAGCATTGCAAGTTAGTCTTTTGATGCAATTTAAAAGTGATTTTTCAATAATGGGCCACCGAGGCAGACTCAATTTCTCCAGCAGCCCGCGGCCACCACTCATCCTTGCAATGCCGCACAGCTCTCCACACCTCTGAGGGAAAGCTGCGGTAAGCCTCTTCATTCTCGGGCGTAGGATGTTGCAAGCGGTGGGAGTGGGCCTGACGTTTTCTCTCTGCTAGCTTGAAAGCCTCCTCTGTCAGCCGGCGTTTCATTGTAGGTGCACGAGCCCTAGTCTTAAGCCTCACCCATTTCCCTCGCATCAGGAGGAGGGGAGGACAATGTCAGCCCCAGCTACAAACCATAATGAAATTTTCGCTTACAGCTTTCATCAGCTAGCCGAGAACAGGTAACTGTAGATTTGAATGAGGTCCTTGGTGGACGCCCGCCACTGCCGTGGAAGAATGGCAGGTGGAGCTTAGAGATGACAAGCCAATGGTCACAGGTCAGATTAGCTCCACGGTAGGTCCTGGATTCAAGGACATGGGCCCACTTCCGCTGGTCTGCCACTATGTAGTTCAGCAGATGTTCTTGCTTGGACCCAGCATGCATCCGTGCTGTTGTGCCGATGCTCCGATGACAGAACATTGTGTTGGTTATTACGAGCCCATGGGCTGCACAGTTTAGTAGCTTGCTACTGTTGTTGTTGAGCCGATCTGGTTCATGCCTTCCAATCACTCAAGCCCAGGTGTCTGCATCATGACCCAGTCAGGCATTAAAGTTACCTACCAGGATGACTATACCGAGGGGCCACTTCAGCCTTCACCTGTGACAGGTGGTCTTTGAAGGGATCTAACCCATCGACCTTGCCTCCACCCCTCCACTAATGTTCACCTTCAGTGGGGGTGTAAGCAACCACCACCATATTGTCCCTTCCATATATTTCAAGCTGAGCCCACAGTAGCCTTGGAACTCACAGGTTCCCACAACTTACCACCACACTCCAATGTCCCCTTCATTCTTTTATTTAGAATAACAGTCACTCCATGTTGTGTGGCAGTTTCCTGTCCAAAGTGGAGGACTTTTCACCCCTCATGATAACTCGAGCCAGAACTAGTCCACCGGACCCCCACTGAAGTCCAGGCGGTACTGGTCCAGCTTCTGACAGAGGAGTGGCAGCCCCTCCTCCATAATAAGTGCTCAAACATTCCACGTGGCCACACGCAGCAGCTTTTAAATTTGTTTTTGGAGGAACCTCGGTGGTGAGTATTCAGTCTCCTGGCTCCCCCAAATAGGGTTTGGCAAGAGGCAAGGGGACGTCACGAATATCTGACCCCTGGGGGGTCTACGGCACAAACTTAGGTTTTCATATTGTTTATGAAGACGAGTGGTAATTAAATTGAGGTTGGGAGGGGGGTTGCCAGCCGCCCACACCCGTCCAAATTTCCCTTGGTAACTGTAAAGCCTGGGAGGGCAGACACCGCATCGTTACCGACTGGTACCACGAGGAGGAGGGATTTTTTTTGCCGGCCGACCCCAACCACTCACTCACCCATTTAGCCAACCACTCACCCACTCCCCCACCTTCTCACCCACCTAATCAACCACCCAGCCACCAAACCACCCACTCACTCATACACCAAACATCTTCGGAGCTGCTTCTACACGAACCACGTGCAGAGCTTCAAATATTCTGAAGAACCGCATCTCTGCTACCCGTGATCCATGTGTGAGACGCTCGTCCACCGCACATTATGAATATCAGCTGGTCCAGGTATTGAAATTGCTCCTGAAAACTCATTTGATTCAGGTAGCGATTTTTTCAATTACTTGACTTCTCTGTCCTATTTTCCTTTTTAATTTATTTCATGTGATTACTTATCTCATCTCTCATCTCATTGTCAGAACCGCTTAGTCCTGTACAGGGTCACGGTGAGCCAGAGCCTATCCCGGCAGACACAGGGCACAAGGCAGGATTATACCAACAATGGGACGCCAGTCCATCACCGGACTCTGCGGGAAACTTAGTCTGCAAGCCAATTAACCTATGCAGCAGCATGTTTTTTGGACTGTGGGAGGAAACCGGAGTGCCCGGCGATTACTTATGAATGTTTTTTCACAGCATCAAACTTTCATTGTTTTAATTTTTATATAACACGTTGAGATAGGCTCCGGCTTCACCGTGACCCTATATAGGATTAAGCTGTTTCAGATAATGAGATGAGATGAGACGTTGAGTACTTTGATACTGCGTTTGCAAATCAATTAGCAACCGCCATTTGCAAAGTCACAATGGCAATTGTGACAGGTCATATGCACTTTCAGGCCACGTGACGTGGCGAAGGCTTATTGGCAAATAGAGAGACCTGGGTACCAGGCGGCACAGTGGTGCAGTTAGTAGCACTGCCGCCTCACAGTAAGAATACTTGGAATCGATTCCTGGCTCGAGTGCCTCTCTCTGTGGAATTTGCATACTCTCCTCATGTCCATGTGGGTTTTTGCTGGGTAATTCGATTTTTTTCCACAGTCGAAAGACACGTTGCCGAGGTTAAATTCCCTGACTAAATTACCCCAGTGCCCCGAGAGGTTGTAACTTGCTTACCCCTCTATGCTGGACAACTGTTAAAAAGAGCTACATAGCTCAACAGTTATTTCCAGATAATATTAAACATAATTGACAGTTTTACCACCCACATACATTGCATTAAAATTAAGTACACTAATTATGACGCATGGCACGGTATTTGTTAGATGTGAAAAGTATAAATTTACAGAGAGAACGACTTAGAGGCGTGAGGAAACTGCCGACGTCAGGAGAAGGCTGCCACGCAGTCAGCTTGCGCCAACCCGCCAGGCACGGCATCCTATATATTATGATGTTATTGTTGGGTGGAACCCCACGGAGAACAGGGGGAGAGCGCACAAACTCCGCACAGAAAGGCACCCGATGCGCGAATCGAACAACTTCGGGCAGGTCTTCCTTTCATTGCGATACGGATGTTACTACTGCACCCCCGTGTGGTCCATGTATACAAACACTTGCTCCATTATACTTAGCAAGCAACAGATTTCTCAGCGGCCCAGTGGCTTGCTGTTGATATTAAACCTTAACCCCAGTGTTGAAAGTAACTTCATACTGGTATCGTCGTATGACACCTGGACGAACGCTTCAAGCACTATCGGACTGTACCAGCTTACTTTCCCCTCTGCCTTCCCATTGCCCCGTCTACGGCGCCGTCGCCGCGCATGTACCGGAGAGGGCGTAGGCACCGTGCTTGCTCTCGCTTTCGCGGATGAGGAACGAGCCATGATCGTTGCCCCTCGCGAGCAGCAGCTTCACCGCGTCCGCCCGGCTGATCTTCCCGAAGAACCACCTGGTGAAGGGGGGAAGGGCGGACGAAGGCGCTTAGGGAATCGGGCGGGGGAAGCGCCCGTGCTGAGGGCGCAGCAAAAATCCCGACAGTGCGGTGAGAGGCGTGATCGTATGGTCGTGAGCAGCGGAGGTGGCGTTGCACGCTACACGCAATCCGGCACAGCGGAGCACCGAGGATTGGTGGATTACAGCGCTAATGCTGCAGAGCTCCCTTCCGATGGGCATTGAGGTGCCAAACTGTGGTTCGCCAGGAGAAGGTGGCACAGCAAAAATGTGACAGCCGGTTTTGTCTATGGAATTCAGTGATTCTGCTTTGCATGCTTGTGTTCACAATCATACGTAAATAGCCAATAATTGGCTGAAGAATATTCTCCTGTTCCTGCAACATGTAAACACATGGTGAATTGGCTTATAACACCTTACTATATAGAGGATAGCAGAGCTTGGGTAATCTTGTTGGTAATGCTGGCTCACTGCACGGCTACCTCCGAATTGTCTGCGGTTCATCCTCGTGCTTCCGAGATATTGCGCACATCGTGGTGTAATAGCGAGATAATCACGGGATACACGGTGATATCACTGGAGGGAGTGATGTCCCTGCCTTGGCCGAATAGGTTTTCATTATTTACGCTGAACTTTGCTTCGTTAAATTGCTGGGGTATGCCCAGTGTTTTGTGAGATCCTTAAATGTCAGTGACTTTATACGCAAGTTTGAGCGCATCGGTCGCCGTGTTTGTGCGCAGACTAATCCTTCTTATAGCTGGGTTACATTCCAGAAAAGTTTCGTAAAATTCAAAAACACGATATTTAAAACTTGAAACTTATGTAGTAGAGTGCAGCAGAGTCGTTTATCCCCAAAGACGCCGCACATTTACCATGATCCTCCATACGTGCTGCCTCCTCCTGCCAGGTGCCACCCCTCCCCTTAACACCAGCCCACAAAGTGCCCACATTATAATAATTACCCGCTCAAGAGTCAACAACAATGGACAAACCTGCGAACGATCAAAATATCTACCCGCAATAGGTAAATCGGCATAAGGATGCGTCGGTTTTTGTTGGGTACTCTGATTTCCTCTCACCGTCCAAAGACACGCTCCTGCTTAGGTTAATTGGCCTGCTGAGTAAATTGCCCCAAAAAGTGTGCTCTGTGATGTACTGGTATCAAATCCTGGGTATTCCCCTGCCTTGCACACTCTGTCGGGCCAGGATATGCAATGTCTATCAAATGTTGGCGCGGGCTGAATACATGACTGCCTTCCCCTCGCCTCTCTGTGGTTTCCTCACTACACCTCTGTAATGATGTAAATCGCCCTTATCCAGTGCGACTCACATCATTAAAGGAGGCATCCTCAGGCCTCGAACGTGTGCAATGCAATATCAATGCTTAGTAGCTCAGGTGGAGCTGTTTACGCTATGGGTACTTTTTTGGCATCATCTGGCTGACACTGACAATCAGGCTCAAAAGAAAGCCATGTCTGGTGTCGGCCAATCAGTCTGAAGGACAATGCATATGTTATCAAAGCATCCTGTTTGCATATTTTGCCACAAGTATGTGTGGCTTTTGCAAACTAGACACATTGTTAAATGTGTCTATTTTGGTGTTTTAAGATCTTAACACCTGCATAATTGCCAGAAATGGTAAAAGCCTGTTCTACTTATTACATATGTACACTGGTAAAAAGTACCAATAGCAAAAACGTTATTGTTGATTTTCCGTTCATTTGTAGCTTTTGCTGACATGCCATTCTCTCCACAGCTTTGTGCAGGGCTTTGTGACACTCTGGTGAAAAGCGCTCAAGAAGTGAAATTATTATTAAATAATAATTAATAATAATAAAGTTTGCGATTAGTGGAAATCGTGATGCTCAAACCTGCGATAGTCAAGGGTTCACGCAATCTCTGCTCAGTCCCCTTCTGAGACGACCTGTCCACTCGAACGAGCACTTGCAGATTCTGTCCCATCTGTTCACAGCACACCCACAGGTGGATAATCCACGTTCCTGTGGCAGGGGTGAGTCTATCCACAAGTCTTCCACAAGACAACTGCTGTTGTCCCAGGGGAGCAAACAACTGCTGTTGTCTTGAGTCATATTTGAAACTGACCAATGATAAAAAAAATAAATACAATAACATGCCACGTGGTTAGCCAGCGCCAACTCGCAAGAGACTGTGTTCTATGCATCATGACGTTGTTGGCCAATTATTTAATATGTGTTTTTTGTTCGTGGTTCGTCATCGGGTCAGGTGGCTCGGAAGTGGCTCAATGGTGGCACGCCGGTGGGGGTGTGCTCCGGTTCCTGGTTATGGATGAGTTACGATTGAAATCAATTATACAAGATTCCCTTCATGGAAATGTTAACAAGTTTATTATTATTAATGATTTAGCGGGTACCCTTATCTAGGGCGTTACATTATTATACAGGTGGAGTGAGGAAACCACAGATCAATGAGGGGAAGGCAGCCATGCATTCAGCCGGTGCTAACATTTGTCAGAGACTGCATTATATTATGTTATTGGCCAATTAATTAATGAGTATATTTTTTTTAATTGTGCGAGAAAACCAGAGAACCCAGGATGAAACCCACGTTGAACAGGGAGAGAAAACACACAAACGCCGCACAGAAAAGTGCCCTAGACGGGAATTGAACCACCTTGTGCAGGACTTTCTTTCTGTGAGGTGCAGATGTTACCCTTGCGAGGAGGAAACACTCAATCCTATATAGATGGGGTCCATACGTTTGCTGTACTTAATTTACCTGATGAGCCGAATCCCTCATTGATGCCATAGGTGGGAATCGATCCGCCTTTGGCAGAAATTTCTCTCTGTGAGAAGCAGATGTTACCACTGTGCCACCCTGCCACCTGTGGATATAATGGCCCCCGTCATAGAAATGTGGAATCTCAACAACTCGGCCCCACAACTGCAAACAGCAGTTGAGCACCGCCCCAAAGCTAAATTTGAGCAGGAAACCACTCCGAGTGTTCGTATATAACTACAATTTATAATGTACCAACTAGAATATTCATTCTATATCGAAGGTATAAGTTTAAAAAAATAACGCCTCAGAGGTTCTAGGAAACCGTAGAGACAGGGAGAAAGGCAGCTACGCAATTAACCGCCGCCAACATTTGCCAAATATTATATCCAATATATTATGTTGTTGTTGGACAATTATTTAAAAATCCAAGCCGTGCTCCTGCCTGCTATTAGAAGGAGGCGCCGTTCCTACAGCCCCCATTTCCTCGCACCCCGGAGCATCTCACTCGCTCTCAAGGTGTTTTCACTGTCTCAGTGCCACCAGCAGCTGGGTTCCTTGGCCTGGAAAATAAGCTGTAACGCATGCCACGATCCTAACCCGCTTGCACGTATTTTTTTCCATGGGTTTGAGGTTTAGCCAGCAGTACATTGACATCGGTGTACCAGTTTACCGGAATTGCTTATCGGCGGCACACCTGAAGGCCACTGGCAGAAATGCCAATTTGCATGGCACCTCGGTATGCGAGCAGGCTTGAAACTGGTCAGCACACCGCTCGCCATCGCGAAGCCCAAACCAATATATATTGAAGCAAGTGAGTGTATTTATGTGTGTACATCTGCATTGAGGGTACCAGATGTAAGTCGTTCACAAACGCGAATTTTATTTGCCAACACCAAGGCTTGCATGTTTTATTTCAGTTTTATTTCCCACATATCGATAACTGTTCTGAAACTTTAAAAATGTTCCTGCGCTAAATTCCCATTCTTGCACTAACACCATCAATTCTCTTAAGCGCTTTACCAACTTTATCCAGGAATAAATCGAGGCAACCAGATGCCAGATAACCCGACTCTGGATAACCCGACCCTGGATAACGAGATCCCGGATAACCGGACCATTGATAATTGGGCCACAGATTACCGTACCAAATATCAACACCAGTTTTATTGTGGCCAGGGCGGCCACCATCCTCGAACCACGAACTTTTTGCATGAGGCGGCATGGGTGCTACCGCCAGGGCGCCACCTTAGAGACTTTCCAACATGCGGCATGCACAACAGTCATTCGTCACTAAGTGGCCGTGATGTCACCATAGTCCTTGTGCAAGGAAAAATGCACTTTGAAGCCACGTGAAGTAGTGGAGGCTCGCCGACAGGAGATCATGAGACAGACCCAGGTTTTATTGGTTTCCTGACTGAGATGACTGGCAGGTGCACCACCTGTGTTCTCTACTCTGCAAACTTGCTGGGTTTTAGCCTCCCAGCACTCTGCTTGCTGTTGTGAGCGTCACTCCTCCACTATCCACTGTTGGAGGGTGACAGGCTCCGACTGACCCGTAGTATCCTTCATGACCCTCCTCTATGGAGGTCGACCTTGACACCGCTGGTACCAGTCTTTAGCAAGTCCACTCACTTCCAGATCCTCCTGTGCTACATCAGTCCATGTCTTTTCCAGCCTGTGGCGCACCCATTTAGCCTCCTCTATCTGGCCAAATAAAAGTTACTTGGGCATGCGGTGACTGAGCATGCGGATTACATGATACAGCCACTGCAGCCTCACCTGCCGGAGGAGTTTACCAATGTGACTTCAATGGGACCAATGAAACTTTGTTCAGATATTTCAATAATTTGTGAGCACCCTCACACAATCCAACCTGGTTAAATCCAAGATGGATCGTAGGCAGGCCAGAGTAAATGTTTCAAATTGGCGTAGATGCTCCAGTACAGCTTGCACGTTTTGCAAGCATGGAGGAAAGAGGACATGATTACAGCTGGGAAGACCCGAAGCTTCGTGTTGAGCGACAGGCCAGGCAGCTTTCACACAGCATTACACAGCCAATGGAAAAATAATGCCACCTGACTGATTCGGAGTAATATCTCCACTGCCAAACTGAACTGGTCATAAGCACACTGCCTAGGAATGGAAACTTTTTCACTCTCTCCACAATTGCCTCATGACTCATGGAGAGCTGAAGGGGTGCAGTGTTCAGTGGCATAAAACACCCAGATAGGTGCTTGGTTTTGGTGGGGCTGATGGTAAGACCCCACCTTCTTGTGAAATGCTTCAGGTTCACCAGCAGAGCCCCCAACTCCTCCTCAGAGTAAACAGCAATTGCCAAATCGCCAGTAAACGTAACATGGTTGGTCAGTAGACAGACATCCCTTAACCATACCAGGGCATCGATAAGCCTTCCATTGTACTTGTACCAGATTGAAATTTCACCCGCACATCCATGGAAAAGTCCTTAAACTACGTGGTCAAAAAAGATGTTAAATAATGTAGCAGCCCGAGGGCATCCCTGTCACACCCCAAGATGAACAGGGAATGGCTCTGACTCAACCATATAGCTTTACCGGGGCTTACCCACCCTAATGAAGGTCCTTTATAACTGTGAACAATGAGTCATGGATCCTGAAAGCACGAAGAACAACCTGCAGTTCTAGCCTATTGATTGTATCTTAGGCTGGATGAGGTCAATAAACAGAGATGTAGGTCCTGTTTGAATTTCTTACACCTCTACTGTAGCAGCCAGACACAGAATACGGCGTCTGTGCAGAACCACCCTGGACTAAAACTAGGCTCGGGAGGCACGAACACATGCACACACATGCACGTGGGTCCTGTGCCCCCAGACTGCAGTTGATCGCCACGCTGTTATTACCGGTTCCCTGATAACTACGGAGCCACAGGGTGAGAGTGGAAAACCCACGAGGTTATTTCTTCCCTGTGTTGTGACAAAGCTCTCGATCGATGGCCACACGAACTTCGTGCGGTGATGACGCAATGATGTCCCCGCAGAGTCGTCTCTGAAGCTTCCAAAGGAATTGTCAATAAGTGGGAAGTAAAGCTGAAATACGACATAAAAGCCTTGGTGTAGTGCAGATAAAGTATGAAGAATTCGGACTTGGTACCCTCACTTTGGACAAACATTTGCTCTGTTATATATACCGCAGATTACACACACTGACTTGGAACCATGGATCTGGATCCAAGGGGAGGCCCCTCTCTCCCCATGCGGTTCCATCTGACCGCGTCGCCACTCACGTGACTCGGGAAAGCCAGAGTACTTTCCTTGCCCAAATGGACATTCAAGCAACGGTTGAGACAATGGTAATAACAAAAACATTATTTATAACGTGCCGCAAAAATGTCATGCTTGGTCAGGGACGAGACACAGATACGGAGGTGCAAAGCCGAGCTCAGTGTGGGCTTCGTCTGAAGGAACGAGCGCTTAGCCGGTGTTTGAAGGTCAAGCTTGTGGCGGCTTGTCGAAGGTCCAAGCGGAGGCTGCTCCAGGTTGCGGAGGCAGATGTAGAAAAAAAAATCTTCTACCTTTTTCTGTTATGGAAATGCAGGGGGATACTGAGAAAATGTTGGGTGGAGCTGTGGCACGTGCGGGAGTACGCTGCGGGGAGTGGTGCGAGGAGCTTCGCGAGGTGTATGGGGCGGTCCTCAATGTCAGGCTCAGTGGCAGAGTCGCGTGTTCTTTACGTCTCTGATGAAGTGGCAGCCAGCGTCGAGTGAGCATGCAGTCGGTGATGAGTGTCTGGAAGAAATGTTAGTAAGGACTGGACAAGCGAAGCTGCGTTGAAGGTGAGGGAGGTTGCTGAAACTGTTGTTTGTGAGTCCGTTGAGAACAGCGTTGCAGGTTGCTGGGCGAGCATTGAAAATGCAGCAATCTAGGTCATGCGCTGTGGCACTGGAGACATTGGAGCTGATCTGCCAAAAGAAGAGAAATGATCCTCGTGTTTTGGTGAAAATTCCACATTCCTACGAAAAGAGTGAGTTTGGCTGCAGGACACCCATTCTAATCTCACCGCAAAGTAGTTACTCATTTTATCGATCGTGAAGGAAAGGATAATGGGGCAGAGTGAACCCCCCTCTACTCCCCTAAACAGGATTTGAACTCCTAACCTTCCGACTGTGAGTCACTCACTCGACAGTTGAGTCAGCTGACCGGATAAGGTGTTAAGAGTCCAACAGTACCACGCTTGGGATAATAACAACACCGCGCGTCTTAATAACACAATCAATGAATGGGCTTACCCTCTCCAACCCCCTCACATCCACTCCCACTGACTTGCTCACTCAACCACACACACCCACTCTCTCACCCACTCAAACTCACTTACCCACTCACACCAACACCAACTCAAATTAACTCACTCAGCCACTTGCCCACTCACTTGCTCACTCACTCACCCACCCACTCACTCACACCCATCCCACTGCCTCACCCACTCACCCACTCAAACACACTCATTCACCAACTCGCCCACTCACTCACTCACAGCCGCTCTAACCCACTTACTCACCCACTCACCCAACCACTCACACCTACTCCAACTCACCCATCCTTTCGCACCCACTCCAACCAACTCACACCCACTCACTCACACTCAGGGTTGCCACATGTCTAAGTTCGGTCTGTGTATAAGGTGGCGAGGACAGCTTACAGTGTGGCTGTGCTCCACTCGAATGGGCCACGCCTGGGTGCAACCCCCCCCCCACGACAGCCCCTGCACCCCAAGTCCCCCCTCCCACTCCCAGGCATGGAGGAAGGCCCGCAGGTCAGTGGGCTGCGTGTCTGTGCTCACATCCTGCAGGAAACCTTCGCTTCCTGTTTGCTGCGAGCCTTTGGCAGAGAGCGGCTGCGGTGGTGTACGGGCAATAACCGCATTCTCATGCCGCGCTACCGCCGCTTCACAGCACAAGCGGCCACAGCTTAGGCAGCGGTTGGCGGCAAGGGCCTCTGTCTCCTCCGCACGCTGGAGGCCCTCGCCGCCGGGATGGGCGTGTGGCCGACTACAAGGACAACTCAACGAGAGCTGCTTGGCCACATCCACCACGACGTGTAGACACGATCACAATGACTTCCCTCCTCGGGCAGTCAGATCGTACCGGACTGTTGTGGTTTTCCTGGTAGACTCTAGAGCCCTGAAGTAGCAAAGCAACTTTATACTCGCGTCTGATTGAAATGGATCGACTGCAAGGGAGTCACCATGACTCCGCACTACAGAAGCACGTTTCCGGCAAACGGGACCCTTAAGCCCTTCGCTGGGAAGCAGAGGAACTGGATGTCTCGCTCTTCCAAGAGTCTCTTGGACTCAACGCTGAGAGACCGTCCTCTCTGGGGCCACTGGAAAATACGAACGCTTGTGCCTTCAGTACGCCACGTCTCAATGCACATTCGAACAGGAAATTGCACTTCACATTTAAATGAAAACCAACTTGAAGTCCCTCTTCTTAAAAACAATAAAATGACGTGTGGAACAGTATTCGTTCAAAGTCGGACGTATTCATTCAACGAGAGACAAACTCGGCGACGACAGCAAGGCGTGTTGGGGGGGGAGGAAGCCTTGGCGTCAGACAACGCCAACCTGCCACATCATCAGTATCAGTACCCGCTTAATCCTGTACAGGGTCACGGGGAGCCGGAGCCTATCCTGGCAGACACAGAGCGCAAGGCAGAGCTACACCCAGAATATGACTCCAGTACATTGCACTGAGGGCAATTTACTCAGCAGGCCAATTAACCTGGGCAAGTGTTTTGAGACGGTGGGAGAAAACCGAAATATCCGACCAAAACCCACGCGGACACAGGGAGAGAGAACACGCAAAACTCCACGTAGAAAGGCACACGAGGTGGGAATCGAACTGCATCAAGCAGGCTCTTTAGCCTTATAGGACGTTTATGTGGCCAATAACAGTGGATTTACCCAATACCCATGCTGGCTGGACAGATGCAGTCATATAGGATTTAAGAAACTTGCCGAAATGTTTCAGCTACCACGAAAATGAATAAAATGGAGATCGCAACCCCTGTATTTGGGCGAGATGGTGTCGATGCAGTGGTCACATCTGTGCCTCATAGAAAGAAAGTCTGCCCTGAGGCAGGTTCGATTACTACCTCCGCACCCTTTTGTGAACATTTTATGTGTTCTTCAGTTCTGTGTGGGTTTTCCTGGATTTTATGGTTTCCTCCCACAACCAAAGAGCACTTATTAATTGGCTGATAAAATCATAATATACAGGATGCAGTGTCTGTCAAATGTTGGCTGCGGCTAACCACGTGGCTGCTTTAAATACCTGTTTATTATTACAGTGAAAAATACCCGGTGAGCTTGCAAGCTTTAGGTCAGCAGTTTTTCTGAGATAACAACCGTCCGAACTGACCAATGCAACAACGTATACAATTAAAGTCTAGCTAAACAAACTCACTGTACCAATCTGTGCAGTATCAATGCGCTGACTGCCTTTTGGCAGCGACTGACACCGGCAAATAGGCTCAAAGAAAGCCACTGCCAGGTGAAGGTCGGTCAGTTGAAGGACAATGCATAGGTTATCAA
>JAZEWT010000019.1:88865-123394 GCA_036362905.1 Mordacia mordax | reverse complement strand
GCTCATGGGACTGTGTCCAGGATCTCACGCTCCTGGGACTGTCCAGATCTCACGCTCCTGGGACTGTGTCCAGATCTCACGCTGATTGGACTCTGTCCTGGATCTCACGCAGATGGGACCGTGTCCAGAATTTCACTCTGATGTGACTGTGTCCAGATCTGACGCTGTTGGGACTGTCCAGATCTCACGCTGATCGGACTGTGTCCAGGATCTCACTCTGATGTGACTGTGTCCAGATCTGACGCTGTTGGGACTGTCCAGATCTCACGCTCATGGGACTGTGTCCAGATCTCACGCTGATGCAACTTTGTCCAGATCTCACGCTGATGGGACTGTGTCCAGGGTCTCACGCTGATGGGACTGTGTCCAGGATCTCACGCTGATGGGACTGTGTCCAGGATCTCACGCTGATGGGACTGTGTCCAGGATCTCACGCTGATGGGACTGTGTCCAGATCTCGTTCTCATGTATCTGTTTTCAGATTTCATACTCATTGGATTGTAAAGAGTAGAAAAGTTTTTTTACTATTTCTGGAAGTTATACAGATGTTAAGATCTTAAAACATCAAATAAACACCTTTCACAAAGTGTCTTGTTTGCAAAAGCCACATATACTTGTGGCGAAATATGCAAACAAAAACTTTCATAAGGTATGCATTGTCCGTCAAACTGCTCGGCCCACACAAGACATGGCTTTATTGTTTAGCCTAATTGTCAGTGTTATCCAGATGTTGCCAAAAGGCAGTCAGCTCAGGACAATGCAGTATCAATGCTTAGCAGCTCAGGTCGATGTGTTTAAGCTTTGGGTACTTTTATCAGTGTACATTTGTGAATACTAGAAAAGGTGTCTATTTGGTTCTTTAAGATATTAACACCTGTTTAATTGCCAGATCTCACAATGATTGGACTGTGTCCATATCTCGTGCTGATGGGACTGTGTTCAGATCTCACTCGAACTCACCCTACCCTGAGTCGTCTCATGCTGGGTCCGACACCATGGCTGCTATTGTCTAGTTCAAAATCACCCAATACACACATTGTAGACAATAGAAAAATGAGCCGCCACATGTTTCATCTAGAGAAAAGTGAAATGTTTATCATTCCACCGGAACAGCACTGAGCAGCACAGCGGCACAGTGAGCTACTCGCAATCGAGCAGGTTGCGAGTTCACATCCTGGTTGTGGGGGTTGCTTCATCTCTCCGTCCGGGTTCAGTACAAGTTTTATGTTGTAAGGAAGTCAGCAGCAATTGTCATATAGATACTTAGATATTTATTATTACAGCAGAAACTACCCAGTGAGCTTGAAAGCTCTAGTTGTGAGAGTCCTGCGACACAACCGACTTCCGAAATGGCCAACGCAACAAATACATACAATCAAAGGGCATATAAACTTACAGCAACCATCTCTGTAAAATTAAACCCTAACCGTAATCATAAAAGTTATCGGTAACACTTAAGATTGCACATATAAGCTAACTCACAATACCAACTTGTACAAAGACGAAGCCGCAACCATGAACATGAAATTAACAGGAGCTCTCAAGATAGCACAGCACAGTGTAATAGAGAAAGTTAATAGCACAATGGCACGTTATTTTTTTTATTCTGACTAGAAGAATCTGATGAGATATGTAGCTATTTTGTACAGTTTTCCAGCAGGTAGAGGTAAGTAAGTTACAACATCTGAGGCACCGGAGGCAATTTGTTCAGGACATATAACCTCAGTAGGATATATTTGGACTGTGAGAGGAAACCACAGTACCTGCCATGAGAGGTGATTGGAGGGAATTCCAAAGAGAAGCAGTGCAAAGAGAGACAAAGGTTGTGACCTGTAGTGGGGTGAGTAGGGTGAGTAGGGTGAGTAGGTGAATAGACGAGTGGGCTGTCACCTGCTGTGCAGTCATTGTACACAGGGTGGAAGAAACAAAACAGTCTGTTGGAACCAAGTCCTCATCTTTGGCGGTGGAATCAATGAGCGAAGTTTACAGTAACAATAACCATGGTAGTATCAGCGATATAAGAGTGACAAAGAGGTAATTGGTGGCCAGTGAGTGTGTGGCTGGAGTGAATAACTTGTGCTGGATGGTCACCAAGCACCCTGATTGCTACTTCATGTGAAACTCTTATCAAGTACATTTTGTTGGTCTCGGTAGCATGGCTGACTAGCACTGTGTTCTTTGCAGGCCCTTTCTCGGCCGAGTGACAGGTGGCCATGTCAGGCGAGCAGGGCAGTGTGCCGTCCGGTGTGGGTGGGTCGGCGGTGCCCAACCCGGGGCCTTCTAATAGCCCCATGATGGGCCCCAGCCCAGGTCCTGGGCCCTCCCCGGGGGCTGGGTCCTCACACGGGCTCATGGGAATGAGCCCGGGCCCGGTGCCACCCTCGCATTCGCTCCCACCCGGGACCCACTCTGGTCACGCTCACGGAGGAGGGCACTACATGCACCCTGGTGTGCCTGGGCCCTTCCCGCACGACAACATTCACGCCTTACACAAGGTGACCGCGACGCATGCGTGGTGGCACTCACCGCCTGATATAAAAGAGATGAAAAAGAGGAAAGGTTTTTGAACACCTGTATTATTTCCTGCAAGTGATAAGCTTCATTCGTTTAATCCTTGTTTGTTTGCATGTGGCGGAATTTTCAGCGTACATCTTAGGATACCTGCTCAGAATTCAAAAACTTCTTTTCAAGCTGCTTCACCTCCAGCTCTGATGCCCACAGTAATACAGACTTCACTCCTCAAAATACCCTATTCAATACGGTTGGTTTCACTCCATCGTGAGTCTGACAATAATAGGAAAGGAGAACAGGAATATTTTAACATGTCAGCATTTGCAGCCAATATTAAGAGCTGTACATGTCGTTAACCTTCCTGCACCCAGCACAGCAACCAATGAAGTTGTGACATGAATAAATGTGCAGATTTATTGCTGCTGCAGCACGCTGGCTTGTTGGGGAGCGATCCTCACATATTTAAATAATTTGGTGTAACGTTTTGCTGGTGGTTGCAGACAGCAGCAGGCACTTTGCCGGGTTACTGAAGTGGTAAAGAATGTGCACATTGTTTGCGTGAAAACTTTATTAGTTGTCTCTATCATGTGGAGGAAGGTATACGACACACGTTTTAATTACGTGATCTGACCCAAAATTCAAATATGAAACAGTTTGTTAATGTTCACGCAGACCCGAGCACAGTCTCAATTGGCGACAAGGTGAAGGGACATCGTTCCCAGCAAAGATCACGGGCTTTTAACAGTAGCAACTCTCGTCCCATGGGACGAGCGGAGAGACCGTAGAATTGTAATGACAATCCCTCCATCCATCTCGGCACAGCTTTGTAGCATGGGCAATGTTTGATATATAAGGTAACGATTGAAAATTCATTCCAATTTTTGAAATTATTTAGAAAAATCAAGCAAAGTAAGGTGAGAGATATGTTATTTTAAACTATTAAAAAATATACATGCTTTTTTGGATCAATCTGGATAACTTGAATTTGCGTCATTGATAAGATGTCACTTTCTGCCAAAGGTATTGTTGCATGGTATTGAGAGAGATCATGGTCGCTAGCGCTGCCGAGTTAACACATGCAGGAAATCATCCAAATAAACATCCAAAGTGTGCTTGAATGACAGTTAATGCATTTCACCGCTGGGTAATGGTATATCATCGCAGACATTGTTCTGACATTCACTAGACCCTGACACTACTCTTGGGCTTCCAGCATGTGACCACCATTTTCTTTCTTTCCCTCAAACAAATCTCGTGTCATGTGAGGTATAATCGTGTTTCCGAACATATACTGTCGCATACAACGTCCGTGGTTGAGAGAAGTCCAAGCCTTAACATAGACAGAGACTCAGAGTTTGAGTTAGTGTTGGCACCAGCTCACCATGTTACCATCCTGCTTATCTGCAGTTCCTCGCCATGCCTTTTAAAATGAACGGATACTATGGGGTGGCAAGTGTGCGTGATAGGTTGACGTTATTAAGAGCCGTGAGCATCACAGGGTCGTCTCTGTTTGTGGCGCCACCGTGCATGAGGTGGTTACAAAGGCCTGTGCCAATGCTGTGCACGTGTGCAGACAGTTGAGTCCCTGCAGGAGAAGGGAGCGGGTGACGATGCTCGCTTTGGGCAACGGAAGTCACTGGTCGTGATGAAGCCGAGCCACCCGGCCATGTTCCCTCCCAGCCCTATGGATCAGCACTCACAAGGTTCTCTCTCTTCTCTCTCTCTCTTCCCTGTGTATCGGCCACATGTGGGATAGATTGTTGCCCTCTTAACATATGTGGGATGTTCTTCGGGCACTGCGGTTTCCTCCCACACATAGAAGCTGTCATTAAAAAGTTGGTCTAACATCCCGATGTAGGAGCACAGAGCTCTGGCAGTTATGGGTATTGCTGGTGCTGGCTGCCTTCCTGCTGGCCGGCGATCTCTCTGCAAAAAAGTGGTACACTACTAATTCTGCGGCGACGTTTTGAAATGTTCATTCATGAGGTAGTGACTGGGAGAACTGAGTTCACTGTACGGCAAAGCTCAGAGTATTTTCAATATAAACACCATCGCACTTCGATGTCAGATTCTTGAAGCATTGGTTTCAGTTGCCTGTTAAGCCTGCGGGGAGGGGAGGAATCTCTGCTTGCTGCTACCGCTGAGCTAGCACCCCTGTGTCTCGCAGGTTACGCGTCGCCACACCCGTCCCCGTTGGGAGGCCCGGAGCACGCGTCCAGCCCCATGTCGGGGGGGGGGCTTCCCACTTCATCCATGCCCATGGCTCCCAACCCGACCGCCCCCCCCCCAAAAGGAGATGCCCAGGTTTCAGGACCTGCCATACCCAGTACAGGTTTGGACTCTCAGCACGCACGTTATCACGGCCACTTTCATCTCACGGTTGCTGAACCCAAGCCAGAGACTCAACAGCAAGGGACGGTGGCAAGGTGTCCACGCAGTGCAACATCTGCGCATCGCAGAAAGAAAGTCTTGCCCGAGGCGGTTCTATTCCCGCCTCGAGTGCCTTTCTGTGTGGAGTTTGTGATTGTTCGACCTGTTCTGCGTAGGCTTCCTCTGGATTCTCCAATTTCCTCGCACAACCCAAAAAAAGCACAAATTAATGAATTGATCGATAGTATCAGAATATATATATATATATATAGGACGCAATATCTGGCGAGTTGGCACCGTTTGACTCCATCCCTCTCTGCGATATCCTCGCGTCTCTGAGTCGTTCTCTCTTAGAGTGAATACCTTCGAAAATGTAATGACTGTGCACATTATAGATTGTATTTTATTGGCTAAGAGCTGTGTCAGGGTTATAATAGATGAGGGTATAGTATTTTTTTAATTAAGCTTGGCCATCATAAGAGGTGATGGAAAGAAATTCCAGAGTAGAGCACCATGAAGAGAAGTGACCTGTGGCCTATTGATTGAGCACTGTGGACAGGATGAAGGAGTGTCTGCTAGAACACGGACCTCAACATTGAGGGGGATATCCAATAAGTGAGAATCACGATCACAGTAACCACAGTGATAAGGAGGTGACTGACCACCGGCGAGCGAGTGACTGCAGTGAATCGATGAGAGTTGCATCATCCGTCACCATGACTGCTTTAGGTAATTATATGGCCCTCCTTCATCCTGTGTTATGAAGAAATGTGTTGAACTTTTGTTATTCGTGCTTGTGCACCGCTGTCAGGTGGCGGCTTCGCCAAGTCATCCGTGAACGTGCCGACACAGTCATCAGCTTGTTCGCGTTTCGCTTTCACCAACAGCAAACGGGGGGCCCAGCACCCCCTCTCCATTCAACCCGATGCAGTTGCAGCAGCTGCGGGCGCAGATCATGGCTTACAAGCTGCTGGCGCGTGGGCAGCCACTCCCCGAGGGCCTGCAGATGGCACTGCAAGGCAAGCGCCCCATGGGCGGCCTTGCACCCCCACAGAACTCGCAGAACCAGCCGCCCCCACCACAGCAGTCGGCTCAGCAACCGCCCTCCCTGGGCTCCCCTCCGCAGGGCCACCTGCAGCACCAGCCGCCAGCGTTTGGGGGTCGCCCACAAGGTCCGTCCATTTGCATGCCAGTTTGTCCAGCTGCCCTTTGTCTTAGTTTGATAAATTACAAGGTGATCAAAAAATAGACGTTCTCGGTTGAATTTATCTTTATATATTTTCTTAGAGGACTGGTTCTTTTACCACAACACTGAAAACATTTTTTCAGTATGTGATCCTTGTGTACCCCATACCATTTGCAGATATCTTCTGAAAATTTCCATCACTGCTTCTTGCATTGCTTCAGTGATGCTTTCCACAGCAGCTGTGATTTCTGTCTTTATTTGCATGCAGTGGTATCTCATGCAGATAGAAGTGTTTATGCTTGTCTCGAGTTAATATGTGCGTGAGTGCTTCTGTGAGTGTATTGTAAACATGGAGAGTTTTTGTATAAATGGTTAACTCACGGTGCTATGAACTCGGGCCCCGAGTTCATCCCGCTCACGGCAAATAACAGCGGTAAAATTTTCAACTAACCCTGGACCTCCCCTAGCTCATCTCAGTCTTAAATGACAACCTTTTGTTGTGTATACACATCAGCTCTGGGGAGACAAAGGTGGCTGCATGGTGTTGGTCACCCAATCCTTTTTATCCTATGCCAGCCTCATAGATGTTTACTAATGTCACTTGCAAAGTAAATAAATATTGCATTTTTTTTAATGTTACTTGTGTTGTGTGGGTACTGGTGTATGTACTTTACTGGTGTGTGCACCTGTGCATTGGTGGTATATTCGTTAGCGTGTTGAGCTACGAATGCGACTTTGATCCCCAGCTGTTGTTAATACGACGACGGCTGGGGATATGTGAGTGATTTAAAAATACAGCCGTAAGTCAGTGGTTGAAATTTCACATTTCTGTGATGGGTAAGTCTGTAAAAGATTACCACTATAATGATGTAGGTTTTCACGGCTCGATGCATGATGATTGCTTAGAAAAGCTGCTCTCTCGGGACAGCCGCGTCGTTCGCTTCCTCTCCTCTCCTCGCGACGTTTCGCCTCACACGTTAGAGGCATCCTCAGGCGCAGTATGCGTGTGTAGTGCCTGTTGCTCCTATATATATGTGGGTACTATGTATGTGTCGAGTAATTTTTTGTTGTATGGGGTCTACATCTGAATCACATTAACACTAATCTTGTCCTATTCACACCCTGGAACTGCGATGACCCCCTCCTGCTTTGTCTGTGCCTGCCTCGTGTTCTCTTTTTCTTGTGGCTATAACTCTATATCTATGCATTACTGACTTCAATGACTGGCCTCGAGGTTTGGCTAAGCTTTATCTTCATTTCTTGTTTGCGGTTCATTGTCTTTTTTATCTTGTGAATTAAGATAAATGGCTGATGGCTGCTAGTATTCGTATACATCGGACAAACAGGAAGAACAATAGCCACAAGCTGGATAAATCAGCAAGAGCAGCACATAGTGTAGATAAATAACATAGAATCGATTTTGATAAGATACGAGTACTAGCAGCCATCCGCCATGAAGGTCCAAAATTAATTCGTGAAGCAATTGAGATTCACAAGACAAAAAAGACAATGGTCCGCAAACAGAAAATAAAGATAAAGCTTAGCCAAACCTGGAGGCCAGTCATTGAGTCAGTAATGCATAGATATAGAGCTATGGGGTGTGGACATCAGAGGGAGATCACAAGGTGTGTGGGAAGTTCTTTCATGAGATGCAAATTAGGGGACTTGCCACAGACAAAGCAGGAGGGGGTCATCGCAGTTCCGGGGTGTAAATAGGACAAGGAGATTTGTGTTAATGTGATTCAGATGTAGACCCCATACATCACAAATTGACTCGACACATACATAGTACCCACATATATATATATATATAGAAGCAACAGGCATTACACACGCATACTGCGCCTGAGGATGCCTCTAATGTGTGAGGCGAAACGTCAAGAGGAGAGGAAGCGAACGACGCGGCTGTCCCGAGAGAGCAGCTTTTTGAAGCGATTATCAAAGCTTACCACTGTTGAATTGCCCCACAAACTAGTCCTAATTAATTGGCCACAGAGAAATGATGCACTGAGTCAACACCCATCCAAGCAGGGCTTGAACTTGCAACTGGAATGTTGCGAGCAGCTCAATCTGCTGCCACTACGCCACGTTCCCAGATCAGATATAAACATAGTTTTAATGTTTGTATGCAATGTGGAAGCGTGGTCCCCCCCTGTGCTTAATGTATTCCTTCCGGCCCCGTCGTCAGGGATGGGGGTGCCCCCCGTTCCATCCGGGGCTCCCGTGGGAGCTCTGCCTGGGATGCCGGCACAACAGCAGCACCCTCCGACGAGCAGCAAGCCCTGGCCCGATGGTAACACCGCTGCTGCAGCAGCATCACCCATTATCATTGCTAGCGGAGTAGCCGCTCTGCAGGGCGCATTTGTTCCGAACATGTGACGCGTTATTCTGACGTCGCCGATTGGTGACGTTTTCTGCTCACATGACTGCCTGAGTTGACCTGTTTTTTTGTTCGTGGATGAAGAGTGCTTAAGAGGGTTGATAGTACTGGTGCAAAATTGTGAACTTAAAGCTGAAAAGTGTTAATCTTTCAAAAGCGCAAATAATAAGGGTACACATTTTACCTTCAGTGCAGACGTCTGTATGCACGTAAAAGTACTTTCTCCTTTATATCCAGATTATGCTTTTTCACCCTGGGACGCACTTGGATTCCATGCTTTTTATAAGGAGGGTGCTGGTACTTTGCTGCAGGAAAGGGCAGTGGTCGCTGCTGCGTGTTATCCCAATAAAGCAATTTGTGCTCTTTTTTTACTTTCAAACTTGCCAATTTTTACCCGTGAAACTGACACAATGGCCTGCTCTTCTCCAAGTGACGTCACAGAGTTTTTAACAGAGTCTTTAACGTTGTCTGCGAGTGAAAGTGATTACCTCAATGGTAGTTTGTGGTTTGCAATCACTGTAGTATTAACCAGGACGGCCTGCTGATTTGAACATCTTTAACATATTGCGAACGTGCTCCCGCTGAGCTGCGTCATTGTTTGCAGTGACACTGGTGCTGCATTTTGCAAATAACCACTTGCATACACATGCATAGGAAATGCGTGATGAATAACAAAAACACGTTAGCCTTAACAGACTAGGGTCTCAAGTCTAAGTAGTGAGAATCTATGCAGGTTGACACGGCATACGAGGGAGTGGGTGACCAGCGCCACACCTGCCCAACCTTTGTCCCTAGTGGCAATGTTTACACACATCAATAGGTACTCATTTGAGCCACCACTGAGCACGCACACAAAGATCCCCCGTATAGCCTTTACAGAAAGTAGGGTCAAGTGCTGTTAGCGATTAACACCTACAAAGGCCAGCACGACAAATGAGAGTGTGGTTAGTCACCTTGGTCTCCCTGGTGTCAATGTTACCTGACCACTTTTGTCTACCTGGTGACAATGTTTACACACCACACCAGGTACTCATGAGGCAGAGACGACTTAGTGGAGACACAAGGGCTGGTTAAAAAAAATTTCACTGGTGTTGGCCGTGAGCAGGATTCAAACTGGTCGCCCAGTTCTTAGCTCCACGCTCACCACTGAGCCACCACTCCGCCCACTGAACACAATCGCAAACTATGTTCGCTGCTAAATGGTGGTTACATCACCATGACGCTTATTACAAGTCTGGTGCACCTTGAGGCTACCTGAAGTGTCGAAGGCTTGCTGACAAAAGGTCACGGATAGACTCACGTGTTATGGGTTGCCTAACCAAGATTACTGGCAGATGCACCACCTATGCTCCCTTCTCTGCCAACCTGCTATGTTTTAGCCATCCCGGCGATCTGCTCATTGTGAGCGTCGCTCCTCCACTCTCCGCGTTGTTAGAGGGTGACTGCCTCCAACTGCCCTGCAGCATTCTTCACGATCCTCCTCCACAGAGGTGGATCTTGACACATCTGGTACCAATCTTAAGCAATTTCACTCATCTCCAGGTCCTCCTGTGCCATATCGGTCCTTCTCTTCTCCTGCCTGTGTCGTGCCCATTTAGGCCCCTCTATCCGGCCAAACAGCAACTGCTTGGGTATGTGGTGGCTGGGCATGCGGGCTACATGACACAGTCACTGCAGCCTCGCCTGACAGGAATTCTCACCTTTGGGACCCTGTCCAGATCTTTCCAGAGTTTGTGAGCTTCTCACATCATCAAATCTGGTTAAACCCATGATGGATTGCAGGCAGGTCAGCCAGGACGTTTCATATCTGCGCAGATGTTCCGTCAGCGAGGTCCAGCTTTGCAAGCATGGCAATGAGGGGACACAATTGCAGCTGCAAAGACCCGACGCTTCGTGTAGAGTGACAGGCCACGCAGCGTCCATGCAGTGTTACGCCGCCAATGAAAATATAATGCAGCCTGACTAATTCATAGTGATACCGCCGCTGCCAAACTGGAGCCAACCATAATCACACTGCCAAGGTATGGAAACTTCTCCACTCTCTCCACAACTACCATATCACTCGTGGAGAGCTGAGGGGGTGGAGTATTCACGGACAGAAAATACCCAAGCAGGTGCTTGGTTTATGTGGGGCTAATGGTAAAACCCCACCTCTTTATGGAATGCTTAAGGTTCAACAGCAGAGCCTCCAACTCCTAAGAATGAATGGCAATGAAGAAATAGTTGCCTTACATTACATGGTTGGCATGCAAAACATGGTTGGTCAATCCACAGCACACATCCACACAACCACATATACACTCAACCAACTAAATATACATGTAAGCTCGAATGTATAATACTTACACATGTATGCTAATGCAATCGCTTACACTCATAAACTTGCGCTGTCTGGAGTTTGCATGTTCTCTCAGTGTTCTGGTGGGTTTTCCACAGGTATCTTCTCAGTCCAAAGACATGCTGCAGTCTAGGATAATTGTCCTTTCTAAATTATAAAGATGTTAACATAGATTTTTATTATTACAGCAGCAATTATCCAGTGGCCTGAGAAATTTGTAACTTGTTCACCATCTCCCTGTTGACTATTGTAAATACAGCTATAGCTTAGCGGTTTCAGCGTAAATGAAAACTGACTGACTGGTACAGTGAATTTCACACCCAGCCGCACACATAAATACACGCTCCATTGTTTGGCATGCACTGCCGCCCCACATGGAACGCAATAGAGCTGTGGCTGCTGCGCATGCCGTGCGAGTTTTCATCGGAGGCTCCAATTGGCCGTGAGTGGCGGCGCAGTCGGAGATCGTCCATTGTTCAAGTACCGGCTCCATATCTGATCAAGAGGGAAACTGTGGGTTCTCTATTCATTGTTGTTGTCTCAGGTGGTAGTGTGGTGATGCCGCGCTACGAACCTGGTGACCCGCCTTCAGTTCCCACTCACGTTTAACACCAGTGAAGATTTTTTTTGTTAACTAGTCCTGGGCCTTCCCTAGGTCAGCTCAGCCTCAAATATACCAGGTATGATGTGTAAACTTCACCACTCGGGAGACGAAAGAGGCCGGACGTGGTGCTGGCCACCCACCCACTCGTGCCATTCTGATTTTTTTAGGTGCTACTTGGTAACAACACTTGTCCTTAAAGTATTTTAAAGCCGTATGGGGGATCTTTGTCTTTGTTGTCTCAGGGCCACCCCAAAATGCGGCAGGCGTCCTCCAAAAAGTGACACCCTCACAGACGGGCGCAAGCCGGCCGTCGCCCGCGCAGACCCCTGTGCCGGCCCCGCACACCGCAGTCATGCCCGTGAGCACATCCGTCGCTGCGGCGCACCTGTCCGGGCCACCAGGCTCCGGCGGCGGGGCCCAACAGGGTCCCCTCCCCCTGGGCCCCCAGGGACCTGGGCCGCACCAGGTTGGCGGCGGCACCACTCCACTTCAGTCAAAGCAGACCAAGATGGTGCCGGTGCAGAAGCCTCGTGGCCTGGACCCTGTGGAGATTCTGCAGGAGAGGGAGTACAGGTGCCACTCCGCCCCTGTGCTTGCCATGTTGTGCTTGATAGGTGCCACTCGCTTACAGCACTTGCCCAAACAGATTTTAAAGGCTATATCGAAGACCTTTACCTTTGTCTTAGGCTGCAGGCTCGGATTACACATCGCATTCAGGAGCTTGAGGGACTCACGGCTGCCCTGCCCTTTGACCTTCGTACTAAGGCCACTGTGGAACTCAAAGCTCTGCGTCTGCTCAACTTCCAGCGCCAGGTGAGCGGTGCGCTGTGCCCAACGTGACTGAAGTCACGGAGAGAACAGCGCCCACGGTAGGCACAGTGTGTTAGACACTGGCCACGCGCAATGGACACAGGGCATGATAGGCATAGTGCCCCTGGCGCCCACGGTGCCCATGGTGGGCATGGCAAAAGGAGCCAGAGCGCTTCACCCATGGTCGCTTGGCTCACAGCTAAAGCAGAGTGAGCTGAGGGGCTTTCAGCTTTGGGGACCGTTTTCCCGTATCAATAATAATAAAGCACAAACAGGCGTTCTTAAAAAAAAGACCCAAAATCTCTGAAATATATATATTACGTTTTGTGGATAACGTTCTCGAAATAAGGCAAATTAAGTTTAACGTTTAAGTATAATTGGATGACAACTTGAGAGACCAGAATAGCTCTCATTTGCAAGAGGGACCTGGATCTTCAAAATGTCAAAAGCAGCAACATAGAAACCAAATAAAAGCAATAGAGCAAAGATAAATCTGAGAAGACAACTAAACAGAAATAAGAGCAAACACACATCTATCATGAAATACATTTTCCACATCGAAAGTCATATCACTTTTATAAGTCATTTTTGATAGTGAAATTAATTCCCTGGAACATCAACACAGACCTGGTGTGATTGTCGTACTTAAGTCTACGTAGGTGGAGCCATGGGTTCATGTCGTGCGCCATGCATTAAGCCGTTTACACACGCACGCTTGTATAGTGTTGTGGTTAGTGGGCTGCGCTACACACCCGATGACCCGAGTTCAATTCCCGCTCACGGCCAACACAGCTGACGATTTTTTTTAACCGGTCCTGGGTCTCCAGAGAGACAAAGGTGGCAAACCACACTGTCGTTCGCTGTACTGGCCTTTGTAGGTGTTACTCGCTAGTAGCACTTGACCCTACTTTCTGTAAAGGCTACACAGGGATTTTTTGTGTGCACGTGTGTGCTCGGTGATCGCATGAGCAGCTCCGGCAGGAGGTGGTCGCGTGCATGCGACGCGACTCCACGCTGGACACGGCACTCAACGCCAAGGCGTACAAGCGCAGCAAGCGGCAGTCCCTGCGTGAAGCACGTATCACAGAGAAGCTCGAGAAGCAGCAGAAGATCGAGCAGGAGAAGAAGCGACGACAGAAACATCAGGTGCCCTCTCCCAACGAGTGACGAGCACCATGCGCCAGGTTGCCCCATCCACAGGCAGTGCCAGTGCTTGAAGGTGGTTTTCTTCCTTTGTGTCAGAGTTAAAAACTATAGCGATTTCCTGCTCAAATGAGCATAGAGGCATTGGTGGTCATCTCTAGTTCACAGCCCTGCCAGAGCCAGTGGTGGAAATTGCACATTCCTAAAGTGGGAGTGAGTCTATCCATAGAACAACTACTGCTGACCTCCCCACAAAGCGGCACTCATTTTATTGCCCCAGGAAGGATGATCGGCTGCAGTTGACCCTTTTACGAGTTGTGGCGTGTGTGCTGTGGTAATTCTGCTCCGTTTTCTATATTGGTTCAGTTGCATCTTTGCTCGTATTGGCTTGGACTGTTGATGCTGCTCACCTGCTGTGTGCTTGGATGATGTCTCGCTGTTGACATGTGCCTGCTCAGGAACACTTCCTCCTTCCTTCCTTCATTTGTTTATCAATTATTAGATTTTTTAGTTGATGTCTGTCATGGATTTATAGTAATTATTTTACTTATTTAATCTATTCTAATGATGTATTAAAAAAAAGGCTTTACCCATTTTTCTGGTAATACAATGTTAAGTTCTTAAAAAACACCAAATAGACACCTTTCGTAAAGTGTTAAGTTTGCAAAAATCACACACGTTTGTGGCAAAGAATGCAAACAACGTGCTTTGATAATGTATGCATTATTCTCGAGACTGATTGGCCCACATCAGAGACATCTTCCTTTTTAGCCAAGTATCAGTGCCAGCCAAATGTTGCCATGTCTATACTAGTAAAAAAATTACCCATAGCTATTCTGATGATGTTGAATTGCTGTTCTCATCATAGTGCTATGCTTCGCTTTGTGAGCCTTGGGTTAAGGGTGCTTTAGAAATGCCAATATTATTGCTGCTTCGTGCAACCGATCCGTTGCTTAATGTGAGTTGGTGAATTGTGGACTGACCTGATCCACCCACCCACCCACACGCTCCACCCGGCCCACCCACATTACACACCCAGTCCATCCATCCCACCTGATAAAGCTAACCCACCCACCTTTTCTACTCCACTCGACCCACCCACCCACACCTACGCACCCACCCACATTACACACCCACCCACTCCACCCGATGTCCTCACCCACTGATTCCGGAACTGAATTGTCATGCGATATTTGCCCGGTGCATTACTCCGCTGGTTCTATTGTCACCTCCTGCGTTGGCGCTGCTCCGTGCTGGCGCTTCTTCGTGCTCCCGCATGTAGGAGTACCTCACCAGCATCCTGCAGCACGCCAAGGACTTCAAGGAATACCACCGCTCCATGGCAGGCAAAGTGCAGAAGCTGACGAAGGCGGTGTCAACGTATCACGCCAACACGGAGCGCGAGCAGAAGAAAGAGAACGAGCGCATCGAGAAAGAACGAATGCGGCGCCTTATGGTGAGCCGCCGGTCCGTCCATCCCCCCCCCCCGCCCCGTGGTTGCACACGCACGACCGATATAGGACCGTGGAGCTTGGGCATTGTGCGTTTTGGCAGGCTTCTCCGCTTATGTTTGGTTTTCCACATGCCACCGTGCGAGTAACGGCAGGCATTAGTGTTTTTATTATATTTATTGTAACAAGACAATTTATTTCTAGATTAAAATCAGATATTTTTGTTTCTCTAAGGTCGTGATACCTATTTACGGAAGTTTGGTCAGGTGAAGTGGTCACCATGACTACCTAGATCTTGTCCTGATAATGTTTGGAGTGGATTTGGGTCAGAACTGCGTGGTTTTCATCTCTTGTCATGGGGCTCAGGTCATGATCACCGCATCAGCACAGAGAAGCAGCACGACTCGACTCCATCTCGCGGGAACCCGCGACGATGTCGAACTCTAGATCGGAGTCGGAGCCTTTTCAGCAGCTTCACAAGAAGCGTTTGAGAGCAGGTGTCGTAGACGGACGTCGAAGTTCCATGGCCAGATAGTTAGTTTGTAAGCCTGCAGAGAACACAGGACAGCAGAGTGCTGTAGTGATGATGAGGGGGAATCGTGGGAGCTCGGTGGCCCAATTGCCAAGTCCAGCAATGGAGTGATCTTTAATAGTCCAGCGGCCACAGAGAGGAAAGACCTAAGCGCAAATGGTGGCAGACTGTCAGAGCAGATCTATGGGTTTTCATGAGAGTCTATAGGTTTGTGCGAGTCTATGAGTCTATGCGAGTCTACGTGCATCTAAGGCCAGATGTTGGGAGACTGTCAGGGCAGATCACGGAGATCGCCGCGTATCGACCATGCAGCGGCGGATGGCCTCACGTTTTAGCGTTGAGGTGAGTGCTGATAGCATCAACAGCTTTGGCCACGATGACGACTACATCATGATCTCGTGTACCTGTGTCGGCCGAGCACAGGCCGAGGATGAGGAGGGCTACAGGAAGCTGATCGACCAGAAGAAGGACAAGCGCCTGGCGTACCTACTGCAACAGACAGATGAGTACATCGGCAACCTGACGGACCTGGTGTGCGAGCACAAAGCTACACAGGCCGCGAAGGACCGCGAGAAAAAGAAGAAAAAGAAGAAGGTGAGGGTTGTGAGCACTGAGGCCTGTGTGGATATCTTGCAGTGTGAGCCCGTGTGTGTGAGCCCGTTGAAGCTGGACATAACCATTGAGCTATGTCGCTCTTTTTAACAGTTGTCCAGCAGGGAAGGGTAGGCACGTAGCATCTCTGGGCACCGAGAGTCATTTTGTCAGGACAACCTAGGCAGCATATCTTTGGACTGTGGGAGGAAACTGGAGTACCAATCGAAAATCCACACGAACATGGGAGAATACGCAAGCTCCACAAAGAAAGGCACCCGAGCCAGAAATCAAACCCGGGGCCTTCTCGCTGTGAGGCAGCCGTGCTACTCACTGCGCCATTGTTCCCCCCATCAACTTTTATCCCTGGTGACGAGGCTGAGACCTCCGGGGTGGCTGTCGACATGGAGAGATCGAATCATTGTAATACTGGATGTAAACTTTGTTTAACAGAAGGCAGCGGAGAAGGCGGAGGGTGGAGCGGTGGGCCCTGATGGAGAGGTGAGCCATTCCTCTCAAGACCCAAGTAGCAGCATCTGTCCACTGGTTGAGATCTCACAATACACATCCTTCCCCAGAATAGAATCTCTCACCCCTTCTCGCTTCCTCAACATGGAGCGATCTCCCCGCACGTTCACTCTGACTATTTGTGTTGTTTTATAAACTCCCCGCAAACTCTTGCAAACGAGGTGCTCCATCTCAAGAATTTCCACTTAAAATATTTTGGAACTAACCAAATATTTTGGTAAATAGTAAAAAACTTGCAAGTGTACAAGACAGTGCTAACTTTGTGCTGATATTGATGCTGCTTCTCCCACCACCGCTGCTGCTGCTGCTGCGTCTGCTGCGTCGCAGCCACTGGATGAGAGCAGTCAGATGAGCGAGCTGCCGGTCCGTGTGATTCACGTGGAGTCGGGGCGGATCCTATCAGGGGAGGACGCCCCCCGGGCAAATCAGCTGGATGCGTGGCTCGAGATGAACCCAGGGTAATGCGCGGCCGGGTGCCCGCAACACCGCGACGCCGCACACACGGATCTTGGAGACCCAGTCGGAGCCGTGTCCCACTCCAAACAACGTTGAGGCTTCAGTGATCATCTGCTGTTCGCAGTCCCGCAGAGGCTATGGTACTCCAAAGCTCCGTCTTAACTCCAAACTATAACTAATTTTATGCATGACACTCACTGCCCTCATATATGGGGTGGAGCACCCAGCGACTACCTGACTGAGTGAAGCAGCAGTCAGGATGATTGTTGATGGAGCATAAAGTGATTTCCTCCAGCCACTCGCTCACCAGTGCTCAGTCACCCCCTCATCTCTTGGTTATTGCCACTATCAAGGTTACTGTTCCCGTAAACTTCACTTGTTGATTCCCCTGCCAATATTGAGGCATCAGTCTACCAGCCTGTTTTCAGTCACACTGTCCAACCACCACCCTGCAGGTCACAACCATTCTCTTTACATTTTGTCCCTCAGACTGCTCTTCTTCGGAATTCCCTCCCATCGTCTCTCTTCGCTCGAGCCTTTCAAATGATGATAACCCCTAGTTTAAGACTCGTGTTAACGCTTACCCAAAAAATAGCCCCAATCGCAGCAATGTCCTTTTGCTACACGGGATCGCAATCGTGGCTCCTCATGTTACAGATACGAGGTGGCGCTGCGTTCTGACAGTGAGGAGAGCGGCTCGGAAGACGAGGAAGAGGTACGTGTGCCGATCACACGTACGCGGTGCGCTCAAACTCCAGTCCCGGTGGTCAACGTGGTCATTTACTCGGTGCTGCTGGTGTTGGCGTCGAGCAACAGCTGTGATTTTTTACTGAAGCACTTGAACCAGATTGTTGTATCGCTGTGACGATGCCTCCTTTTTTTATATATATATAAAATAGTGATTGAGTCGATGGTCTATTTTGGGTGACCATGGTCGTCGCTCGATGTCTGATAAGTTATTTTTTTAATTTGTACCTCAAATGTCTATATCGGCTACTGTGGCTTGTGGATGTAGTTCAGGGTCACAGCTGATAAGTTTTGTGTTTGGTCATTCACGGGGCATTTGAAACTTGTTGCTGTTCGGCTGTGCGGAGGTTGGAGCTGATTATCCCACTCATGGTGACAACATGGCTGCCGGTCACCGAGTGGCAGGGCGTGGATGAGCGGCGAGAGGTTTCCGCAGCTTCGATGTAAAACTTGTGTTTCATCTCTGTCCGGTTACGACTGCGTATGTGACCTGATTGATAGTTACTACTAAGTAGCCTTCCCAGTCAACATAGATCAAAGAGGTCAAATGGTGAATTAGGAACACAAACATAACACGATGGGAATGTTACCAGTGAGTGCCAGCTGTGGTGCTCGCCGATTTTCTACACCAACCCTTTTCTGGAGACCCAGAGGGCTAATGCGGCGGCAGCAGAATACGCAGTGCTGTAGCACGTACGCAGTACCAGCAGAAGTACCAGATTGTGTAGTGGTGGCAGCAGACTGGTTCATGAAGCCTTATCGGGCATCAGCTTTGCCTGATCGACCTCAGAATTCTTGAAGCCTACTAGGACTTGATGTGATCGACAAACCGGGTGGAAGGAGGGAGACTGAAGCAGCAAGCGTTAGAATTGAGCGGGCACGGCTGAATAAAGTGGACACAATACATATTGCGACCGTGTCGTTTGAACTGTCACCATTATCAGGATGATGAGGAAGAAGACGAAAAAGAGGACGAGGTGCCCCACCAACCACCGTCTTCCACCGAGGACCGCAAGAAGATCACGGACCCCGATGAGGTGTCGGAGCATGTGGCCAAGGACATCATCATGTGAGAATCCTCACACCGCTGTCACTCCAAGATTCCCTCCTCGCTTCTCTATCCCCACAAGCTCTTACACAACTGGTGTAATCAGTGTGGAGGGCTATGAGAGTAGAATGTTGTGGTCGAATGCCCTTCGTGACACCGACCTCCTTTAGTTAGAGTGTCTGGATTATTATTTGTCTGGAACCTGCCCACAGACAAGTTGATCAATGGAGACCCTGGCAGGAGTGCTTGGGTCTCCCTTAGTGAAGGGCGATATTCTCCAGGGTGCTGGTCTCCAGTTTCCCCACACATTCATATAGCAATAACCTCGGCTCGATGCAAGAAGAATCCACTCGTATCTTTGACCGTGCTAATTGTTGCTGGCTGTCAATGTGGCAGGTGGAGTGGGGGTGGGGGGGAGAAGGCAGGGGGGCTCTGAAAATGCCCTCCAGCTGCTACGAATTAAATAGTTCCAGATCCTTCACAAGGAGTGTCACACCCCTGTGGGGTGGCGAAGTCCGTGGGCAGCGAGGGTAATGCCTGAGGAAGGACCACTCGGGATCGCAGGATCTACGCGAGTCCTGTGTTTGTCCAGAGCTCGGCCCCACCCAGGGCACGGAGATACCGTGTTAAAGTATAGTCGCAACGTACAATAGAAAGAGGAAGATGACCAACTAGCATGCCCCACGGTACACACATGCACCTTATCTTTTCACGGACCCATTACATTGAAACACAAAGATAGTAGGGCAGGTGCTTTTAACGAGCACCATTGAATGACAGCACAACACGCCAAGGGGGTGGGTGGCCAGTCTTTATCAGTCCAGTGCTGATGTTATTACACCTCACCACATGCTTGTTTATGTCTGAGTCAGTTTAGGGAAGGCCCAAGACATTCAAATATTCATCAGTTTTATTGGTCATAAATGAGAATTGAACTCGGGTAGCCAGGTTTGTAGCGCAACGCGATCACCACTGCACTACCACTGGCCCGCACCATCATGCCTCCATATTTGCACACACACTGGCAGGCAATAGTCTCCCACTTATGCTTCTCCAGCACCACCACCATTGTACCCTCCCCTTTGCCCCCGCCAACTCACGTGCCTCCACCTGTGAATTGCCGATAGGGTGGACACGGGTGTCAAACATGCGCACTCACTAGATGAAATTCATTTTTGGGGCAGGTCACGTAGAAAATTATAAAATAGTGTCGTTTAACACTCCACCACCCGACATGGCCAATCAGTAAGGGGTTGTCACGTGAACAGAAAACGCGCCAATTCCTTTACTATCTCAGCACACCGGTGTGTTGAAAAGTGACCACACAATATTTTACCAAAAAGATACATACGACGTTTCGCTGATAATTACATTAAGTATTACCAATCATTTGATCTGCCCTCCCAGGTTTGACGTGGGTGCCTGATTATACTGAATGTAATTATCAGCGAAACGTTGTATGTATCTTTTATGTAAAATATTCTGGGGTCGCTTTTCGACACACCGGTGTGCTGAGACAGTAAAGGAATTGGTGCGTTTTCTGTTCACGTGACAATCCCTTACTGATTAGCCGTGACGGGTGGTGGAGGGTTAAACGACATTATTTTATAATTTTCTACATGAACTGACCCAAAAATGAATTTCATCGATAATGTTGGTCACGAAAGCGTTCGAATGCGCACTCACATTCCCAAACACGACCTTGCCAGTTTCAAAGGTCGTTCTGCAGTAGGAGCAATCGCTAAGCCATCAATGTAGCCACCGTTTCAAATGTTCCTCCACGTGTGGCCATCCATCGTTACTAGTTGAGCCTCCCAGATAGTCTCTGTGTCTGCTTCATGGAGCGTGACGAGCCGTGAGCACAGGGAGAGGACCACGCATCTCCCTCGCTCGCTTTCTCTGTTTGACACTTGACGGCAGGGCGAGATTACTCTGGAACGTCTGAGTGAAGACGAGGAGTTACGTACTCCAGTAAGCCGAGACAGTGGTGTCGGATGAGCTCCTTTGTATTCCAGCAGCTGTGCTAAAAAATACACAAAAATGTGTTTTTGTGATGGGTCATAGAAGAGTGTTGTAAAGTTGTAAACTCACCTCCACCAGACACAGACGATCAGTAAGGTTTTTGTCACATCAGCAGAATGTGGCAATTCTTTACAACTTCATCAGCATGCAGGTGTGTTAAAGACCAAACCCACATTTACTACATAATATGATATTTCACTGATAATTGCAACCAGCTACCATCAGGCTCCTTGCCAGAGGTCTGAAGACATCTTCCTGTTGTTTTCGGTCAATACGAGCGCACAAATGAATCACCACGTGCCATTGCTTGCATGGTCTAAGGAGCGCCAAACAGGACGTGGATGACGAGTACAAGATCAAGGAAGGCATGGATCTGATCGGCTCGTCGTCCTACTACGCCATGGCGCATGCCATCACCGAGTCCGTGCATCGCCAGTCCTCACTCATGATCAACGGCTCGCTCAAGATGTACCAGGTGAGTCGTGTCCTGCGTGCGTAGCCACCTTCCGCTGGCCACGTTCACGACGGAGGCGGGGGGGGGGTCAGACACTACGGCCCGCATATGTGCATCTACAACAAAGCTTCATAATATACGGTCTATGGGCCAGGTGTGGCACGGAAATACATTTTATCTGACCCGTAAAAACTTACTAAAAAATCAATGACATTGCATTCAAAGCAATTTAATAGATTTTTGGCCTGCATTAAAATATACTTATATTTTGATACAGGCCTATACCACCACAGCCTACTGTAAATGTTCTGTTTGCCAGCAAGGGAAGGGGGGATCTGGAGAGTGATTGGGGTTCATGATCAGTTTGTAGCCTTTTGGTTATTTTATGTTGAACTGGCCCTCGTGAAAAATTTGTGCACCCCAAATCTAAAAATTGGCTAAGTTTTATACGCATTTCTTGTTTTCGGTTCATGATGTTTTTAGTCTTCTGAATCTCAATTGCTTCACGAATTAATCTTGGACCTTTATGGCGGATGGCTGCCAGTATTCGTATTTTATCAAAATCGATTTTGTGTTGCTTATCTACACTATGCGCTGCTGTTGCTGATTTATCCGTGTGCTGCAGGCGCACTGCTGCCTCGTGTTCTCTTTTTCTGGTGGCTACCGTTCGTCCCGTCTGTCCGATGTAAATTTCCTCACAGTTGCTGCAAGGGATGCGATATATGCCTTCTGTCTGTAATGGTAGTCGGTCTTTAGGTGATTTGAGTACATCCTGTATCTTCTGGTGGGTTGTGAAGACTGTTTTTATTTTATATTTTTCTAGGTATTTGAACCGAAAACAAGAAATGCGTATAAAACTTAGCCAATCCTGGAGGCCAGTTATTGAAGTCAGGACAGCAGGACATCAGAGAGGGATCGTCTAATTGTGGGAGGGGCATCTTTTCATGAGATGGAAATTAGGGGACTAGCCACAGACAAAGCAGGGAGGGGGAAATCACAGTTCCGGGGGTGGGAATAGGATATGGAAATTAGTGTCAAGGTGACCTAGAAGCGGACTCACACAACAAAGAACACACGCATCACGCCCACACATATAAGGAGACAATAGAAGCCGCGCACGAACACTTCGCCTGAGGATGCCTCCAACGTGTGAGGCGAAACGTCACGAGGAGAGGAGAGAGAGACATCGACGCGGCTGTCCCGAGAGAGCAGCTTTTCGAAGCAATCATCATGCATCGAGCCGTGAAAACCTACATCATTACAAACACACGTGTCACCTAATCTTCAGGGTGCATTGTGAGGTGGGTCAGTGGCTGCACATTGGTGATATTTGTGCATCACAGAGCAAGGAGAAGGCTGGATTCTGTTCCCCACTGGGTTGCCTCTTTGTGTGGCGTCGTATGTGTTTTCATCTGCTGTGCATGGGTTTCCTCATGGTTCTCTGGTATTATCCTATACTAAAAAACACTCAGTCATTGGTGTTGGCGAACATTTCACTGTAGCAAAGCCTTCCTGGTTGTCCTGGGTAATATGAAATTCTCATGATGGGAAGCTGGTGTGCTGTGTGACGTGAAATATGTTATTTCTGCATACCACGTCATGAAAATTGAAAATCCAATCACTAACATTTGCACTGTGCCCAGTATCCATATCGACAAACCACAGCAGAGTGAACAATTTTAAGAACTCTGTGCTCTTGTACTGGGATGTTGAGCCTGTGCGGTGGCATGCTGGTTTGCAGGTACAGGGCCTGGAATGGATGGTGTCCCTCTACAACAACAACCTCAACGGGATTCTGGCGGACGAGATGGGGCTTGGCAAGACCATCCAGACCATCGGGCTCATCACCTACCTCATGGAGAACAAGCGTCTCAACGGACCCTACCTCATCATCGTGCCGCTCTCGTAAGTCGCCCCCTTATCTCTCTTCTTTCACTACCACCATGGATGCCGTTCCCCTGAATGTCTTTTTGCGCTTCTTCTGTTGAGGACTCGGTTTTACCAGACACTGTGTTGTTTCGTCTACACTGTGCGAAACCAATACACAGCAGGTCACAACAACACACGGCACATTTACTCGCCCACCTACTCACTAACCCACTCACTGACCCACTCATTCACCACACCGCAGGTAACCTCATCTCTCTTCTGCTCCTCCCCTTGTGCTGCTAGACTTTAGAACTGCAATATGCTGGTATCATATCCTGGGTATAGCCCCGCTATGCGCCCTCTATTTGCTGGGATAAGCTCTAGACCCCCGCGACTCTGTACATTGTTAAACGGGTATTGATAATGATGACGATGTCTCTTTGATAATATTAATTACCTCCAAATGTGTTCGTTTTAATCTTTCACAACTCTAATAGTACTTTTTACTGCTGGCCACTAGATGTGTTGGACCTCAACAACTGTTAGAAACACTTGCATGTTGATGGAGATGATGTTGATTATGCCTGATTGGGTGAACGCCCTTGTTTAGTTGCAGTCATGTAATGGTCATTACACTGGCCAATCCATAGGTCACCCGTTCGATTCTATCGCCTGGCATGGCAGTTTTCTCAAATCCCCTTTGCCACTCCCTGTCCCGCAGTGGGTACAGCTATAGTTTATAGCCTGATGGCATGTGGTGGGGTAAAGCGTGGGTACTTCCACCTCTACTGACCTGATCATTGCGGAGGAGTAGGTCCAATATTGCTCTCCAGAGTTGGCTCGAGTAGAGACCCTGGAGCCTCGCAGGGGGCCGTTCTAGCTGAACGAGCACCCTCTGTGACAATCGCTCGGTACTAGGCAGTGATGGCTGTGCCACGTTACAAGTCGACAATCTTCCACGTTAGGCCGGAACTCTCTGAACCTCAACATTTTCTTCCCCTGACAGGACCTTATCCAACTGGGTGATTGAGTTTGACAAGTGGGCGCCGTCTGTGGTGAAGATCTCTTACAAGGTAAATGTGGGGCTTTGCGTGAGAGTTCTGAAACGTGCACTGAGTGATGTAGCCCGCAAAATACATGTCCACAGTACTGCAGTAGTTCACGTGCCATCATGTGCCGTGCTTAACGTTTTATTATTCATTGCAATAATATTGTAGATTTTGGATACATTGGCTACCATTTACGGAGCTTATTGGCTGTGGATGGCTGTTGCCTTCTTGGCAAGCACTAATGAGGTCCTGCAGTCCTTTCCATATGTGGGCTCCCAGAGGTATAGGGACAGCAGTGGACAGCGATGACTCTACCGTACCGATGAGTCCTAATGGGGATGAAGCTGACGTAATGTCTTTGTCTCACCACTGCCTGTGGGCTAGGCCGCACTTTCTTCTGATCTGGTGGCCTGGGCGAGGCTGAGAGTGCCGTGGTGGTCACGTGACACGTGTGCAAGGCATGCTGGCCATGGTGCCTTCCTGCCATCTGAGCAGTGCGTCCACACGTTGTGATGTGTCTCGAGCAGTATCACAGGGAGATTCATGATGCCGTGCTAACACATTCCCTCCAGACACTCGCTCACGGACAGTCTACACTTTTTGTAACTCTTTTATTGCTACTCCCGTGGTTGCTGTTACCGTGAACTTGAATCCTCCACCCGTGTTGATGACTCTGTTTTACCAGACACCTCTCCACGCTGCAGGTCACAACAACACACTCACCCACCCACTCCCAAACTTACTCACCCACTCACATAAGCACCCACTCACTCAAGCACCCACTCAACCACTGCACTGTAGGTCACAAGCTTTTGGGTCTGTACACTTGTGCTCTGTAGCTGGAAAAATAAAATCTCCCTCTTGCTTGCCGTGCATGCGCATGCGTGCGTGTTTGTGTGCATGTACATATGCAGAGGAGCGACGCTCGCAACAATAAGCGAACTACAAGTAGGCACAATAGAGAGAATAGGTGGTGGCTCTTTTAGTTATCTCAGTCAGTTAGTCCGTAATACCTGGGTCTGTCCCATTACCTGCTGTATGTGATCCCTTTGACACTTCACAGCACCTCAAAGTGCACCTGGCCTGGCACAAGCACCGTGGTGATGTCACCACCCCTTAGTAGTGAACGGCAGTTGTTGTATGTCTACATAATGTACGTGTGCATAATGTGCGGCGTTTCCCAGGGCTCTCCAGCAGCTCGCCGAGCTTTCATGGTTCAGCTGCGGAGTGGGAAGTTCAACGTTCTACTAACGACCTACGAATACATCATCAAGGATAAACACGTGCTTGCCAAGGTACCCTGCACCAGTCGCAGTCACTCCCCCTAGCCAACTCTCACACCAATTATGCTGAATATGCTCGTGATTTGTTCGTGGATTGAGCTGCTTTTCCCCCTGAGGGGGGGCGTCACTGTGCTTTACACGTATCATCTCAACACATTTAAGTGGGCACCCCCCGTCGCAGCCAACCCGTTTTGGCATCAGGTAATTTGGCACCCATCCTGTGAGCGGATGTTCGTTGGGCGGCGATGATTACTGTGTGGTCTCTCAAAAATACAAAAAAAACGTTATAGTTACTGATTTGACGTTCTCATCTCGTTGTTGACGTGCCATTCTCTCCGCAGCTCTGTGCAGCGCTTTGTGACCCTCGGGTGAGAAGCGCTGTAGATATTCCATTAATATTATAGGGGACTCCCTGGGTGGCAGCTGTCCCTGTGGGCACAAGGTGTCAGCAGGGGGCGATAATTGGTGCAGTTCATAAACACAGTTGTGTCAGTTGCTGGGTCAGTTTTTGAAATTAGCAAGTCTAATTCGTGACATTGGCACACAATGGCCTCTATTCACATGCCGTTACGGAGTATTTTATGTTTAATACACGTTACAGTAGTAACCAGGACAGAATGCCAGATTCAAAGCGTGAACCTTTGCAGCAAGGGAGAAATGGACTCACGCAGGGTTATATCACCATCCATTGTTGAGCCTTCATAAAATGTACGAAATTTAAAAGTGGTTTTACACTGCACCGAACGGTTCTCAATGAGCCTTACGGGTGGTTTCACAGCATCTATAGTCACACGCCTAGTGTTGCTTGACTTCCCCACTCGTGGAGGCGGTGAATGCAGACCCAAGTTGCACGCTCACGGAACAAGGAGCCACACGGCCATGCCCGGGGTCGATTCGTGATCTGCAGACACGCTCGGTTCTGTACGACGCTGTGCTTACATGTGGGCAGCCCAGTTTCGCGATAACCTCCTGGACACGGCGTTTGCGTGCAGATCCGATGGAAGTACATGATTGTGGACGAGGGCCATCGCATGAAAAACCACCACTGTAAACTCACCCAGGTGAGTGACACATTAATTTGTGTGGCAAGATGGGACGTTGATGGACCAGGATTGAGGAGGAGGCTCGTTTTGCAAGAATGACACAGTGTCAGTCTGCTATGCTTAAGCAGGAAAAAACTGTTGAACTATGTAGCAATACACCAATAGTAGAAAATCAACTTGATAAACATGTATCAAAATAAACATATAAAAACATGTCAAATTGCACTCGATAGCATTCAAATTTTTGAATGTCACATAGAATGTAACACCTATCTTATCGGTGTAGCTAGTGTGAAATAGAATTTTAAGCCAAAAGTTGCAACACAACACAAAAATAAGTTAAGTTGAAATCTTAGAATCGAAGCCAGGACCTTCTTTCTGTGAGGCGGCATTGCTACTCACTGCGCCACAGTCCCACTGCTTCTCGGCTGTCCCTGTAGGTGCTCAACTCGCACTACATTGCTCCGCGCCGCCTGCTGCTCACCGGCACGCCACTGCAGAACAAGCTTCCTGAGCTATGGGCCCTGCTCAACTTCCTGCTGCCCACCATCTTCAAGAGCTGCAGCACCTTCGAGCAGTGGTTCAACGCGCCCTTTGCCATGACAGGAGAGAAGGTGCGCGGGCGACCCCGTGATCACTCGTCGCAGGATCGGCGCCGCTCCGTGCCGGCAGGCCGCGCTTGCGCCCTCCGCGCCGAGTGTGCGGGTGCACAAGCGCGGTTCCCCGAAGCCAGCAGTAAGGGTAAAAAGTAACAAAGTAGACATTTTTATGCTTTTGTCTATGACAGGCAAGTGAAGCCGAATACAACTAAGGAATAAAAACATGACAAATGACCCTCAACCTACACAGACGGATGGCACGAATGTGAACACAAATATGTTTTAATTTGGAACCTAAAGAAGTTAACCTTGTTTGTGAGTGAGTGGCCCTAACGTTTTAGGGACGAGCATTGCTCCACAGATGAGGAGGACTCCTGGCTGCTGCCGATGCGCTATCGCCCATTGATGGCAGGCTTAGCCTGGATACGCACGGTAGTGCCTAAGCCAAGCCTGAGTTATCGAGCCTCACGCACAGTTGCTCTTGCGAGCCCAGCACCGCCTCTACTCCCTCCCGCGAGCGCAGGTCGACCTGAACGAAGAGGAGACCATCCTCATCATCCGCCGGTTGCACAAGGTGCTGCGCCCCTTCCTGCTGCGCCGCCTCAAGAAGGAGGTGGAGGCGCAGCTGCCTGAGAAGGTAGTCGATGTTGTCTACCACACGGGAAGCCAGGCCGACTTGTGGCTTGATGCCGCGTGGGGGGATGGAGGGCGTTACACCGAGCCAGGAGATATGCTCAGTGGCGATCCTGCAGGGTGTTGAAACCACACGGGGGATCTTTGCGCCTGTGACAGGTGGAGTACGTGATCAAGTGCGACATGTCAGCGCTGCAGAAGGTGCTCTACCGGCACATGCAGGCCAAGGGAGTGCTGCTCACCGATGGCTCCGAGAAGGACAAGAAGGTGCTGCTGTTACGCTCCCACTGAAACGCCTCTTGTATGTAAAATGTGTATTGACGTGCCACTACGTGTTGCTGCATGTGCGTATGTGGGTAAGTAGTGTATCTGTTAGTAATTTCAGGCAGGCAACCCATGGCATGTGTGTCTCTCCCATGATGTCCCGTCAGCGAGTTTTCAACAGTTCACGTTACGCCACCGCCACTTATTGGTGAATAGGGGTTGTTGTTATTTTGGTTACGCAGTGGTGCGCACACTGCTGTACCAACGTAGTGACATGGTTTGAATCCCTTCTCATTACCAACATCGGTGATGAATATTATTTGAACCAGTTTTGTACCTCCCCTAGGTCAACTCTGCCTAAAATTAGTCCCTGGTGTTGTGTTTACACATCTGCATTCGGTGGGGGGGGTGACAAAAAGTGGTTGGGTGTGGCTCTGGCCACCCTACCCCCTCATGTGTATTAACGGCCTTAAAGTCGTCCAGTGACCAAACGTGTCTGATGATTACTGTTTCAGCGGTCGTATTGGAGAGCAATCCACACAATTAACAATTGTGGACATTTTGCTGCTGCTTCTGACGGCCAGCATCAGCAGGCAGCCTGCCAGAATTGTGAACATGTCCTATATTCTTAAACCTTGAATCTGTGCAGTGATGTCATAAGTGTGCACCCATAGGATTTGCAGTGTCAGGTGGAGGAAGTTTAGATTAAGTGTATTGTAATCCCATCCGTATACAATTACAGTTTGTAGAGGAACAAAATTACGTTTCTCATGGTCACTGGTGCAAAAACAAAACAAGGCTTAATACACCTTCAACAGGTCAGGGCATACCATGCATACGACATAGACTACAGTTGACACATTTTACTTGAGCGATTTGTCTCAAAAATCAATTAAAAATCATAACATTGGTTGTGTAAGCACACACATGTTATGGGATGACACGGCGAGTCGTGCTTCCACCTCACAGCAGGAAGGTCTTAAGTTATATTGCTGGCTCAGGTACCTTTCTGTGTGGAATATGCATGTTCTCCCTATGTCCACGTGGATTTTTGCTGGATACTCCAGTTTCCTCCACACACAGTCCAAATATATTCTGCCTAGGTAAATTTTCCTGACTTAATTTCTCCCATTGACATGAGATGGTTTAACTTGCTTACCCTTTCCCACTGGACAACTGTTAAAATGCGCTACATAGCTCAACGGTTCCTTGTGTAAACGCGTGTGCAGGGAAAGGGCGGCACCAAGACGCTCATGAACACTATCATGCAGCTCCGCAAGATCTGCAACCACGTTTACATTTTTCAGCACATTGAGGTGGCTCGCACACACACGCATGCATGCACACGTGGAATGTATGAATGTATTGTGCTTTTTAAAAGAGCTCATAAACACTGGTACAATTGCGATTTCCATTTGTTCGCACTGAACTTGGCAATCACTGTGATTCCCCGGCAAAAGTGCTTCCGTAATTCCCTACTTCAGTGCCCTAACAGCTGTAGACTCATTCATTCAGTGTAGTTGAATGCCCGTTAGAGCATTTGTCGCTAAAATTGAAATAAAAAATTTGTTCAAATTAGGATTTGAAACAGTTAATCTCCTGCGGACAGCCAATTAGAGCCAATTGTGGAAATTCTACATTTCTATGGCCGAATTGCCGTGAGGCAGCCAATGCTGACCTTCCCATGACAATAGTACTCATTTTGTCTACCCAGCAGGGGGAGGGAGGATGATGTACCGAGTCAATTCTCCACTCAGAATTTGACCAGACATTAGTGCAATCACGAGCTACTTGGTGTCCCACAGAGCAGCCACGTGGCTGTGGAGAGGGGAAGGAATCTCACTTCCAATACACACCTTCACTCTGATTGGAAACCTCGCGTTGTGATTGGGATGATGCATATGTGGGAGAATTTTGAAACGGTGCTTCTTGTGCTGCAGGAGTCATTTTCCGAGCACCTCGGCTTCAGCGGAGGCATCATTCAGGGGTGAGTGCGGCTGCATGTGGCACTTTTTCATGTTTTCAGGGCTTTCATTGAGCTCGTTTGGAGCAAAGACGCTTGGGTGGTGGCTGTGGTGGGGAGTTTTGGCGCAGTGGTTAGCGCACTGCGCTATAAACCTGGCGGCCCGTGTTTGAGTCCCACTCACAGCCACCAACACCAGTGATGACTAACTGTACCAGTTCTTGGTTCAGACCACTCACCCCTTATGTGTTATGCCAGCCTTAAAAGTTGCTGCTGCTCATGAAAGCACTGGCCCCAAGAGTCTATTAATTTTTTACATAAGGTATATTTCTTTGGACCAGCATTTTGAATTTCATCTCCGTATAAAACTTGGAAAACCCAACACTAGATCTTTTACTAAACTTACTCGCAGAGTACCTGCCGTACAGGCCATCAAGTTCTTAGCGTGTAACACGTTTTTATGACGTGGGTTTTTAATGTTTTGTGTAGACGTGACAAATTTCCTGAATTTCTTGCTGGGTAAATGCGTAAGAGTGTTTAGAAGGATTGTTAGTCATGCAAAAGTGGGAATTTAAAGCTAAAATGGTGCTAAAGTTTCAGAAGAGTAATCAATGAATGGGAAGTAAAGTGGAAATAAGACAATTGCCTTAGTGTACATACAAACGCTAGCTACGTTATGTATAGATTGACTGAGGACAGACACTAGGAGGGTTCTCCCACATTGGGTGGCGTGTGCTGCTGTGCCGTCACTATGGTCTCAGTCGACATCGCCCCTGTGCCCGATTTCCATAGAGCGGAACTGTACCGCGCGTCGGGGAAGTTTGAGGTACTGGACCGTATCCTGCCCAAGCTGCGAGCCACCAACCACCGCGTGCTGCTCTTCTGCCAGATGACGGCGCTCATGACCATCATGGAGGACTATTTCGCCTTCCGCAGCTTCCGCTACCTACGCCTGGACGGTATGCTCACGTCACACTGCCCTAACTTCTTCTCTTAATTTTCCATAGCGTTGAAACTGTGGATGGATTGTAACCTTGTCATGGTGGAGGGTTTGACATTTTCAGTGAATCCCAGAGCTTATGTCAGCTGAAGTCCAGTACTCTTGCTCAGGTCTCCCTGGGTGAAGGAATCTGGTGAGGGGAGTTTCCAGATTAATATCGACCCGAAGACACTTCTGACTAAAGGAGGTTGACATCAGGAAGGGCATTAGACCATAAAACCATCTCCAGTTCCCCTGCCATTGGTGGGCAACCTGCCAACCCGCTTCCATGGGCAATTCGGAGGTATCCGCCACAAAGGCATGCTGCACTGCCCAATTAGAGATGATAATTAGTATTTGATCCGCAATTTGTGTCATTTGGGTTAAGATGATTTAGGTATAATGTGAGTTTTTAACTCTACGTCCTCCATTCCTGAGCGAATTAAGTAATGTAACCACATCCTGTCCAAATGTGGTGGTTGATTTGGATTGGTAGCAAAACCATTCCATCCACTGAGTCCCACCTTGTTGGAAAAGATCTGCAAGAATAGGGGGTGCAAGCAAAAAAATACAACTTAAAAAAAATTAAATTTGAACGACTGAAAATTGATCCTGACTGCCTCCAAATGGCCCAGGAGGCCATTGGTGCTCGAACATTCTGGTGGTTCGGGTGGCTCCTAATTGCAGTGCGGCGTTCCTGCGCAGGAACCACAAAAGCGGAAGAGCGGGGAGGCCTCCTCAAGATGTTCAACGAGCCCGACTCCCCCTACTTCATCTTCCTGCTGAGCACGCGCGCCGGAGGCCTCGGACTCAACCTCCAGGCCGCCGACACTGTTGTCATCTTTGACTCGGACTGGAACCCCCACCAGGTACCTCCCCCCACCCCATCGCTCATCACAGCCTTGAGAAATCGGTACCTTCAGTGTTTTTCCATTAACGACTCGGGATGCGCGTGCCACGGTAGCAAAATGAGGAGCGCACATGCAACTATTCTACATATCGCAAGAAATTAGGGGACGGGGGTGCAGGATGGGGTTGCTTGTCTTCCGCTCTTTGCAGAGTTACATGGTTGAAACCCTGCAGGCAGTTAATTTAACCGCGGTGTCCCATATTAATACTGCTAGCCATCCGCTCTGCTTGCAGGGGAAGTTTTAACGATCCAGTGACAAGTCGGAGGCCTTTGTGTGCACTGGCAGCACAGCCCGTTTGTCTGTATGAGTCTACATTGTGCCTGTGAGTCCCCTCTGTCTTTGAGAGTGAGCGAAACCCTCTGCCCACAGTGGAAACGTATTCCCGCCACCACCCCTTGCCCGCCCTGCCCTGTGCCCCCCACTATTGCTTCACCCAGGACTTGCAGGCACAGGACCGTGCCCACCGCATCGGGCAGCAGAACGAGGTGCGCGTGCTGCGGCTCTGCACTGTCAACAGCGTCGAGGAGAAGATCCTTGCGGCTGCCAAGTACAAGCTCAACGTGGACCAGAAGGTCATCCAGGCCGGCATGTTCGACCAGAAGTCGTCGAGCCATGAGCGCCGCATCTTCCTCCAGGCCATCCTTGAGCACGAGGAGCAAGACGAGGTATGGAGGCCCTTTGAGCAGCAGTGTTACGTTTAGTTATTTTTACATTGCCTGGCCAATCCTTGTAGGTGGAACACGTGCCAGGGTGTCCGTCGGGTCGATTAAGGCACCACGTGGCAAACTCGTGAGGACACGGACACAAACATACACACGCACGCACGTACACAAGACGAGGACCCCCCTATATATCCTTAACAGACATTTCAGGCCAATGCTGTTATTGAGCACTTATGATGACCAAAACAGAGCACGAGGGGGTGTGTGGCCAATACTATGTCCGGCCACCTTTTTTCCACATCACCAGGTACTTGTATAAAGCTGAGTCTACCTTGGTGAGGCTGAGGATCAAGCTGAGGCTGAGGATCAGTTAAGATAGTTAATGGTGTTTGCCATGAGTGGGAACGTTACTTGGATTGCGGGGTTCATAGTGATAACCGCTACACCACCGCTTTTCACTTGCCCACACATATATACTTGCACGCATTACAAACGTGTAATAAAGCATGTCTTCAAGTTGAATCTATAACTTGCACCATGCACACCTGTACAGTAAATATCACACTGGTTAAACACCTTTTTACCGGTTGAGAAAGCATGTGTACTCATCTGTTAAGACAGCAACGCCTTCCTTCGTGATAATCGCATTGCTCGGGATGATCGCTGTGTCTCCAGCGCACTCGTAATGTGCTCCGTGTACCGCTGCCCTTGTAACCCACAAGGTGGGCTAGCGACAGACGGGGAACCATGATGTCGTGAACCCGTGTGGCTGCAGGTGGTTTGCGCGGTCCGGCGGTGAATTCGTGAGGCCTTCATCACAGCCGCGTAACTTCATCCCCTCCCTGTCGTCCGCAGGATGAGGACGAGGTCCCGGACGATGAGACGGTGAACCAGATGATCGCCCGCAATGAGGAGGAGTTTGACCTTTTCATGGTAGGGAAATAGTTTTGTCAATCGTCATGCGGTTCTGTTTGCGTTTTTTGCACATTAATCTTTTTTGCGTATTGAAGTGCATTATATATACGATACGTAGTTCATTGTTTTGGTTGGAGCACTGCGTAATGATTTGGGCAAACCTTTGTTATCATGAGCCCTCCTTCACCCGATGCAGCCAAGCAGATAAATTTGTCACGTGGTTAAGTGTTATCATTTCCTACAACATGGACACAAACGTGACATGTTATGTCATATATCGGGTATCCCCTAGAACGTCTGCACTTTGGAATTCCCTACCCCCAAACTCTTATATTAATACCAGCAGTTAATATCTTTCAAGTAAATAAATGTGTCAGCTATTGTTATACCTTTGATTAATGCTCTCAGTTGCTGGCTACCTGACATTTTGAACCTTCGTGCTTGTGCTCAGTGAGTGCGTGTAAAAGGGAAACTAGTCCCGTGCACGGTGGTTTTGACGTCAGGCCGCCCCACCGTATGTCTACCTCTCTCGCTTCCCCCTTTCTCCTCTTCCCGCGCGGCGGCACCGCACAGCGCATGGACCTCGACCGGCGGCGCGAGGAGGCACGGAACCCTCGGCGCAAACCACGGCTCATGGAGGAGGACGAGCTGCCCGCCTGGATCCTCAAGGATGATGCCGAAGTGGAGCGTCTGACGTGTGAGGAGGAGGAAGAGAAGATGTTTGGCCGAGGCACCCGGCACCGCAAGGATGTGGACTACAGTGACTCGCTCACCGAGAAGCAATGGCTCCGGGTGCGTGGCGGCGGTCCTGGTGGTGAGGGTGGTGGGTGAGCGCACAGCGTGGTGGTGGTATTGGGTGAGCTCACAGCGTGGTGGTGGTGAGTGAGCGCACAGCATGTTAGTGAGGGTGGTGGGTGGCTGCGCAGTGTGGTGGTAGTGGATGGTGGGTGAGTGAGAGCACAGCGTAATGGTGAAGGTTGTGGGTGAGTGAGTGCGCAGCATGGTGGTGAGAGTGGTGGGTGAGTGAGTGCGCAATGTGGTGGTGAAGGTAGTGAGTGAGAGAGTGAGTACGCAGCGTGGTGGTGAGGGTGGTGGGTGAATGCGCAGCGTGGTGGTGAGGGTGGTGGGTGAGTGAGTGTGCAGCGTGGTGGTGAGAGTGGTGGGTGAGTGCACAGCGTAGTGGTGAGG
>JAZEWT010000019.1:37895-88835 GCA_036362905.1 Mordacia mordax | reverse complement strand
TGGGTGGGTGGGTGGGTGGGAGCGCGCGCGCGTGGTGGGTGGGTGGGTGAGTGAATGAGTGAGTGAGTGAGTGAGTGGAGTGAGTGCGCAGCATGGTGGTGAGGCTGGTGGGTGAGTGAGAGCGCAGCGTGGTGGTGGTGGGTGAGTTAGTGTGCAGTGTGGTGGTGAGAGTGATGGGAGAGTGAGTGTGCAGTGTGGTGGTGAGGGTGATGGGTCAGTAAGGGCGCAGCGTGATGGTGAGGGTGGTGGATGAGTGAGTGCACAGCGTGGTGATGGTGGTGGGTGAGTGAGTGCACAGCGTGGTGGTGGTGGGTGAGTGTGCAGCATGGTGATGAGGTTAGTGGGTGAGTGCAGAGCGTGGTGGTGAGTGAGTGAGTGCACAGCGTGATGACGGTGGTGGGTGAGTGTGTGCGCAGCGTGGTGGTGAGGGTGGTGGGTAAGCACACAGCGTGTTGGCAACGGGCGGATAACTGTCATCGTGCTCATGCACCCGGTATGGCTCCTACAGGGTTTTGGTGGTTGGGGGATGTTGATTGCCATGTGACATTCTAATCGAACTATTATTCAGCAATTTTCATCCATAGACCTGGAAGAGACATCCTTTGGTTCATAATGAGTTTATTTGGGATAAAAAATATCGATAATTAACTAAATAAATTGTTGTATTTATCCACGGGGCATCGTTATTTGATTGGCTCTGTTGGTTTGTTACCCACATGTGACTCCGCGGGTTACACACCAGGGGGGAACACCGCAGGGTACGCTGCGTATGACCTCTCGGCGTAACCTCGTGGTGTAGCTCGGCTGAATGGCTCAGCAGTTGATCGAGTGGTTCGCAATCATGCGCAAGCATGACTGCTTCTCCGCAGGCCTTCGGAGCATGACTGTGTCTCCGCAGGCCATCGAAGACGGGAACCTGGAGGAGATGGAGGAGGTGGTGCGAGCGAAGCGCGCGCGTAAGCGCAAGGCGTCGCCCAGCTCGGTGGGAATGGAGCCAGAGGTTATCGAAGAGCCACCCCCCCCGCCCGTCAAAGAGAGACACAAAAAGAAGCGGGGTCGCCCCCCCGCTGCCGACAAGCCAGTGCCCAACCCCCCGTCGCTGCTGAACAAGATGAGGAAGGTGCTGGACGCTGTGCTGAAGTACAAGGACGGGTACGTGGGGGGCTTCGCGTTTGCGACCGGCGCGCGCGGTGCCAGGCACACACGGGATGTTACGGACACCTGCACGTGCACCTTCAGCGGACTCTTGAGGGCAAGTGCCATTAGTGAGGGACACCTAATGAAGCTCGGCGTGGCGTGCGATGGGTGGATTGGCCAGCACCACCTTTGTTTCCCCAGTGCTGATGTTTACACGTACTCGTTTTTAGGCTGAGATGCCTGAACCCAGATCAATTATTCGCCAGTTATTAGTTGTGAACGGGAATCGAACCCGGGTCACTGCGTGTGTAGCACGGTCCTCTGACGACTACACTGCATGTATACACTCGCCTACATATACGCGGACACTCAATGAGACCTATACAAACATTAAATCTATATGTGGATGCTCTGCATTTGCCCAGCGATCTCTGGAAGAGAAGGGCAGTGGTAGAAGCAGCCGCTCACCGGGGTGCCGTGTGACACGGGCTGCGTCATTTGGCCTGCTCTCTAAGCGGTTGTACATTGTGGCAATAATAATAATAAATACAGAGCATAACATGTGCATTCATTCAATGTTGAAGATATTCATTCGAAGAGAAAACAATTTGGAGGCGCAGGGTAACTTGTAGATGGGGGGAGTCAGCCATACCGTTGGCCAGCACCAACCCGCCAGAAACTAAAGAGTTATTTTTATATGTGAGAGGAAACCAGAGATCCCGAAGAAATTCCACGTTGAACAGGAAGAGAACACACATTCTGCACAGAAAGCTCCCCAAAACAGGAATCGAACCATCTCGGACAGGTTCTTTGAGACACAGATGCTACCGCTACACCACCCTGCTACCCATTATGTGATGTTTTGCATATACATTGCCGATTAATTAGGGAACATTTAATTCTAAGCATAATGTTTTGCATGTGTTGTTTGTAACAAATAATAATAGCAAAAATGTCCGTGCAGCTGTTAAATTATGAACGCTCACAGTGAAAGTGGACTATTTTGCGACGTAATGCTGTACGGGACATGCATGCAGCACACAGCAGAAAATATGTATGCCAGCTGCCATGTAGAGTGGTCACGGTGCACGTGTTACATGCAACGCCATGTGATTATTCAACAAATACAGAGGAAACATGATTGCACGACACATAAAAACTGATGACCATGCCGGTGGTGAGCATTGCCGTGGCTCCAAATAAAGAGGGAGGTGATCCTGCCCCCTCATCTGCATTCCTCCACCATTGCTCATGAGCAAATAATGCAAATTCTTATTTTAGCATTCCACTTCTGGGATATTACACGTTTTCTTTAAATATTTTCCAGTTAAGTAGCATTCCTTGGGAATGTATGTATCCCTTATATAAAGTGGGGGGCCCCTATATCTGCTAATGTGTGGAAGCCTGTGCAGTGTAAACACTGAAGGGTGAATTGCTCAATCACCAGCTGTGTCTCCATGTCGGTCTTGTCCAAAACCTATTGGTAACATTTGCATCCCACAAAAAGGTTTTGCCGGAGGCGGTTCGATTCCTGCCTCATGAGCCTCTCTGTGTAGAGTTTGCGTGTTCTCCATCTGGTCTGCATGGGTTTAATCCAGATTTTCTGGTTTAATTGGCCAATAACATCATAATAAATGAGATGCAGGGTCTGCTAAATTTTGTTATTGGCTAACCGCATAGCTGCCTTTCTCCCACTTCTCTGCCGTTTCCTTACACCTCCAGATCATTCTCATTTTAAACAAATTCCTTTGACATTGAACGATTGCTGTGTGCTTTTAAAATTGTAATGTTAATTTATTATTAAGAACCTGGAATGGCACCAAGCGCCATCACATACATCCCTGCTTCCTCTCACCTTCACAGGAATCTCAGGGACTAGGGCTGAGCAAACTCCTGTTCTAATGAGCATCGAGACGGAGCTCATCTCTGAATCAGTGATGGAAATTCCAAATTTTTTATGGTGGGGCCAAAGATCACAGCAGGACAATTGCCATTTATTTTCTTAATAGTAGTTCGCATGTTGTCGACCCCAGACGGAGCGATGATGAACTGTCAGCCACCTCCAGCCAGGATTTTTTCTTCACAGCCTTCAGACTGCAAGCCATTCGCTGTACCGCTGAGCAGTCACCAGGATGGTAGCCTGCGTGAATGCACGGGAGGAGGGAGCAGTGAGGGAGGTGGGAGGTGGAATGGGGGAAGATTGGGAAACGGCTATGGTTATTGCCACCACCACCTGTGTCCATGGAGCTGAGTCACAATCACATGATCTGTGCTAAATTAACCTGGTTAGGACACCTTGGCCTCAGTAGCACAAAGTGGACAATGCACCTACGTATTCGTGCTGTCACCAAACATGACGCAGCTGCAGGTGACTCAGGGAAATTGTTGCAATCCCACATTATACGAGCCGAACGTGCCCCACCAGTCCCCACTCTGCCCCCCATCGTGACCCCCCACCCCTGGAGAATCTCACAGTTTGTTTTATTTCCATGCTTGTGTTGTCTCTGGCTTAGGTCACAGATGCATTTTTAGTGACTGCTGACGCTCTGTATCTGATTGGGGTTGTGTTGGCAGGTCTGGCCGGCAGCTCAGTCAAGTCTTCGTGCAGCTGCCATCACGTAAGGAGCTTCCTGAGTACTATGAGCTCATTCGAAAGCCCGTCGACTTCAAGAAAATCAAGGTGACCAAAAGGCGGTGCCACCTCTCCCCGTGCATCACAGCTGCACCATGTGTATGAGCACGTGCTAATTCCTCGGTTAGCATGGTGCTCATGCTTGCAATAAACTCATCACATTGCTCATGCAATATTCAATCACTTTCACGTCTTTATTTTACCACTGCTGAACACAAGGCCAAATGGACCGTATGACACTTCTAATAGATAAGCGTTATTCACGAGTAATGAGGAAAAGAGATGTTGGGAGGGAAATCCAAAGTAGAATGGTTGAGGGAGAAAACATTTAAAAAAGTGTTGAGACCTGCAGTGCGGTGAGTGGGTTAGTCGGTGATTGAATGAGTGGGTGGGTGAATGAATAAATGGGTGACAGTGAGTGGGTTAGTGTGTCAGCTACAGTGCGGTGATTAAACATGGTGCGGATTAAACAAAACAGTCGGATGTTAATTGCCAAAGACCCTCCTATGGCTGTTAACCAGCAGTGATTTCCAGCAATCCTGATTACTGATGAGATACCAGATGTCAAAACCAGGTTTAGAGTTGGTTTGTGCTCAACCAATGCTGCTCTAACATTCACTCCCAGAAGGCCATGTAGCTGAGGGGATGTGAAAAACGTTAAATTTTTATGATCAGAAGAAGGGGATACATTGTCTGCTTATTGTGACCCTTGGGTGAAAGTCACTCTAGAAGCACAATTATTATTATTGATTTTGTTACTTAACCTACACCATTATATATGCTCATATTTTACCTTATGAAGCGAATGATCATGTGTTTGGGATAGTGTGAAATACGACTGCCGCGTGCTGTTAACGCACTGCGTGAGGCAGGAAGGGCTGCTGCTGCCTGATGCGGTGTATAGAAGTTTTCAGCCAGAGGTCTTACAGTGCGCTGTGACACTACTCATACTTTGCTGCAATGTCCTGAACTCGCGTCTCTCTGTGCGTAGCTCGTGGCCTCTGATAACATATTTGTCAGCAAAATATATTATGCCGAGGACATATGAACAGACAACAAGGCCAGAGTTTAATCTAATTTCCACTTGCTAGAGGCATGGCCTTGCTTATTGACAAGTTCCCGAGCTTGTAACATCGATGTTTCTGCGCACAACTGGGGAGTTGAGTGCGTGCTTTGTTTTAGAGATTGGCAACCTTGAATAAACATTCCTTCATTAGTAAAACGACACAATTTCCACTTGCATACAAAACGAGGAAGCTGCCACAGTGGTGTAACAGTCAGCACGCTGGACTTTCAATCCAGTGATCACCGATTCCATTCCATGTTCAGCCATGGCAGTTCACGCAATGGCTACAAGTTTAATAAAAAATAATAATTTATCACATTTATACGGTAGTGCCTTTTACCCAGAGGTCCCAAGGTGCTGCGTGACACCTCAGAGAGGTGTAGGGGAAGCAGCCACATGGTCAGCCAGTGAACCCAGAGAACTGGGGGAGAACATCAAACTCTGCATGCAAAGGCACCTGAGAAAGAAATCGAATTGTTTTGGGCGGGACCGCTTTTCAGTGAGAGATGAGTGACCGCTTTTCAGTGAGGCGAGGATGTTACCACTGCATAGCTACCCCGCCACCCAAAGTTTCTTCAATCACCACGTCCTTGCCCACCCAGCAGGAATGACCACAACCACTTCCAGAGCCCATTGCAATTCACCATTGTACTTTATGAGGATAAAGGCGCAGGCCTGTAATTTATTACTCGTGCATGCTTCTACTGGTAGGAAGGCCTCAACTGTAGGGAGTGCTAGAGCTGATTCACTGGACTCTCCAACAGCGACTAGACAGGTTAGAATAGGTGTACCCATACTCTACCTCACCACAAGCGAGGAAACCCATACAACACTCACACACAACACGTAAACCATACACAATGTAGGTTCAATAGCTGTTAGCGAGTAGTACCGATGAAAGCTGGCACAGCATACAAGGGATTGGTTATCAGCACCATGCCCAATTAAGGCTGAGTCGACCTATAAGAGTTTCACGTCCAGTACCCATATTGGTCAGTCGTGTTGGGCATGAGTGACAAGCAAACTCGGATCACGGGGTTCGTAGCGCGATGCACTAATAACCAAACTCCCTCTACCCACCTTGCAACACCTGCGTAGCGCTTATGGCTTCATGTGTGGCTCATCCCCAGGAGAGGATTCGAAGCCACAAGTACCGCAGCCTCGATGACCTGGAGAAGGACGTAATGCTGCTGTGTCAGAATGCGCAGATCTACAACCTCGAGGGGTCTCTGGTAAGCGTCTCCTCTGGCACAGGCTTTGTGCTGCGTGTCTCGAGCCGGGGGCCCCTGTATTCAAGCGGCACAGCGGCAATGAGGCCTGCATTTACGAGCATGCTGGGGTGATTTATTGATCATATTCGTTTATAGTCCATTTGGTGGAAATGCGACAATCCTATGGCGAATGCATGTCCGTCTATAGAACAACCATTGTTGACGTCATGCAGAATGGTACTCCATGTGTTGACACCGGAGAGTGGGATGATGAGACGAGTTGGCCCCCAGGCGGGATATTAGTTGGTCACCGCGCTCTGCCGTTGTCAGCGTGGAGAATGAATATCCTGACCGTTCACTGTCAGTACAGAAATAACAGAGCAGATGATATGTCTCTTCCTTCTCATCCGTCTTTCCAAATTAAATATATTTTACACATCCCATCAGCCACACAGCCTTCTGGGAGTGTCATGTTTTAACAAGCAGTACTGATCCCTTCCAATTAAGGTTCAGATTCGGCCATAGCACTGAAACTTTTGGTAAAAGTCGTTGATGACCTACTCATCTCCGCTGATGAAGGCTTGTCAAGTATTCTTGTCCTCCTGAACCTGATCGCTACCTTTGATACCGTTGACCACCCGATCTTATTTGAGCTACTGGAGAGTATAAGGGTCTCTGGCTGTGCCCTGCATTGGCTGAGCTCCTACCTCCGACCGGAAGCAAAAAAACAGGATCCATCCTGTTTCAGCATCTACATGTAACCACTTGGTCATATCCTGCACAGCCTCAATCTCAGCTACCATTGCTATGCCGATGACATCCAAATCTATATCCATGCAAAGCCATCCATCAATGCGTCTGGTCTTTGCATGTCGTTCTCACTGGCAACTGTGAAGGCTTGACTCAATTAAAATTTACTAAAACTAAATGCGACAAAACAGAAGTTTTGCTTGTCGGAGCCCCGCACCAATTGTCAAAGGCTGAACCTATCCAATTGATGCTTGACGACCAGACCATTGAGGTTGCTAAGGCAGTCTAGAGTCTAGGTGTTACTCTTGATTCCTCACTCAGCTTCTAGACACACATAAACAAGGTGACGAAAGTAGCTTACTTCCATCTCAGAAATATAGCCAGACTGTGCAACATCCTGTCACCTCTGACGCTGAGAAGTTAATACACATCTTCATCTCCTCACGAATCTATTACTGCAATGCACTGCTCCCTGGCACCCATGTCTACCTGATAAATCGTCTCCAACGTGTGCAGAATGCGGCTGCTAGAATCCTCATTCGCACAGCCATCCACGATCACATATCCCCAGTACCGATGTCTCTCTTCTGGCTACATGGCTTACTGGCGCTGCTCCAACATACGTCCGTGCCCTATTTCAGGCACCCTCCTCAACACGACAACTTCGTTCCTCCAATAACGGCTTTCTGCATGTGCCCAAATCATACTTCCATTCGACGGGTGACAGAGCCTTCTCTGTCACCCGTCCGTCAACCGCGGAGAAAACTGGGGAGGGGTCCCGGTGGTTTGAGTGAAGGTGATCGGTCTGAAAGTTTACAGGTGATGTACGAGTCAAATCTCACCAGGGAGGATTGTGATCCGTACCTGGTGTAAGTAATAGCAGATCGGTTGCTTGTTGCTTGAGCGCACTTGAGAGGTTGAGCACCGGAGTGACGTTGTGCCATCCGTGGGGTGGGGGGCGCTAGATCTACGAAGACTCCATCGTCCTGCAGTCCGTGTTCACGAGCACGAGAGAGAAGGTGGAGAAGGAGCCAAGCTGCGATGACGTGAGTGACGATGATGAAGATGATGACGGCTCTGAATCCGAGTGTAAGCTGCTTCTCTCTGCTCCTTCCTTTTTCACGCTTAAACGACGCCGCTGGCATGCATGTGCTTACAGAATTATGTTTACTCGCACTGTTTACCTGCGCCAATAAATTTTTATCTTGAACGGACGTTCGCATCGCCTGTGCCGCAATCGTCGGTTGTTGGTCTGCTTGATGCGCGACCGTTCTAAATGAATCTATCTGACACAGCTCACTCGGTGAAAGTGAAAATCAAGATCGGGAAGAAGAAGGAGAAAGGGAAGGAGAGGGAACGGTCCCGTGTCGGCCGGCGGCGCTCGGGCCGCGGGGCAAAGTCCAGGCCCGTGGTGAGCGACGACAGCGCTGACGAGGACAACGTGAGTCGAAGCCGCACTCCGGAGTCCTCCTCTTTGGTGACGGCGGTGGGTGGAGAGGTATTGCGACAATTCCGAGTTGTTGCCTGCTCTGTGGGGTATGCTGGTAGATCGTCTCGGGTGTTCAGTTGGGATTGTTTAACCGTGTGGGAAATTGAGTCTCATCCGCAAGAGGGGATCCACCTCGGTCGCCGAATTACAAAAGCAATAATGTAAAATTAAGTACGGCAATAAAGCAAAAATAAATTCAGTCAAAAACAACCACATAAAAGTCCTAGCATACACAATCAAATAAAAATCACAGTAAAAGCAACCAAATATAAAAAAGGATGAAAACAATGACGTTATCAAAGAAATCGGAAGCAGTGGAAATAAATAAGTATTTCCCTTGATATTATTCTTGCGTTGAAAGTTGAATCGGACATTTTAAATGCCGTGAATGTAAGCTAAAGAAACATTAAAGGGAAAATTTGCACTAGTATGTAAACAGACAATGGTGTATGTCAAATACACCTACGGGTGAAGCTGCCAATGACATTTGTGCCTTGTGAATCATGTGGAGAGTGCATTGGTTTGATGGTGGGTACTGTGGCCACTCCGCTCCTGCTCCCATAATTCATCTCATCCTGAAAATAAGTTCCGAATGAGGGCTCAGCTGTGCAGGGTTAAGCAGCTGAGTATGTGGAGTGTTCATTCACCACAGCTGTTTTGCTTGAAATTCAAACCTACATTGGCAACATTCACGCCTGTGGGCCCTTTGCCTGAGTTCGGGTGCTATGGGTGGTTACGTTTGTACCTCACAGCAAGGAAGGGCCTGGAGTCCATTTTTGACTTTAGCACATCTGTGTGGAGTGCCTTGGTTCTTCCCCCCTATTCTGAATGAATTTCCTCTGAGTTTCTATTTCCTGTAATGCTGAAAATATACAATGTAACTGGTATGAAATAAAATAATGTAGGTTTTCACGGCTTGATGCATGTTGATTGCTTCGAAAAGCTACTCTCTTGGGACAGCCGCGTCGATGGCTGCCCCCTGTCTCCATCGCGACGTTTTGCCTCAAAAGTTAGAGGCATCCTCAGGTGCTGTGTGTGTGCGCGTGTCATGTGTGTGACCCCTATTTATATGTAGATACTATGTATATGATAAGTGTCTTCTACAGCGTTGGTTTCTTCCAGGAACAATGGAAGTCCATTTGAAAGGGTTCTCTCCATCATAAAGGTAGCTTTCAGCGCCACATGCTTTACTGCACTTAAGGAAAAGAGAGGGTAACTTGCTCTTTGACCACCAGGAACAGGTTTACATATTTGCATAGCATTTCTTTGAGCTTTTGTTGGAGGAGAAACCTTTCAACCCGGCAACATATATGTGCTTATGGTGTGATTGACTGTGCTAGGATGGCAATTTATACTGTTAAAGGAAGTAACTACTGCCTGTGAGTAGGTGGCTGATGTGTCATCTCTTGATGTGTGCAGCACCATTCGGAGCCTGAGACCCATGTACAGTGCTGGGCGGAGGTGTGAGAATTTCAACATTACCTATATATCTTAGGTCAAGGCCTATGATATAAAATAACCACAGCCTGGGCTTGGCCACTTTTTCATACTTTTGAAGTCCCTGACTCACTGCTCATGATCATTAAGGAACTTCATGATGGTGGGCAGGCCCAGTTAAAGCTGTGTTGTTGGGCGTGAGTCGTTTTCTGTTGACTTTGGGTTGTGCCAGGAATGTTTTCTGGCCCCTACACTATTTAAAATCATCTTTGACCACGTAGTTTATGTAGCTTTCCATGGCTCTATTGGTGGAATTCCCTTGTGGAACAGATACAACGGGAAGCTGATCGGTGCCTGAGTGCAGTAAATTATAAATGCTGATGAACTGTTAATTGCTGCTTACTCTGACAATGAATTAGAGAAGCTGCTGCTGAACCTGGAGCATGGAAGAAATATACTGGGCCTTTCACGTGTTCGTTTCTTATTTAATTGGAGCTCCAATGGCCCACAAACAAATGACAGATATAAACGTTGCAGTATGACTTGCAGTGAAAGCTTTATAACTATAAACGTTTCCTTGCGTATTACAAGCTCACGACTGTTTACAAGGGCGTTTGTGATTCTGATATTTTTCAGGGTCAGTCGGAGGTTAGCAGCGAAGTTGAGTGAAAGCTCGACGTCATTCCAGACGCATGGTCAGTGTCATGGAGGAGTGGCACTTTGAGCGGGCGACGTGCATCGAACGCGGTTCATGTGCGCATGGAGTATCCTTGACTCCTGAGCAACTAAAGTCCACGCTCGGGCACTCACCCTTGCAACATTGCGTTTACGTGTTACACAATTAACCTGTTCAGCACTGCCAGTGTGTTCTGTTTTCAAACCGAGGTTCGGATTTAAAGCAGTCTCTCGGACTGACTAACGGTAGTATTTGTAGGATTTCAGTCCTAGATCTTCATGTTTGCATGAACATTTTCTCCAGGGGCCAAATGCTGAGGGCTGTCTTCTCATTGCTGTGTGATGCCGCCGCTAAGCGAGTGTTAGCATTCGCGTGTTTCCCGCAGCGCTGGCAAATTCTTTTATTTCGTGTGGTGTATTGAAAATAGTATCAGTGTTTCATTCTCGCGTCACACAGACTCTAGCATGTATGTAGCAGGCAGCTTTTATATTGCATCGTCCGGTCCAAGTTAAGACACTAAGTGGAGGAAGAAGGTGTGGAGAGTTTGAGGTGCAATGGATGATTCGTTGTGTGGAGCGGACTGTGAGATGCCGGGCATGGTGCCTCCGTGGTGACCTCAGTTTGAACGTGGGTATAGGTGTGTCGCCACTTAAAACCCGAGTTGGTTTCAGTCAAAAGCCGTGAAATGCAATTATGTTATAAGCACCAGTTGCAATTGTTTTAAGAAGCTTCCAGTGTGAGATTGATGAAAATGTGAAACGACAAAATAAACACCTAACATTACATACGTGTGTCCGCTTTCGTTTATTGACTGCGATTGTATTCGTAAGCATTTTTAGCCAGAAAGCCTCACCGTGCCTCAAGAATTTTTTTCAAGATGGTCGTGCTACGTATTCATAGCAATAATTATAATAACACTTTGCATTTCTAAAGCGCCTTTCACCCGAGGGTCACAAAGCGCAGGGGTGACATTTCCTTGTGAAACAATTTGCAAGTTACTTTGTAGATTTCCCACAAAGTGGCCCGCTTATAGAAAGATATCACGGGATATTTATCGTCTACTTGGCGAAGTAGCTGGAGCGTAATGTTTATAGTTAATATATCTACAGTATTAAACGGGGCTGCCTGCATAACTTTAAGTACGATCCTCTGCAACAATGATGTAAATCGCCATGGATAAGGGCGTCTGCTAGGTGGGTTAAATATCCATGTTATCTGGTCTCTGAAAGTAAAGAGACCCTTTCTCAGATTTTAATGACAGATCACACAATTCTTCTTGAACTGCTCACACGTGACACCAACTTATCTTCTTACCGCAGCACCTGATAGTACATGCTGAAACCTGGATTGGGTATTTGGTAAATGGGTTTCATTCATGATAAGGACGTGTATGTTGATGCCAAAATAGACGGGGACAGAAAGTTCTGTCTGCACAGAGTCGTGACTTTAACATACCTCGACTATATTTTCTAGGCGTTAGAGAAACATCGGATAGATGAGGTCCGCTTAAAATATTTCAACCACTCCTTGGAAGGTTGCCCAGTAGAATATTACTGATGTTAGCTGTCTGCTCTGGGATAGAATCTCCTTAAAATGTCTTTCTTGAACATGTCCACCAACCTTTGCAAGCTTTGTGAAAGTGGAACGCAATTCATAGTTATGCACAAGACATCTTTAAGCATCTGTGGCATCACCTGTGAAAATACAAGAACAGTATTTTGATTTGATCTTGCAAACCCATGCCATTAAACAGGAGCTTGGCTATGAAGTGGGTCTTATTAACGGAGATATATATTACTCAAGATTGCGAAGTCCACAAAAGCATTTGTTTTAGTTCTCTCAGTTTGTCTGGTTGGAAGGGTATTGCTTTGTTGTGAGTGGTAGAGATTTCTATTCAGTCCAGATTAGCAACTTGGGATTTCGTTCTGTGTTACATGGTGTGTTCTGGGTCACCACATTTTAACACGAAAATGTAGGTGTTCCATTTGTCGATCAAATGTTGATATAGGTTTATATGATGATATAAATTACTCTGAAGAGCTGCCCTTTTGGGATAAACGTGTTGAGTGTTCTTCCTCTCCATGTCTTTTGGCTCCCACATTGGAGGCATCAGGTTTTTGAATTAATCGTTTACTAATCTGCATCTACAATTGTGAAAGTTTGTGAACCGTTTATAATTGTATATAGTTATGCACATATTTGACATAAAATATGATCAGATCTTTATTTAAGTCCTAACTATATAAATAGAACCTGATTAAAGAAACAGCACGTGTAAAATCTACTTCCTTATTTATTGAGCAAAATTATCCAACTTTTAATTTCTTTTGTTGGCAAGGTAAGTGAACCCTTACATTCAGTAAATGGTGGCACCCTATTGAGTAACAATAACTTCAACCAAACATTTCCTGCAACTGTTAAGTCCTGCACAACGGCTTGGAGGAATTTTAGCACATTCCTCATCACAACTGTTTCATCTCAGTTGTGTGATATCGGCATTTTTGCATGAACTGCTCGCTTCAGATTCTGCCACAACATTTTAGTTGACCTAAGGTGTGGACTTTAACTTGGCCATTCCAAAACGTGAAATATCTTCTGCTTAAACCATTCTGCTGCAGATTTATTTGTGTGTATAGGATCATTGCCTTGCTGCATGACCCACGTTCTGTTAAGCTTCAGCTCAAAGGCAGGTGCCCTGACGCACAATTTGCTGATAACAATCCAGAATTCATGGTTCCGTTAATTTTGGCAAGCGGTCCAGGTCCTGACACAGCAAAGCAGACCCAAACAAAGATAATCCCAATACTATGCTTCACGGTTTGGATGCGGTTCTTGTGTTGGAATGCAGTATTTGGTTTTCTCCAAACAGCGTTTCTCTTTTAAGCCAAAACGTTCCACTTTACACTCCTCTGTCCACATAACATTCTTCCATTAGATTTCTGGATCATCTAGGTGGTCTTTCTCAAACTTGAAACGGGCGGCAGTGTTCTTCTTGGGGAGTTCTGGTTTCCTCCTTGATGTCCTCCTATGCACACCATTTCTGTTCAATGTTTTCCTGATGGTCGACTCATGAACGTCACTCTCAGGTTCTTCATGACCAGCTGGATTATTGTTCGCCTTGCTCTTGGAGTGATTTTTCCTGGAAAGAGTAACAATGGTGTTGTATTTCCTCAATTTGTACATTATCCGCCTGACTGAATTGGTGGAGCCCAACATTATAAATTGTTCCGTAACTCTTGCTCGGGGTATGACACATTTGAACAGATGACCAAAGTTAATATTTTTCATATAAGGCAGGCCCACTTAAATGTACTCTTAATTATCCCATTTTTTGAAAGAACTGGACTCTATTTTCCCCCTTAATTCAGCAGATGAGTAGCGGTTCACGTACTTTATCTAATGGACATTGTTGCATAATTTTTCTCAATAAATAAATGAAAAACTAGATGTGTGTGTGCTATTTGTTTATCAAGTTCTCTTTATTAATAGGACTTACATGAAGATTTGAACACATTTTACGTCAAATTTATGCAAACATACAGAACATTCGAAAAGGTTCACAAACTTTCATCACTACCATGGTTTGTGCCTTAAACATTGATCAGCAATGCATATTTATAAATCTGCAGGTTTGCCAGATGCCATCTTGCAATATAAGCAGTCATCTCTACCACCAATTGTGGACTTTCAAAAGACTTTGCCTCTGATTCACCATCCCACCACTCTTGTTTTCTTTTCCTTGTTCATTCCCATTCTCTTTTAAAATTATATTTTTCATGACAAGAATTATGCCATGAGGCTTGTTTTTCCAGCAAGTTTTATGTAGTGCCTTATGACTCAACATTCACGAACACTGCATTGAGCTCTCTTAAAATGCTTAAATATTTGATGATTGCTTACAAAAGCTGCTCTTTCGGAATAGCCGCGTCGATCGCTCCTCTGCTTCGCGACGTTTCATCTCCCACGTTGAAGACATCCTCAGGCGTTCTTTATCCAATGTGGGAGGTGAAACCACGAAAGAGAAAGCGATCGACACGGCTATCCCGAAAGAGCAGCTTTTGGAAGTAATCATGCATCGAGCCGTGAAAACCTACATCAATACAGATTTGCAAAGGAAATCCTTATGAATTGTGAGTCACGGTTATTGTATAGGTTTGTAAGGGAAGACAATGCTGGGGTAATTGTCTGGCAAATATTACATATTATCCCATATCACATATACAATCCGCCCGGCGATGGACTGGCGTCCCGTCGTTGGTATATCCTTGCCTTGCGCCCTGTGTCTGTCGGGATAGGCTCCGGCTTCACCGTGACCCTATATAGGACTAAATGGTTTCAGACAATGAGATGAGATGAGATGAAATTTCCTGTTCGTTTGTTTGATCATTTTACGCTACAGCTATAATTTTACACAGCAGTGTTTGAGTCATCTGATGATGTCAGGAGTAGTAGACAGTGTGTGGATCGGATTTTGTACGTTTATATGATCCATGATCTATTCCGGGTGACCACAGTCGTACACTTCTGGAAAGTTTTTGTTATGTTTTTGATGTATGCATCATCTTAATCAGGTATGTGCATCTGCCATGGTTCATGTACAAATACGGTTGAGGGTTGTGGTCTGTAAGCTTCATGGAAGATCCAAGCCATCGATTTTCTGCGTCAGGTCTATCGTGAACTGTTTTTGATTTTATCGCTAAAATTGTCTCTATTTGAAGCACTCCACTAATTAATGTTTTGGTCTAATTATCTCATTTTACGCTTCACAGTAAATACTGCATAAAATGTAGGCATTTTCTGCAATTCCATGGCTATTATGTTCATGTGACATGATGACGCCACAGCTCTTTACATATTCTAATTATTTTTCGGAGTATCATATTTAATCATAATAACTGCACTTCTAGAGCGCTTTCACCCGAGGGTCACAAAGCGCTGCACAGCGCTGTGGAGAGAACATTTTCAACAACAACAACATATGAACGGCATAACAATTATATATTTTTATGTAGCATTTATTATTTATTCATTCTGCTGATATGAGAGTTGTCAGTAAAAATTTGATGTTTTTTTTCGGCAGGTAACGACCCTTGATAGTTATTGTGCTCAAGAGTTCCCACTAATCGTGGGTTTATTTAATCCTGACTTCTAGGGGTCGATAAAGTGAGCAAGATTTTGCTTGGAAGTCAAGAGTGGGTTTGGTTTGTTAATAGACTCACCCCGCCATATGAATGTGGATTTTCCACCACTGGTTCTGCAGAGTTGTTATCAGGTGAGCGACCAATGCCTCGAGGGCCAATTGAGCAGCACGAAATCATGAATTTACTCTGCTTACCCGTAGTCTGAATTGCCAAGCGTAAAGCTACAGATAAAATACTGAGTGGCCAAGTATCTCGTGACACCCACTTAATAGACACCTAACATGTTTTTCCTGTTCATTCATTTCCGTTTTAAATAATCTCTTTATTTAATTGGCGGAGACCCACGTCTTAGGATGTAGCGAGAACGAGGTGTTCGCGCGCGAAGCGCGGGGAGGGTAGGGTGATGTGTTGTTGCCCTGTCGTGGTGGTGTGGCCGTGGCGATGTGTTACTGTAGTGTTATGTTAGATGTTAATAAAGAGCATCGGCAAAGCAGAAGTCTCCTGACTCCTCGCTGGCGTGGCTCCTCGCATGCATGGTGTCAGTACTGTTGACGGGTAGTGACAAGTCAAGCAGGCTCCACCATGTGTTCTCCCGTGCGTCGTCAGAAGCCGACGCATGGCTGCGGGAGCTGGAGGAGAACATCCCAGGCTATGCATCACACTTACATTACACAATTTTTGCGGGTAACAAGACATTTGGACCAAGCTGTAGGCTGGGGACACCGATGTGCTGAGAAATATAACCGCGGGCCTCACTTGGGAGAATTCAGGATGGGCTCTGAATAGTTGACATTTATCAATCTACATTAAACATATGTGTTGGATATTTGTGGAGCATCCTGTATAATTATCAGTAACTTAACCTACATATGAACACCTCATTCTTTACACATCTGCCCCTCCACCTATATACAAACATACAAGTATTTTTTGCACATCCCATCAGCCACCCGGTTTCCTGGGAATGTGTGTTTTCAGCAGCATTGGTTAAATACAAGCAAAAGGCCACATCGGTTTCGGCATTAAGTGTCTCATTCAGTTATCTCATGATGAGCAGAGAAGAGGGGAGGTGTGATGGTGATGGGAGGAGCTGTAGATGAGGACACTGGGAGTGATGGAGGGCTGTGACATTATGCAAAGGAGGAGCTCTGAAGAGGTTTGATGATGAGGTAATATGACAAGGAGCTATGAGGAGAAGGGGGTGAGGAAGAGGGGGAGCAGTGGGGAGGGGAGAAAGGGGAGCAGTGAGGAGTGGAGGGGGAGCAGTGGGGAGGGGGATCGGGGCGGTGGGCGGGGGGCGGTGGGGAGGGAGGCGGGGAGGGGGGCGGTGTTAGATGGGGGCAGGGCTGCGCATAACGGGGCGGAGTGAGCCCCGCCCGGCGTCTAGATCCTCGCCCCGGGAACGCGCTTCCTCACAGTCGGGTGCGAGACTCAAACGCGAGTCATGGCTCGGAGAGTTGCCCACCTCGTCCAGCACCACGTCCTCTTGCCTTGTCTGCTCTCCCTGCTCGTCTCCCTAAGCTTAGGTGAGGAGACCGAACATAATGAACTCCGTGTTTCCGCATCAGCCATGTCGCCGTGCCTCTTCACCCATTCATTCTGCTCTTGCGGGATGTCTCCCGTTTAAATGTCCCCCGTTTGTCCCCCCGGTGCCCCCAGGCGAGGTGGCTGGCTGTGGCCCGTCTCGCTTCCAGTGTCGCAATGGTCGCTGCGTGCCTGAGCACTGGCGCTGCGACGGCGGCGACGACTGCAAAGACGGGAGCGACGAGACGGGATGCGGTGAGTTGCAGCGGGGTGAGGGGAGCTGCTCGGGCCGTGTTAGTGAGGATGAGCTACTGGGTGAAGAATATGGGAGAAGTTTATGCAGCGGTAACATCCGCGCCTCCTCGCAGAGAAAGTCCTGTCCGAGCCGGTTCTATTCCTGCCTCGGGCGTCTTTGTGGAGTTTGTGTGCTCTGTGTAGGTGTCCTCCGGGTTCTCCGATTTCCTCCCACGCCTATTCATTAATTTGATGATAAAATATCAAACGCGGTGTGGTAAATGTTGGTGCCAGCCTGCTATATGGCCGCCTTCCCCTCCTCCCCCCATCGCTATTGCGTCTCGTCACCAGGCGTGGGATTTGCGAGCGTTACGAATTGTGTTCTTGTTTTGGATGAACTGGCGGGGTGAGCAGTCAGGGTGTGGTTACTGGGTGAGTGTTTCTCTAAGGACCGGGTGAGTGGTCGTGTTCATGGGGTGAGGACTGTGGGTGTGGTCTCGTTAATCGGAACGTGTGAGGGTGGTGAGCTGGTGAGGGTGGTGAGTTTGTGGCATGGGGAGGGTGGCTGTGGAATCATGGTGAACCGCCTCCTGGGTGAGAGTCAGCGTATATGTGGAGATCGCCTGGGCACTGCTGATGAGCCCGAGAAAGTGGAAACCAACGGCGTTAAATTATCTTCACATTGGAGAATGCTGCTGCTGGATATATGCTGAGGGAATGAGAGCAGGTAAGATGATCTAAACCACGTCTTGATGTGGTTTAGATCATCCAGCGTCTAAGAACTTGCTCTTAGACGCTGCTCTTTTTGGATAGCACTAGACATCTTCGCAGGAGAGAGTGCGTGTACATGTGAATGTGTCTGTGTGAATGTGCGTGTATGTGAGTGTGCGTGCGCAAGTAAGTGTGCGTGTGAATGTGTGTGCGTGAGTGCGCGAGTAAGTGTGCGTGTATGTGAGTGTGCGTGTGCATGTGTGTGAGTGCGTGTGCATGTGTGTGTGAGTGTGCGCGAGTAAGTGTGCGTGTATGTGAGTGCGCGTGTGAATGTGTGTGCGTGAGTGCGCGAGTAAGTGTGCGTGTATGTGAATGTGAGTGCGTGTGAATGTGTGTGCGTGAGTGTGTGCGAGATTGCGATGACGGGGCTGCGTTCATTCATTACTCTTGAGGAGACCCTGGGGGGAGGGGCGAGTTTCCCGCGCCCAGCGTCACCATGGGACCGCCGATCGGCCTCGCTGATTGGCGCGGAACTCAACAGCAGATGTGACGTTTACGTGCGGACCAATGAAAGCGCGCGGGTGTGTCAAGGGCGTGGCTCGTGTGCCTCACGCGCCTGGAGTGGGGGCGGGGTGGTGCAGGGTGGTGGGGAGCGGTGGCGCAGCGGTTAGCGCGCTGGGATACAAACCCTGCGACCCGAGTTCGAATCCCGCTCACGGCCGACACCAGTCACAATTTTCTGAACCGTCCTAGGCCTCTTCTAGGTCGGTTCAACCTAAAATGAGTACCTAGTGCTGTATACACATTACCAATCGGGAGACAAAGGCGGCCGGGCGTGGTGCTCGTCACTCACCCCCTCGAGTGCCGTGCCGACCTTCATAGGTGCTCGCTAACGGCAGTTGACCCTATAGCCTTTGGTGGTGGTGCAGGGTGGTTATTTTTTGTCTTTAGTGGTGGTGCACGGTGGATATTTTGGTGGTGGTGGTGGATGTGTCCCGGATGATGGTGTCTGTCTCTGGGTAGACGTGCGAGATTTGGACTCCGATAACTCTAGATGGGGGCCGGGGAGCGGAACACTTGACCTGACCTTTGTTTGAATTCGTGGAAGTTGACCTTTCTTACCTTGTGAAAGCCGCGACCCTGTTGGTGACAACGGCGGTCGTAGCCGCAGCCCCACGATGTCATGTAAGATAATAATAATAATGATGGGCTCTGGCCCGGCAACGCACAGATGGCACACGCCGACATCTCACTGCATCATCTGACGATTGGCCGCCAACTCACGTGATACACCTGTGTGTGTGTGTGTCAGTCTCTGGTGCTGGCCACCTACCCCCTTGTGTGCCACGCTGGTCTTTGTAGGTGCTAATCGCTAACAGCACTTTGACCCTTTTACAGTGTGTTCAGGAAACACGGGGGATCTGTGAGTTGCCCCCCTCTCGTGTTTAACATCACCTGACGAACCTTGGCCCTACGTGAGTGAGCGTCACTGCACAGCCCCCACAGATGGTTATTATGAGAATTGCCATGGGTTTAGTCCGACCGTCCAGCGATACGTTCCTGTCTAGGTTAATTAGCCAGCTGAGTAAATTGCACCCGCAAAAATGTGCCCTGCGATGTACAGGCGTCACATTCTGGGTATAGCTCCGCCTTGTGCCCATGTGTCTGCCGGGATAGGCTCTGGCGTCCCACGACCATGTACAGGATTAAGCGGATACTGATGCTGAACTGAACCATTAGCTATGGAATGAAATTCACATCGAGCCGTTAGTATTATGATATTTGTATTTCTAAAGCACCTTTCACCCCAGGGTCACATAGCACTACACCACGCTCCGGAAAGAAAGGCATGACAACAACAGCAGAATACATCACTTCAAACAAAAAAAGTAATCAAAACAAATAAAGGAAGAAGTCTTTCTGAGCAGGTGTGAGTGACATGGCCAAGCCGCTAAATATGATGTTTATTATTACAGCAGAAAATACCTCGTGAGATCTCTAGCTGTAAATGCAGGATTCTTGCGACAACAAAAAGTTCCAACTAAAGCCGGCTAGGAGCCTCACACATTAAGCCGAGGGAAGGGTGGCTTCGGGTCTGTTCCTTCCTCACCGCTGCACCTGATTAGAACTCGGTGGGGTAATGATCGGGCTGTTTGACAATCTGGCGCTCACCGATACATTCCAGTCACTGGTTGCTCACTAGCCTCCAGTTGCCTCTCTATCCTTTCTACTGTTATAACCATTTGTTTTTTCTCTCAATTCTTCTGCCCGTATTGAGGAATCTTGTCACAACAACTACACTCGCTCACCTACTCGCCTGCAGCTGACATTACGTTGAGAATTCCCTCCAATCGTCTCTTCTCCTCCAGGCTCTTATTATAATATCCTCGCTCAATCCAAGTCTCGTTTCTATAACGATTTTGGTGAGTTGCTGGCCGCTTGAGGTATTGATCCTTTTGGGCCAGTGCCTTGCAAATGTGCTGAAGTCACACGTGGACCTAATCTCGCAGTGCACGCTCAACGTGTCGATGGAGCTCAAGGTGTGGCTCAAGGTGTGGCGGCGTAGCTGCTATTAATAATCACCCTTGGCGACAATCGACTCGAGCCCAAGCAAACAGGTTTCACTCTTGAGTGACAGCAGCCGATGAAGGAAATGTTGCTGCAGGACAGAGGGTATCACGCAGCCACTCCCCAATCTCTCCCTCGGCCCGCCTCTTACTTATAAACTGCCACAATTCCAGGGCAAGTGATGAGTTTAGCTTGTGAGCACGGACGGCTATACCACTGGTGGCCCTGCTAGCTCTGCCCCTGTGTCACACTGGTGTGGCTTCAATCTGGTCACATAGTCCATGATCCCAGATCTCGACATTTCCCTTGTCTGTACCACCTGAGGTAGCACAGCCTTAGCGGTTAGTCATCATGCAGAAAATCGTGGACTTAATTGTGATTACCATCCGAGATGAGTTTCGTTATGGAGAAATCCCCTCTTATTGGCTTTGTAAATAGATCTATGTTGCTAATGTTTAATATCCAGAGTGGTGCCACTATCGTGGCCTATAGAGGTGTGCCGTGGGGCGTTCACTGCTTACTAGTCTCCCACCCACTAACGGTCTTAACCGTGGGGGGCCAACCCTGGTAATTGCAGGATCCCTCACGGAGGGGTGGGGTCCGATGGCCGGCTGCTTGGCAGAGCGAGTTGGACATAGACAATTCCACAATAGTTTCACAATTCATCATTAGTCATGGATGCAAGAATGTGTTTTACTGCTTTGTGCGCTGTTAAAATAAAGCTACTAATCCAAGATTAAAGTTGAAGGCCATTATTGCAACACAAATGGAAAGTGTTCAGTGCTTTATAATCATGGTTGGGGGGAGTTGTCATTAGATTTTGCCTGGGGCCCCATTATCACCAAGGCTGCCCCGGCATTGCTCGAGTCTCAAGACGCAGCATGGTTTCCATTTGCGTCTCTCGTATTGATACTTATGTTTGTATCGGCCATGGGGGTGGTGCTGGGTGGGCTGGTGGTGGGTTTTTAACACATTGCACCATGTATTGTATACATTTGTAAGTTGTCGCCGCAGCAGAACCAACATCAGTTTAGAATAACGTGTGAGAACGATGTTGAAACCCTGGTCAGGTTAACCTCTCCGTGTGGAGCTGGCACGTTTAACGCTAGTTGGTGACGAGTAGACCCTGGCTTGTGCGATATGCCATAGAGTCACCACATTCCCATTCCGCACGTTTTCCGCGTGTTAGGGTGGTGGTAAGCATGCTGCACTTAGCAGAGTTCATGTTCCGGTCACGACCAATAACGCTGAATATCCATGGCTGCCCCCTAGGTCGACTCGGCCTGAAGTGGGGTATAAAAATATCAGCACTGGGGAGACGAGCTGCCGGCATTTTGGCTACCCACCCCTCGTAAGTGCTTAGTGCCGACCTTAATACGTGCTCGCTAACAGCACTTGCTTAGCAAATATAGGGATGTCATTGGTGGTTTAGGGAGCTGTGGCTCAGCGGTTAGCGCGTTGGGCTACAAACCCCGGCAACCCGAGTTGCAATCCCGCTCAAGGCCAACACCAGTGACGAATTTCTGAACCCATCCGGGCCGCCCCTAAGTCGATTCAGCCTCAAATGAGTAACTGGTACAGTGTGCCACTTTACCATTTGGGAGACAAAGGCTCCCGGGCGTGGTGCTGGGCACCCACCACCTCGTATGTTGTGCTGGTCATCATAGGTGCTTGCTAACGGCACTTGACGCTACAGTCTGTTAAGGCTATATGGGAGATCTTAGTCTTTCTTTTGTCCGATGGAGGCTGTGGCAGTATTGAGGTGGGAATCTGTAACCACAGCATTTATTCACCTCACTTCGGGTAACTCAACACCACGGTTGGTTTGCAAATCGCATGGCGCGCGTCGACCGTGACGACTCCGCGACCACGCAGCAATGCGGCGTGGCCACCAGCACACGCAACGTGAACTTGCTGCCACGTCATGTGGCCAGGGCCCGCCTCAGCCGGTGGTGTGTTGCGCCAAGGCCAATCGAGAGAGGCCGTCGGTGGTGCGGGGGGGCCGGACTTTTGGTGACGTGGGGCTACGCCCTGTCCCGGTTCCTACCCACAACCCCCCCCCCACCGCCGGAGGGTTCGCTTCCTGCCGCGGGCTGAATGGCAGCTCCCCCCCCCCCTTCTTCCGGCGTGGGTGCGGAACGGTTGGGATTTTAAATGTAACCCCTGCCCTCACCCCGCGAAAAGCACGTGAAGAATGGCCGAACGGCACAAGACACATATGCGGGCTTGTACGGGTAAAACTGTATTCCGAGCAATAATGGAGGCACATTACTCAACGACGTGACGATGCTGCCTGCATTCATAATATCCACGCAAAAAAACCCATCAAATTTCTCAGGTCGCCACCCGTATTTTTTGCTGTCTGTGCAGTTCAAGGTTGGTTTAGATCCAATACGATTGTCATGTGGAATTGACACCAGGGCTGCGGTTGGAAGATGCGTAATAGTCGTATTCCGTGCTCATTTAATAATTATAATAACATATCTTGCACGTGTAACTCGCCGCCACAAAGTATTCCCTGGGAGAAACAACAGACAATGGGTAAGGCAGGAGAACAATTGCACAATTAATAATAATTGCACTTTTGTAGTGCTTTTCACCCAAAGGTCGCAATGCGCTGCACAAAGCTGCGGGGAGAACGGCATGTCAGCAACAACAATGACATAAGAAAAGCAAATCGGCAACAACAACGTTTTTTTAATAGCTGTGGTTTCACAATATGACCTGACCCTTGGTCAGTTGCAAGGAAAACGGATAGGTCGTACCAACGACTATACCTTCATTCCAATTCCAATTAATAACATATGGTAATCTAGCACGTATACATCTCCATACATACACTGTTAATTGTTGGACCGTGTGAAGATTAAAGTGTGGCATGAATGTCCTGTGACACGTCTAGCGGTCAGGATGGCTCATGAGGGCAGGATGTCCAGTGGCTGAACCCCTCGTTCAAGACCCAAACATCGCACCTACCGACTTTTGCATTCCTCTGAAACTGGTGGCACAGTTAGCCTCATCAGAAAATGAAGAAAGCGATGCACGAATATCTTCATAAATGAAGAATTAAAGACACAAGCCATTGCTTTGCGTCTCTGGTTTTGCAACCCAAAGTATGGACGGCTTAGTAAACATCTATAGTCTGCGCTGTTTCAATCGAGGTGGAAGGATCTGCAAAACTGCACGAATTCCAAATTTTGGACCCCTCTCTTAATGGTGAGCAGACCTCTATATTGGCATTCAGCTCCTGAACATGTAGCCACGGGCAAGAATAAAAGGTCAATGGTGACCTCTTGCAGTTAGTGTGTCCACCCTACCCGTTCTTGGGACGGGGTGAGCATGCATGCATCATTGTGAAATGTCTCAAGTGACGGCATATTCCCTGGCAGTTGGCCTTATCGGTCCTGGGAATGGGTCGGCCTTCCAGCTACATGGCCTCAACCCCCACCGTCCACTTTGTTTACTCTGAGCGTTGGAACCGTTTGAGTTCACTTGCTCTGAGCCAGAGAAGGAACACACCACCTTGTCGGCAATGTACGGCAGGGCATGCCGTGACTGGCACGCAAAATTATTTGAGTGGTGTGCATCACGAAAGTCTTAACAGTGAAGAAACGAAGTTGTAAAAAAACTTGGATAAAAACTATGCGTGACTACTCTTTGCATCGTGATGTTACCCAATTAAAGCTGTTCGACTTAGAGAATAAAACGCGTTAATTGTATTATGAACATGACGTTTAGCAGTGCGAACATATCTTCATTTTCAAGATATCTTGCGAAGCATACCACTTATGACGTTGAAAAAAATAAATAAATCTTACACAGATCTGCAAATAATAGTTAAGTAAAATCTTGGAACACCACTTTTGAAAGTAGCGTTCCAAGATCAGGTTTCTGAAAGACACGTGAGTACCATCATTCAGATGCCTGATACCTCCATTGTAGGAGGATATAGGTTGCAGTGGAGAAAGAGGAATGCTCGACACGACTATCTCGAAAGAGAAGCGTTTAACAGCCTTTCTGAAGTCCTTTTACACAACCTCATTAGCTGCCTTCCTTCGAGGACTTAATAATTTCAGCAGCATCGGCTGAATACGAGAAAAACTATGGACTGATTTCTAACATTTAGGGTCTCATCAGCAGAGTCTGGCTGTGAAACGTCACCAGAAGAGGTATGGGTACCCACACTTTCCTCCACCACACAGTGTTAACCACATTAGTTCCACTGGGTGGGAGCCAGGTGTCATTTCCGACTCTTGCGCCACTGTTAGAACGACCTCTGGACTGCAAGGCTAGGGAGTGAATTCTAGTGTTTATTTTGATTGCCCCCGTTCATTGACGGCGGCGCTTGCTACATGTGATCTGCCTGTCACTGATGAGCGTGCCGGGTCGTGGCCGCTGGGGAGGTGAGCCACCACACTCAACGTGATGCAGAATTGCAGCCAAGGCTGAGAGTTGCATGGCTGAGGTCGTGTTTAGTTAAGATAGAAATCTAAGGCCTGACGTACACTTTGAGCTACAGGGACCCATGTGTCCCAAACTGGGGTTGTCACTCAATTTCTATTCAACCTGGAAGGAACTGTGTAGCTATGTATCTCTTTTTTAACAGTTGTCCAGAGGGTAGAGATTTGCAAGGTACAACGTCTCATGGCATCGGGTGGAATTTAGTCAGGACAATTAAATCTAAGCGTCATGTCTTTGGACTGTACGAGGAAAATGGAGTAACCAGAGTAAACCCATGTGAATATGGGGAGACAATGCACACTCCATACAGTTGCCTGAGCTGGGAGTCTAACCCAGGATTTCCGCTGTGAGGCAGTAACGTTATTCGCTGCAGCACTGTGCTGCCGCGTGTCATGGTGCAGGCCCCATGGTATTGTGACTGTTCCATGCTGAGCTGAACCACAGTCACCCTTGGCCCATCATCCTCTTCTCTTGTGGGCCAATCCGTTTCAAGCATAACGAATACAATATCAAAACATTTTGCATTTTTTGCCACAAGCGTGTGTGGCTTTCGCGAACTTGACTATTTACGAAAGGTGTCTATTTGGTGTTTTAAGATCTGGGTTAGTGCCAGAAAATGGGTAAAGCCTCTTTATTACATCTCTATACTGGCACAAAATTACCCATAGCGTAAACATTATTTTCATCCTATCCATATACAATTGCAGTATATAGAGGAATGCAGTAGCGTTTCTCCTTGTGCCCGGTGTAAAAATAAAACAAGGCTGAATACACAATCAACAGGGCAGAGCAAAACGCTACAGAGACTACATGTAGCTTGATGACATTGTGGAGTAAGTGATGTGGCCAGTGTGGGTATGTATGAGTGTGTTGGGCGGGGGGAGGCATCTGCTTGTTATGATAAAGAGGGGAAGGGTAGCATGGTATTGAGAAGCCTGATGGTTTGGGGGAAGAAACTGTTGCAGAGTTTGGCAGATCTGGCCAGGATGCTGTGGTACTTTTTAACATACGGCAGGAGGGCAAAGAGTTAGTGGGAGGGGTGCTTCACAATGCTGGAGGCATTATGTGTGCAGTGTTTGAGGTAGATGTCATGGATCGAGGGGAGATGGGTTCCAATGACGTCAGCTGGCTTCACTATCTGCTGCAGAGAATTTCAGTCAGAGGCATTGTAATTCCCATACCAGATAGTGGTGCAGCTTATCAGGACACTCTCATTGGTTCTCCTGTAGAATGTGGAGAGGATGGGTGGAGGAAGGCTGGCCCTCCTCAGTCGTCGGAGGAAGTGGAGACCTTGTTGTGTTTTCTTGGCCAGGGATGCAGCGTTGACTGACCAGCTGAGGTCATCTGCAATATGCACACCAAGAAACTTAGTGCTCCTGACTTTTTCCACTATGGAACTGTTCATGAAGAGCGGGGGGTGGGCAGCATTTGCCTTCTTGATGTCTTGTCATCTCTTTCGTTTTGTCAACCTCAAGAGACAGGTTGTTGTCTTGGCGAATGGTACATCTTTATTGCCGGTACATGTTTATAGCCATCAATTTCTTTATTGTTTGTAAATACCAGAGAATTTTAGCTGTTGCTGCACCATGGCTTTTGACGTTATCGTGGTGGGAGAATAGCACATTGTTTACTTACATTGTATTCCATTTAGCAGCAACAACACCAAGGTGTGCTTGGGCTTGTATGCGTGTGCGCATCTGCTAGTTATCTCGGTGAACCCATAGAATTGCCAACCATCAGCCTTGCACAATTCACGTGATAGTCTCAAAGTTCATTTAGGCTGGCACGGGCGTTGTGGTGATATCGTAGCCAGTTCGTGGCGATTAATTATTGTTGATGTCCTGGTGGGTTGCACTTGTGAGTGTCATGAGATCGATTCTCGGTCTCGGTCACGGTCAACATGAGTGAAAAATATCTTATAGCAGATACTATGTCTGCCTTCCCGAGGTTGACGCAGCCTCCAATGAGTATCTGGGTGGGGTGTCTAACACGCCATCACTATCTCGAAGCTGAAGGTGGTTCAGCGTGGTGATGGCCATCCACACCACCTGTCCCTTGCACCGTGCCCTATTTCATAGGTGCTACTCGCCAACATAAATTTCCCCATCAGTCTAAGTACTATGTGGTATATTTTGGTGCGGTTTTTTGTCTGAGAAAGTCTTCATTCCTGCACATTATTAGTGTGTTGCTGAGGATATAAGCAACAAAATTACTAAGGCAACACATTCGCACCCTTGTTCATATATGTCAATACATATATGAAGCTGTATTTTAACAGCATGCCATCAAACACAATGCCTTCATCAGCCTTGCTTCAACACAAACAAAGCTCAGGACCAGCTTTGACATTCAGAGTCTCATCAACAGTCAGGATTGCTTGAGCCAATCTTGAACGACCATATGTTTGTGGGAAAGTGCCTTGTTACTGTTAAACATGGGTCACATTGATTGTAATACACAACATATTTTAATCATTAGTAGAGGCATAATGGAGAATTTGACTTACATAATGATCTAAACCGATGCTTGTGAGACGGCCAAGGATCAAGTAGCCGCAACCGGCCATATGGAGGTGATGTCGTTGCTCATGTGATGTCATTACTCCTGGGATGTTGTATTCATCTTTATTTGACAGCACAGTAGTAGGGGAGGGAGGGATGCCTACCTCGATGTTGCTGGAAACGTTGACGGTCACTTCAGTACCCTTGTGGCTCGAGGTAGAGAGTTGGGGGGGGGGAGAAGTTTGGAGAGATTTGTATGACTCACTCTCTAAAACACACTCAGGAGTGCTTCATGTGCGTCGTGACATTACGTAGGAAATTATGCGGTGTGGTGTGAACGCGTCTCGACCAATGGGAGCCTGGCATGTGGCGACGGCTATGGTAATAGGTGATGACGGTGTGAACACGGAGGAGGGAATGTGGTGGTGTGAGCGCTCTGCCGGTCCCCTCTTCCCCCCCGCCTTTCTCCCCGTCACAGCCTTGACAATCCGCGGGCTGTTACCGTGACAGGCAGAGTCAAGGAACGCTCGAGTAATCGTTAAACCCCGTGTTTACATTTCGTGCTTGTATGAAGCCACGGGTTGAATGGCGGTAGAATATCCTGCATGAGGCGATTGGATTAACGCCTTGATGCCTTTCTGTGGAGAATTTGTGTGTTCCCCCCCCCCCCGTTTCACGTGGTTTTCCTCTGGGTTCTCAGGCTTCCACAACAAAAACGAAGGTGCATTACTTAGTTGGTTGATAACCTAATGTATAGGGTGCAGTGTGGCAAATGTTGGTGCCAGCTAACCACATGGCTGTCTTCCCTCTCCCTGCCTCTGCTGTTTTTTCACACCTCTGAATCGTACGCTCTTTTAATGAATACCTTTGACATTGAACAAATATGTGTGTTTTAAATTGTAATATTATTAAACGCTAGTAACTCAAAATAGCTTGCGCTCTCCTTGCACGCATCAATATGCTTGTATGCACAATTCATTATCGGTGACATGGCTTTCTTGGAGGACATCTTGTCAGCAGCGTTTATGGTTCAAGCAAGCTGGTGAGATGATAGAGAATCGGTATTCCGAGTCAGACTTGTATGGAACCATTGCCGGTGAAATGTTCGATTTTTTATAGCTAAGAACCCTCTTCATTAGAAATTGGTTAAAGTTCAACGCAAAGTTCTATAATACATAACGCAAGCAAATAATTAGCATAGCTATGGATAATCTACGCAACAAAATTCAATGATTCCTAATTCAGAGGGTTCACAGTGCATGCTGGATCATCAGTTTACCTGCTGCGTAGGGTTTGCATTCCCTCAAACCGTGAGTTCCTTATCATCTGTACTGTGGATTTTTACGGTGATGCTGTTTTAGTTGACAGCGTTTGGTAGTGATAGTGGTGAGGGTGATAGTGGTGGTAGTGCGGGCAAACGGTGGCTGACAGCGGTGGTAATTGCACTATGGTGGTGGTGCCGCGGTGGTGATGGTGAGTGTTGTTGTTGTTGTTGTGTGAGAGCAGGACCCTGTAGGAAGGATCAGTTCACCTGCGCCGATGGGATGTGCATCAGCCGCAGTTGGCTGTGCGACAGGCGGCCCGACTGCGCCGATGGCACGGACGAAAGCACAACCGAGTGTGGTGAGGACCCCCCTTCCTCCCCTCCTACCCCCACCACCAGCCCTCACACGGGTGCGTGACTGTGTAACTGTGCATGGGGAGCAATGGCGCAGTGATCAGCCCACTACGCGACAAGCACAGCGACCTGAATCCAATTTCTGCTCAGGAGCAATACGAAATGAATATTTGACCTGGTCCTCAGCATTCACTCTGTCGACTCGACTTCATAAGTACCTGGTGCGGTGTGTAAACATCGCCACTGGGGAGACGAAGATGATGCAACGTGATGCTAGCCACCCATCCCCTCTTGTGCCATGCCCTGCTTAAGTAAGTGCTGGCCTTAATGAAGTGCTCCTCGCTAATAGCACTTAACCCTCCAGTCTGTTAATGCCACACAGGAGATCTTTGTATTTATGTGTAGTTGTGATGCATGGCTGTGTGTGCGTGTGCTGCTACTGCAGGCTTGGGCTCTTGCGCTGCTGATGAGTTTGACTGTGGTGGAAACGGGACGGCTCGTGACTGCATCCAGCGCAGCTGGGTGTGTGACGGGGACCGTGACTGCGAGAGCGGGAAGGACGAGCAGGGCTGCGGTGAGGCCCCCCCCACTCCAGCGCACGGGCTTCGTGCCCCCCACTCTCACACCGGGAGCACATAACTAGCAATTTGCAAATCCACCCTTGTGCTCAGTGTCCTCAGAAATGTTGTTGGTATGTTTGCAATGAGGAGCGTGCGGAGGTTCACACGTCCAGCCCGACTGGCCACGCTGGTTCACATGACGGATGAATCGCTCGTCAAGCACTGTGCGCCGCCCGCTTCGCAGCGGAGGTTAAAAAGCCATGAACCGCACTGCGTTTGGCTCGATGGGGATACACAGCAATTATCGCCCCCTACTGTGCGAGATCAGTATGACCATGTGGCGCACGAGTCTTAGCTTTGTGCGAGCTCAGTATGACCATGTGGCGCACGAGTCTTGGCTCTGCAACTTGCCTGTGTGATCGAGTGTAATAAATCGAGATCATCGTGGTCACGGCCGTTAGTGCAACCACGGCGCCTCCCCACGACCACCGCAGCGTTTTCGTGCCAATGCACTCAACCCTCTCTAAGCTGCACAGTGAGCACGCGGTGATCTGCCGTGCGAGTCTCTTTCCATCTGAATTGCAGAGACCCATAGATTCATATGGACCCAAAGATCCCCCGTGTAGCCTTACCAGACCGTGGTCAATTGCTGTTAGCAAGTAGCACCTATGAATGCTAGCATGGCACACGAGGGGTGGGAGGCCAGCACCACGCCCTGCCACCTTTGTCTCCCGATTGGTGATGTTTTAACACCTCACCTGGTACTTTTTGGAGGCCGAGTCAACCAAGGGGAGATCCTGTGCTAGTAGTCTAAAAAATTGTCATCGGTGTTGGCTGTGAGCAAACAAACGAACTTGGGTCGTCGGGTTCATTGTCTAGCTACTGCTACACTGCCGCTCTCCACAGACTCGCGTGGAGACCCCTAGACTCGCGTGGAGACCCCTAGACTCGCGTGGAGACCCCTAGACTCGCGTGGAGACCCCTAGACTCGCGTGGAGACCCCTAGACTCACGTGGAGACCCCTGGCCCCCACCAAGTACTCACGGTGCACCCAGCACACAGTACCAAATGACGATGAGACACCCCGTAGTAGCAGATTGACAGCGAGTGCTGAGCTCCATGTCAGCAATCATCTGGTCTCGCCATGCCGTCCACCCCCCTCCATCACTACGAGCAGCCGTCGTGGTGTGTGCGGCGCATGAAGTCACGTGCCACAACGGCAAGTGCGTTGACGAGAAGTTCGCGTGCGACGGCGACGACGACTGCGGTGATGGCTCGGACGAGCAGGGCTGCCCCACGACGCCGGCGTGCGCCGCCAGCTCATTCGCGTGCCCGTCGGACCCGGCCGTATGCGTGGCGCCGGAGCGCCAGTGCGATGGGCGCCACGACTGCCCCAACGGAGAGGACGAGGTGGCCGAGCGATGCCCCGGCGGGGACCGTCCCGACCCCAGCTGCACGACCAACGCATTCCGCTGCCGCTCGGGGAACTGCGTACACGCGGGCTGGCGCTGCGATGGTGACCCCGACTGCCAGGACGGGTCTGACGAGGAGGGGTGTGGTGAGTGCCTGCGCACTTCCCCCCCCCCCCACATTCCCGCGCAGGTCGTATGTTCACGTGTGGACAATGAGCGCGTTGCTCACATCCACCTGGAAACGATGGCCAGTTCCTAACAAAGGCTGGGTCTGGCAGCTGTTATTGGGTGAGCGTTAACAACACTGGCCACGATGCGAGTAACAGAGCGAGGTGCTAGTGTGTCGGCGAAGGAATGCAAATCTCAATCTGTGCCACCTCCCTGTGTGTGCGACCAGAGGCGGATGCTTGCAGCGAGAATGAGCTGCGCTGCACAGACGGGTCGTGCATCCCTGGCAACAAACAGTGCGATGGCTTCAGCGACTGCCACGACGGCTCGGATGAGAACGACTGCAACAACACAGGTGCGTGCGTGGGTGCCTCCACTATCTGCCAGCTCACACCACAAACAGCAACCATATGCCACAACCCCTGCATGGCCAGAACAAATGTTGTTTACGGGCACCAGTGAGGGTCAACAGAGCACACGAGAGTGTGGGTGGTCAACATCAAGCCCAGCTGCGTGTGTCTTCCCATTCTGATGTAATCACCAGTTACTCATTTAAGGCTGCGTTTAGCTAGAGGAGGCCCGAAATTGGGTTCAGATACCTATTATTGATACTGGCCATGAGTGGGAATCGCAAAGTGGGTTGACTGGTTCATACTGCAGTGTGCTAACTGCTGCGCCACCACGCCCCACAACAACAGACTGCGCTTCCCCCACTCATTTGTAGACTTAGCTCAAGTACCTCGGCCATCGACTACAGTTCGATAAAGATTCATGTTGTTGTGTTGATTAACTGGCCGGGTAGTGGCTCGGCACTGCAGCGGGTGGCTTGCCATATCAAGCTTTGACAACAAATTCCGTTTGGGGGGCCATCTCGCAGCCCTTCATTCGTCCAAGGTTGAAAGACTTGAGTGCCAATTTGCAATGAATTATGTACGGTGATTGTCCAACATATCGACTCACTCCTGCTGTATAAATATTGAATTTCCACTATTGCTTCTGGAAGGCTGTATAGATGATCTGAGCATTGCCCGAAAACTCGTTTGAGCAGAAAGTCACTTTGGTGTTGGCTGCTGTGAGTTGCTGCTACATGTGGTGGTACTGGGCTAACGCTGCACTTGTTTCTGCTGCTGCCACCCACAGCCGTGGACTGCACGGGCCCCGGATGGTTCCGCTGCCGCTCGGGCGAGTGTCTGCAGAATCGGCAGGTGTGCGATGGAAAAAGGGACTGCCACGACTGGTCGGACGAGCCACTCAGCTTGTGCAGTACGTGCCCACACTCACCCAGGTCTCCTTATCCGCAGGGAATTCACCATTTGTTCGTGCAAGTTCTCGCTCCTGTGTTAATCAAAATCAAGATGCCGCCACCACCTCCGCATCAATGCACCCCATCCTCTGCCAGATCCCGCAGCTACTGCTGAAGTTGATACGCAGTGAGCACCAGACCCAACATAGCATCCGCCTTCGATCGTCTCCGTCACACAGACGGCGCTCCTTCCTTAGCTTCTCTCTGTACACTAGGACCCGTGCAGTTTGTAAAACGTTAACAATGGTGAGACAAAGGCAGCCAGCTATGGTGTCGGCCACCCATCCCCTTATGTGCGTTGCTGGTGCCAACAGCATTTTTTCCCCTACAGTGTTGTAACTATACATGGAGATTTGTCTTTGAAGGGTCTGCCGGTGTGGATGGGCACATATGGCTGGTTGCGTCTGTCACAGACGTGAACGAGTGCGTCACTGCCAATGGAGGCTGCTCGCACACATGCTGGGACCGCCTGCTGGGTTACGAGTGCGGTTGCCCCGCGGGGTATGAGCTGCTGGACGAGTACACGTGCGGAGGTGAGCGCTTTGATCACAAACTCGTCCCCGCTGCGGCTCGCCCCCCCCACAAATGCTGATTACGTAACCACTTGACTTGCGCCCGGCACATTCATGCAGTGAAAATCGCACCCGAACCACATGCGTAAGTACGTCGGTAAATTAAATGAGCGGCAATAACAACGCGTTCATGGAACGCACTCGAGCCGTGATGGCTACGCACGCCGTACGAGTTTTTAATTGGAGGCTCCAATTGGCCCGACTGGTGGCATAGTCAGAGCAAGCGAGTGCAGAGATTGTCCCATATTGGGGCAGTGGCTCCGAGTCTGAGCTAGAGAGCGTGCGGGTTTCTACTCTGGCTGTATAGTTGCGTTATGGGTTTGAGACTTGAGAGCATAGCTATTGCTGTTGGTGTAAAGTGACCGTCTTGTACGGGAGGGACCAAGCTTTTAAATGAGCACGTGTGCAGATAATGGGTGGCTCGACCATAATGCAAGCAGCTCAGGATGCACGTTCACATCATGGTTGGTAGGTGAGTTGACCCTTCTGCCAGAGCAACATTTGTTGACTTGCCTCCCAACAATATGAATATGGAATTCCACCAACGGGCACAGTCGGAGCTACACAACAGGAGAAGAGCAATCACCTGACAGTGGTCATGCGAGCGAGAAACCTGTTTGGGCTTGAGATGGTGGACGCCCAGTGTGATGAGCTGTGCCATTGTCCCCAACAGACATGGATGAGTGTAAACAGCCTGGCATCTGCAGCCAGCTGTGCATCAACTACAAGGGTGGATACAAGTGTGAATGCTACGAGGGCTACACCATGGATCCCACCACTCAGTCCTGCAAGGCCACAGGTTCATGATGCTCCCAGCCTCCCCCTTGCTGCCCTTCTACCTTCCACCATGCTGCCCTCCCTGGCATCCCCCGTGCTGTCACCCTGGCCTTCCTTGTACTGCACTTTACCGGGATAGTAAGCGGTGAATAGTGTCAATCCCGGTTTTGGAAATGTTTGCGCCTCAAAAGTAAATTTGCAAATTTTAAAACCGTGAATGTGTTGCAAAGTGACTAGGGGAACTGTTAGTTTTACCCTTGCATGATAAAGGCTGAGTTATGCTGAGTGTTAAGAGTGCTGAGGGGGTCTGTTGATAGCAGCGTAGCAAACGCATAGAGACACGTCTCCTGTTGGTGCGTAACATCGTGTGTTCTCATATCTCCCGTGGGTGTGTAATGCCGTGTTTAATGTCGCGTGTGTTTTTGTTCTAGAACACCAAAAGACGTACCTGATCTTTGCAAACCGGCGCGACGTACGCCGTGTGGACCTGCACACACGCAGCTACAAGCAGCTCATCCCGCGCATGAGCAACACAGTCGCCTTGGCCGTCGAGGTCACCACCAACCACATCTACTGGTCCGACCTGGGTCAGAAGAAAGTTTACAGGTGTGGCCTCACACCTGTAAACAGTGGCCTCCACACCAGGGTCGGTGCGCGGGTGGGTAGATGGGTGCTGTGCTACGAGAAGGTGAGTGGGTGTGCGAGCGAGGTTACGAGCGGGTGTGGGTGTTGAGTAAATAGGTGTGTGGGGAAAATGAGTCGCGGATGCCAACTTGCTGCGATCTGGCAGCAAGTTGGCATCGTGGACATCGCGCGTGACCCCCTCTCCGGTGCCCCCCTTCCCCCATCCCACATGCAGCGCACACATGGATGAGGCGCACGACGCGTCGCGCCACACTAGCGTGCTGGGCGATGCGCCCGTCTACGTCGAGGGCATCGCCATCGACTGGGTGCACGGCAACCTCTACTGGACCGACTCCAAAGTCAAGGCTGTCTCTGTGGCCAAACCCGATGGCTCTCGGCGCCGCACGCTCTTCGACCATGACCTGAGCGAGCCCCGTGCCATCGCCGTGGACCCACTGAGCGGGTGAGCAGGCCCTGCCGCCATCCTGGCAGCTTGCCAGCAGCATTGAGCGACACTATCGCAGACATGCAGATTACAGAAGACCGTGTGCTGATGGATATGTAAAAAACACTTCAATGTGGAGAGACCTATATGGGATGGAGGAGGGAAATCATTTTATTTTTAAACTGAGAATAGTTGGCCACGATACCCATTCTCCATGGTAGGGAGTTGCTCAATCGTAAGGCCGCAAGTTTAAATTGTGGTTGTGGTGGGTTTCCTCAACCCATCACCCCTCAAGGGTAACTAAGATAGTTAACCACTTGTGAGAATCAACCAACAGTGGTTGTCTAATGGATTGGCTGTAGCGAGATGTTTAAAAAATACCTTTCATTTACGTGCAGAGATTGAATTGGGAAGGTTGCAGTGCGTGTCTCAGTTATTGTAGCTAGTATTCTCGCTATACGCTGCCTGCATTGCTGCTCACCGCCACGTCACGGTCCGCTCCACCAGGTTCGTCTACTGGTCCGACTGGGGCCAACCGGCCAAGATCGAGAAGGCCGGCATGAACGGCGTGAGCCGCCAGGTCATCGTGTCGAAGGACATCGAGTGGCCCAACGGCATCACGCTCGGTGAGTCTTTGCCTGTGTGAGTGGTGATCGACGCACACGCTCGGCCGGCAATAACCGCTGTTGCACCGCGGCTTACGGTGCTCGTGCTCACAACAGCTGCTGTTGCGTTACCACTGATCTGAACATTATTTATGGCTGCCTCCCTTTGCCAAGCGAAGCACGGGGTGGTATTTTTCTCAACACCATATCTGCCTGCACTGATTTGTAAGAGACCAAGGTTATTATTATAATGAGCCTTGGGGTCCAAGGGTTTGAGTGATTGTGTGTGGTTGAAAACGCGATGATATGAAAGTTGTTGTAGTAGGTAATTAATAGCCGCTGCACTCTTGTCACCGAGCGACGCTACCCATCGACGCCACTCATTGACGCATCGAGCGGGCATGGTGCGGGGTCAGCTCTACGTACGATTTCAACGCCTTTGCAAGGCAGTCTCCCAAAGGCCCAAAACCTCAAGTGGCCAGCAACGCTCACCAGAGTTATAATAAACGAGAGTTACTAACACGTGTCTTGGGTTCATCGAGGGTATTATTATAATTAGATCTTGTGGGGCAGGGTATTATCAAATGGAACAGTGCGAGTGAAGCAGAATGGTTAAAGGTCACCCACAGGGTGGTGGGCGAGTGGGTGAGTGAGTGTAGTTGTTGTGGTTGGAAGCAGGTTTTCAACAAGTGGCGGAACAATAATTATAGTGATAGAAGTAGCGATATAGTCAAATGCGTGAGTGACGTGCAGTGTAGACGAGTAGTTGAGTGTGTAAGTTAAGTATACTCTGGTGAGCATGAGGAACGCTCACCGGTCTCTGTACTCACCCGTGCGACCACTGTGTCCCTGCAGACCTGGTGAACAAGCGTCTGTACTGGGTGGATTCGAAGCTGCGGACACTGTCGAGTGTGAACCTAGCTGGGGGCGAGCGACACGAGGTGATGCGCCAGACGGACGTGCTCCACCACCCCTTCGCCATCGCCATCTTCGAGGTGAGGTATCCAGACTCGCATCGATTGTAATAACATCTGCGCCTCGCACAAAGGCGCCTGCCCGAGGCAGTTAGATTCCTGTGTCGGATGCTTTTCTGTGCAGAGTTTCTGTGTTCTCCCCCTGTTTTGTGTGGGTTTTCTTTCAGCGTCTATGGTTTCATCCCACAACTGAAAAATGCTCAATGATTGTCCGATATAATAAATTCAGTGCCCTGTGGGTAGGAGCCAGCTGACCGTGTGGCTGCCTCTCCCAACCTCCCTTTCCTGCAGCACCTCGGTACCTCTGGGTAAAAGGGGCTACTGCACAAATAAAAAAATATATAATTATTATAAACACACGACTCGTGCGGTGAGGCACTCCGCGGCACTGCGTAAAGGATGCTCGAGATGCAACGGTTTTTAATTGGCAGGTTCAATCAGCTGGTACCTGCACCGTCATCGGTGAGAGCCAGCAGGGAGGTTTTTCTCAGGACGAGTGTTGGCCTGCTGTAATGCATTAACAGAGAGTGGCTTCTGCAGCACGTGCATCTGTGGGGAGTGACGCATTGTGTAATGTGCACAGCGCTGCATGGTCCGTAACAATGGCAAATATTCGAACCGATTAAGGGCTTCACCTATCGACTTGGCCTCAATTGAGTACTCGGTTTTGTGTGTAAACATCAGAACTCGAAGACATGCGGCCAGGCATGGTGCTGGCTACCCCCTCTCACGTGACATGCTAACAGCACTTGCCTCAACAATTCGCTTAAGGCAGTCTGGTGGATCTTTTTTTTTTGTGGCGTAGGATAAGGTGTACTGGGCTGACGAGGAGAGAGAAGCCATCTACAGCGCTGACAAGCACACGGGGGGTGGAATTTCCTCGGTGGTAGAGGACCTGCACAGCCCCCAGGACCTGCTCGTCTACCACCCCTTGCTGCAGCCAAACGGTACAGCAAGTGCTCTGCCATCCTACGTGGTGTGCCGTGCTCCCTTTCTCCGGCCGTGCCACCTTTTTCTGCGCCATCCCGTGCGGCGCGACGTATGCGCATGCTCCTGTTGCTGACGCGCGCCCACACACTGTCCCTCCCCGGCGTGCAGGCACAGACTGGTGCGGCGCGGCACCGCTGCCCAACGGCGGCTGCGAATACCTGTGCCTGCCAGCGCCACACATCAGCGCCGTATCGCCACGTTTCACATGCATGTGCCCAGACGGGGAATTTCTCACCAACGACGGCCGCAGCTGCAGCCCAGGTGAGGGAGAGGGCAAAGGGGTGGGGGGGGTGGCCGCGGGCCATCCACCAACGTGACGGGCACGCCCTCCGCCTCGAGCACCACCCTCGCGGGCGATCATGAGTAACACCAACCCCCATGGGCAGTCAAGTTGAGCAGAAACTACGTATTGATGTAGGTTTTCATTCCTTGATGTATAAGAGCTGCTCCTTTTGGGACAGCCGTGTGGAACGTTCCTCCTCTCTTAAAGGAGAGACGGGAGTGCTTGACACAACTATCATGAAAGAGCAGCTCTTTAGAGCAATTCTCAAGACACGTTGTCTTCATCAAGGGCGTCACTCACTCCATGTTACGACTTTGCACCTCTTGCAGAAAGCCCCCCAACCATCGTGATTACAGCGAGAGCGACGGATATCACGACTCGGGCGCCCCAGCGAACGAGTTCACGGCCGACCACCACCGCGACCTCCACCACCACCACTGTCTCTGGTACAAAGTCGGCCTCCCTCGAATCACATGCTGTCTGCAAACCGAGGAGGAGGGCTAGAATGAGTCGGTGTGACTAAGTGTGTGAGTGCGAGCATATACCTGGCCAGGCACGAGCACCATGGTGACATCACCACCACCTAGTGGGGAACAGCGGTGGTTATTGAGTGCAAGCGTGTGTGAGTGAGTAGGAGTATGCGTATGATGTGAGTGGGATTGTGTGTTTGGTGTAAGTGGTTAGTGCAGTGTTACGCACCCGGAGACCCGAGTTCGATTTCACTTTCACGGCCAACATTAGTGACAAAACATCTGAAGTGGTTATGAGCCTCTGTGAGGTCACCTTGTCCATAAACGAGTACCTGTTGTGGAGGCGGCAGAAATACTCGCCAGAGGCAGCCGGATGTGCTGCTGGCAGCCCACCCTGCTGGTGCAGTGTGTTACCGTTAATAGGTGCTCGCTAACGACACTTCAACCACCAGTCTGTTAAAGGCTACACAGGGCACAGTATTTGTTCAATGGAGATGGTATTGGTTTCAAGCGAGAACAATACAGAGGGGCAAGGAACAAGAGACGGGGAGGGGAAGGCATCTATGCTGATAGCCAGCGCCAACATTTTACAGACACTGTCCTGTATTTTATAATGGTATCGATCAATTAATGAGTTTCTTTGTTTTTGGAGGAAACTGGAGAACCCAGTGGAAATCCGCGCAGAATAAAGGGAGAACACACAAACGTAATGATGTAGGTTTTCACGGCTCGATGCATGATGATTGCTTCGAAAAGTCGCGAGAAGAGGAAGCGAACGACGCGACTGTCCCGAGAGAGCAGCTTTTTGAAGCAATTATCGAACACACAAACGTCACAGAAAGGTGCCCGAGGCAGAACTCAAATTGCCTTGGGCAGGATCTTTCATTGAGGTGCAGATATTACTACGGCATAGACACCCTTTGTATAACGGGGGAGTTGGTTGGGTAGCATCCACCTGTAAACACACGCATCTCTTTAGCATGCATCACCCGCTTACAGCTGTCATCCCGCTTTCCTCTGCGCTTCAACAGACCGCCCCGATGTTGCCACGAGGACGAACGACGCAGCTCGGTACTACCAGGAAAGAACTGCGACGCCCACACTCTCCCCCTGGGCCACCGACTCCCGTAGGAACCCTCTTCCCCTCTCCTGCTCGTTCAGTGGTTTAAATTCGACAGGTAGCCTTGGTTAATCCTGCAGTGTTTATTTATCCTAAAAATAATATGCGAGGTATGCTTCGCTCGCAAGATCCTGTGCGATTGTTCAAAAAGTGCAGTGGGGTGATGTGTACCAGCCAGTATTACGTTCCAAATTTGTCCAGCATTCAAAAAGGACCCTCCAAATTACTCTTATTAGTAAACTCACAAACACCCTCTCCAGCTACGAAACGACCGCAGAGTGTGAAGCACAACAGTACTTTTTGTGGTGATCGCCTTCCACCGTGACAAGGATTCTTATTAATTGCAAGTACCACGCGCCATCTACGTCAGAGTGGATGCTAAAGGTCCCGTGACACCATACCAAATAATGTAAGGCTCTTGTGCCAGTGGCGCGTTCTAAATTGGGACAACTTTAAGACACCGCAAATTGCTTATGCCAACCACACAGCCGGAGTGAATGGTGGCTGGGTTGTCAACTCTGCATGTCACTGGATTATCGGCTTTGCCAGTCAATGGCTGCATTAATCGGTGTAATTGCCACCTTGACGCTTTAACCTGACTGCCCGTGTATGTTGCGTTGCAGTTGTCCTGGGTAGGGAGGAGGCCTCGTCCGTGGTGCCCATAGCGCTGGGGATTACCATCCCAATCGGTGAGCATCTACCCCACCACCGCCCCACACTCAGGGTTCTGCTGTGACTTAACCGTTCGCCACTAAATGAGTCACAAAACAATGTATAAATCTGTTAGTGGTTTTCCGCACAGACAGGGTGGCCATGCAGTGGTAACATCTGTGGCTCACAACAATTCCTGTCCAAAGCAGTTTGATTCCTGCCTCGGAAGTTTTCTGTGTAGAGTGTGCATGCTTTCTCTCCCGTTTTGTGCGTTTCACCTGGGTTATCTAGCTTAGGTTCCACTTGCAAAAAAAAAACCCTTTTGACTTAATTGGTCAGTAACATAATATATTAGGGACGCAATTTGGCAAATATTGGCGCCGGCTAACCACACGGCAATTGCCCCAATGATGGTGGTCGTAATCACCAGCGAAACATTACAAATCCACTTGTGTCTCGCTCTCCAACACACAGGTGTGGTGCTGACACTGCAATAAACTTGCACGTTTGTTCAGGTGAATGTTTTTACTAAATTGGCTGTGTCCTGTGGATGATGGGGTACCGGTGCACATTTTTCTCTCGTGGTGAACTCGCCCAAAAATCGATAGTGAAATCGTTAGATCTCTGCTGAGCTATGGGTACTTTTGCCAGTGTACGTATGTAAAAAATAAAAAAAAGTTTTTACCATTTCTGGAAATTATACAGATGTTAAGATCTTAATACACCAAATAGACACCATTCAAAAAGTGTCCAGTTTTTAAAAGCCACACATACTTGTGGCAAAAGATATAAATAAAAAGCTTTGACAATGTGGGCATTGTCCTTAAAACTGATCGGCTGACAATGGACATTGCTTTCTTTCGAGCCTGCTTGTCAGTATTAGCTAGATGTTGCCAAAAGGCAGTCAGCTCAGAACATTTCAGTATTGAAAGGTGTCTATTTAGTGTTTTAAGATCTTTAACACCTGTATAAATGCCAGAAATGGTTAAATGAAACCAACACCTTTTTCTCTTCGAAAAGTATGCTCTCTCGGGAGCTGTCCCGAGAGATCATTACCTTTCTATTTTTTAAATAAATCTCTGTGCTGTTGGGGGGTTGGCACAGTGGGGTCCGGGGTGACACCGCGTGTCCGCGTTTTCCTTTTCCCGCGTGCAGCACTACTGCTACTGCTGGTAGTGGGTGCCGTGATGCTTTGGCGCACCTGGAAAAGGCGTAGCGCCAAGACCATCCACTTTGAGAACCCGGTTTATCGCAAAACCATGGAGGAGCAGGAGGAGGAGCGTGAGATGAGCTTTGGCGTCACTCGTAATGGCTCCGTGAGCAGCGCCCACTCCTACACGCCGGTATGAAATGCTCGTGACTCCCACGCACCTTTAATATTAAATGCACCACGCTCACAACTTCTCGCCAAGATTTCTCGTTGGTTCAGTTGTACTTCGCACCGCATCATCACTGCTGCCATGCAGCTACGTCTGACTTGTGTACTCGAGATGTTTGACTGATGAAGGCACATGTCTGGCTATTTGCAGATTGTGCAGGTCCACGTAGAAGAGGACTGACATCTGAAGCTTGGGAGAAAAATGAAATCTATAATATATATTTACAACTCGAGGTTCAGTGATGTCACCCGGGAGGGGTCTCATTCTCTTCTCCGGCATCTCCCCTGTCTTCTCTCTCAAGCTGCCTGGTGATGGATGGGGGGCTCCTAGGGGTTGTTAGTGGGTTGGGACACTGGTGGGGGTAGGGGAATGGGCACTTCCTGTGGAGTTTTTTGCAAGTTGTCCTTGATGGAATCCAAAATTTCTAAACACAGTCTATAGAGCCGGATATTTTTTAAATTGTGCTCCTTGTGGGGAAAAAAAAATCCGTTCGCAATCTCGGCAAGCGATGGGGCAGCTAAAGGTGCTCGCAACTTGCTGCCACCTTGTGCCCCCCCCCCTCCTCTCCTGAATTAAACGGTACCACCATCGTCTCCATCAATCAACTGATCCACTGTATGGCTAAAGCCATGACACAGCTTGCCAAGGGTCACCGTGTTTATCGACCAATAGGAGTGGCTACAGTGTGACACACAGCTGCCTTTTCCTGGGATCCTGGGACTCCTCCATGGCTTCGGCGGTGGTACCCCCGCTTCTTCCGGAACTTTGCATGTGTAGACGTTGGGGCCCCACCACATGGGTTATTCCTTCCCATCACTACATTGCTAAGTTCAACCAAAGAGTGCTCAAAGCTGCCACTCGGAATGGATGACTCGGATGGTAGCGACAGTGTTGACCAAGTCCAGCGAGTGGCGGTTGGATCACCGCGTTAAACAAACAGCCTCCAACCCGTGTTCCTGTCCTCGTCTGCGTGATTTCGGCAAACTCGACATCGACGGGGGAAGATATTTTGCATAAGCGCTTTGGTTTTGTCGAATCGCTCCTCAAAGAGGAGCACATTGTTTACAGATATGAGGCAGGGAAATCGATCGTCGGCTTTATAACCCGTGGCGCTCCCACGGACGGGCGGACGAGGTGGGGATGGATCGCGGCATCAACACGCGGTGCGCCTGAGGGCCGAGGCCAAGGCAGTTTCCATCCATAACGCTCGGACCTGTGGCATGGTTAAACACCACCAGGCCTACCATGTTTGCAAGCTGCGCGTGTCATGCAGAGCACGAACTATGCCACAAAAACAACAGAACAGCCTTAAGATTATTAGGATTATACATGTGCAGATTACCGTGAGCATCACACATGTTTGTAGCATGGCCAGTTTAATGCATCGAGCTCAAACGATTGTATTTTGCATGGCGTTGCCTGTGGCGATGCGTGGTGAATTTGTGGACTGCTTGGAATTGGCTTATTTATTCTTGGATTTGTACAGTGGATGTATCTGTGTGTGCTTGGCTTTGTACAAAAAAATACCAATACTCCCTCCGTCCTCTGTAAATTTGAGATGTTTTTGGTAAATGCTGGTTAATCGTCGTGTGCTTGTAACTAGTTTTCTGTATATATGTATAAAATGTTAAGTGCGTTGATCTAAGTGCAGCATGCGTTGTGGTATTGTGGTGACCTACTGTAGAATCTCGCGGGGCTGGGAGACAGCGTGGCATAAATGCGTGCGTGTCTTCTCAGCAGCGGCAGCAATTCAAGACGGTTATTTTGTGGTTCTTAACATGACTTTTCCTCCATATCAGATCTTTGTAAATTCTGTTTTAAACTTTTATCAACTCAGGACCGGGGCTGTTGCCAGCCGCATTAATTTAATATTGAGAGTGTCATGGTGCCATAGCCGAGGGCTATGGTGCCACGATTTAATATTGGAACCGTGGCACTAAGTGGTCTCTTTATAAAAGCACACTCATTCCTGTGACACAACCAGTCAGGGTTAGTTGAGGGTTGATCGTAGCTGCTGAGTTGTGAACGGTAGAGTCCACACCCCGGTGTATTGGTTGTGCTACCAGATCGGTCTTGCACAGCTCGATTGCCGCTCTTGGGTGGACGTGTCTGGTTTCAGGGCTCGTAAGCCAGCGTGTCTCGCCACAGAGTTGCGTAGTCGACGCCTCCGGTGTCGATCTGCCCCCACGTGAGGTTTTAGGACCGCGCAATTGCAATCGTCGCAGGATTGTAAATAACGATACAAAAAAATCTCAAGGACTCACCGATGCCTTTCCAGCGAGGCCTTGCCTCGCTCACGACGGTGCAGCCGTTTCGACATTTGTTGTAGCCGACCAAGTCTGCCAAATGTGTCTTCAAACCATAGGGACCCACGCGTGCTCGGTGCATTGCCAACCCAGTTATGAGGCTCGTCAACAAACCTTAATAAATCGGCGCGTCAGTCTGATCTTATCTCGGCAATTCTGCCGCGTCGCTTTTAGTTTGTGACACTGCTCGGCTAGGTGACCACGCACGGGTGCCGCGCGCGGCGCGAGCTTTACGAAAACACACCGCCGTGTCTGCACACGGCCTCGCTACCTCGCGTGTGCGTGCGGTGGAATATTCTCGCAGGAGAGGAACTTGTGCCTGGGAGAGATCGGTTTGTCCGGTAGCGACGCGTCTGTGGATCTTGCTCAGTATCTCACCCGCGTGTGTTTCGTCTGCAGTTCTCACTGGGTACCAAATCTGTTGTCTTGGGTTACTGCGAGCAACAGTTTGCCGGACAATACGAACCCGCGCTCCGCTACCGCTCGCCCGCAAGACGGAAGTGGTTCGTTTGTAAAATTGTTGCAGATTTTCACAATGCAAAGAGTTGGGAATCACAGAAATCTTTATCGAGTTGGAATTAAGTGAGATTTGTTTTTTGTGAAACTTGTATTTGCAATAGGTGCCAAGTATGCAGTTCACTTTGCGTTGTCAATGATGAGGGCCGTTATCTAAGTTTGTCTCGGTTGTGTGTGTTTCTAAATGAGCCGTACGCAGTCTTGCACTTGATACTTGGGAGTGGGCATCGCGCGCCACGCTCACTCGGGCTATAGCGATGGCGCACGAGGCTCCGTGCATGGTGGGTGGTGGGGTGAACCCAGGGGGCCCGGCTCCGCTCGGGGCTTACAACCATCATTCGCCTCTAAGCTGCGATGATTGCGCCACGCCGCTCGTGCCAGACCACATGCAAGGTCACGCATGCACTCTGGGCAGCGGCGAACAGCCCCATGGGGCCTAGCGTTCGTGTGACGTTGCCATCGTCACGCATGCCTCGGGGTTTAGGGAAATCCGTCCATCCATTGGCTCCTGTTGCCGGAGCCCGTAAAACAATAAGTGGTGGTATGTGTGATCGCCTGTCTGTCTCCGAGGATACCACAAATTGTTTGCTTAATTTGTCTAAATAAATAAATGCAACGAATTGTGCACGTGTTGAGGTCCTTTATTTAGTCGTAAGGTCTTGGAGCACTAAGTGAGCCTGTGCTGCTGCTGCTGCTGTGTGTAGGTCTGTCCTGGCCGGCAAAATAACACCTCGTAGTGCCGTGGTAGTTGCTCTCACCGCCTCTACAGTGGCCAAGGGGGCACTCAACGGGTACGGGGGGCTGATAACCCCCCCCCCACCTTCAAGTTAACTGCCGCTAGATCATGCAAAGAAAAAGTGAAACTCAAGCTTGTGTCGGAGGCCCTGGGGGGACAGGCATTCATGACGTCCCCTGGCTAAACCCCATTTGGCAGAGCCAAGAGACTAAATACCCACCCTCGGGGTTCCTCCAGAAATCACAAGGCCGATGTGTGTGGCCACGTGGAATGTTCTAACGCTCGTTGCGGAGGAGAGGCTGTCACTCTTCTGTCGGGAGGTGAACATCAGTGGAGGGGTGCATGCAAGACCGATGAGTCCGATGCCTTTTATGACCTATCCGAGGAGTTGGCTAAAATGGATAGAGTCCTGCGAGGTGACTTTAATGCCCGAGTGGGTCATGATGCATATATCGGGGCTGAAGTGATTAGAAAGCATGGGCTAGATTAGCTCAACAATAATGGTAGGAGGCTGCTAGGCTTCTGTGCAGCTCTTCCGTCATCAGCATATCCACATAGTATTATGGATGGCACAGTAAGGGAATGGTGGATGCGGGCCCATGTCCTTGACACCAGAACCTATCTTGCAAAGCTGATCTTCCCTCAGACCATCGGATTGTCATCTCTAAGATGCCGCCTGCCCTTCCACGGCAGTGGTGGGCGTCCACTAAGGACCCCATTGAAACCCACAGTGGCCTGGTCTCTGCTAGCTGATGAAACCTGAAAGCGAGAATTTCATCATCGTTTGCAGCTGGGGCTGACGTCGTTCCCCATCCCTTCGATGCCGAGGGGAAATGGGTGAGACTTCGGGCTGTGGCTCATGCAGCTGGAATAGTTGCATTGATACACACGGTCCAGACCTCTGCAGAAACCCTGGCTGATGGAGGTGTTCAAGCTCGCTCGAAAACGGAAGCCCACTTCCACCGTTTGCAACATTCCACGCCCGGAAAGCACTCGATTGCACCCGTACAACCAACTTGTCCAGCATTGTGGCTGATACCTGTGATAAGCCAGAGATCCTATTCTCGACCATTAATCGGCTCCATCCGATCAATCAACCACCAACCAATACCTCAATAAATATTCGTCTACCTACCTTGACCTTAAAACTCATGGAATTTTCTGAGTTATCGGAATCCAATGTCTCTTCATTAGTTCTCAAATCTTGGCCTACAAACTACTCCCTGGACCCCTTCTCATTTCAACTCATCTCATCTCATTGTCAGAACCGATTAATCCTGTACAGGGTCGCAGTGAGCCGGAGCCAATCCCGGCAGACACAGGGTGCAACGCAGGGATATACCCACGTGTGACGCCAGTCCATCACCGGGCACTGAGGGCAATTTAGTCTGCAAGCCAAACCAGAGTGCCCGCAAAAAAACCCACGCGGACACGGGGTGAACATGCAAACTCCACACAGAAAGGCACCCGAGCCGAGATTCGAACCCGGGGTCTTTTTGCTGTGAGGCGACAGCGCTACCCACTGGGTAGCGACTGTTGCAATGCCCGACTCCCTGGCATCCCTGCCTATCTGACGAATCGTCGCCAACGTGTGCAGAATGTCGCTGCTAGAATCCTTACTGGCACATCCATCCACGATCACATATCCCCAGTACTGGTGTCTCTCCACTGGTTACCGGTTAAATATAGGATCGAATTCAAGATCCTCGTTCTCACCTACACGGCTCTCACTGGCGATGCTCCGACATACATCCGTGACCCACTTCAGGCATCCTAAACACAACTTCGATATTGCTGCATGTGCCCAGATTGCACCTCCATTTTATTGGTGACAGAGCCTTCTCGTGCGCTGCTCCTGGACTCTGGAACGCCCTTCCATAGGAGATTCAGTCAGTTGAATCTCTGGGCATCTTCAAATCTCGTCTCAAGACTCACTTTTTCCGTAAGGCTTTCAAGTCCTCTGGCTAGGACTGTTGATGCGGTTCAAGGTTGTCATACTGGGACGATGGCTCGCTGCTCACCTGCGCCTGCTCAGGAACAATTATTCTGTCCTATGTTCATTAAACAATTATTTTTAGCACATATTTTATGTCCTTCTCTAAATTATAGCCATTGACTTTCAATTGAACTGCTCTAATGTTGTTGTTGTCATGCCGTTCTCTCCACACCTCAGATTTGTAAAAAAATATCAACAAAAAAGTTAATGTTGTTTATTTGCCGTTCTTAGGTCGTTGTTGTTGCTGACATGCCGTTCTCTCCACAGCTCTGTGCAGCGCTTTGTGATCCTCGGGTGAAAGGCACTCTGGACGTGCAATTATTATTATTAATGAGAAGGTTTTCCGCAGCCTTTACTCGGAGGTTCGGAGAGCTGTGCGGCGTTGCCAGGATGAGTGGTGGTCGCGTGTTGCTGGGGAGATGGAGTCTGCCTCGGTAGCTCGTGATCACAAATCACTTTTTAATTCAATGAAAATATTTACTTGTAACGCTGCACCAATAATCTTTTTTAAAGGGCAAAATTTATATCCAATCTCCAACTCCCAGGAACTAGTCCGCAGATTTGCAGATCATTTCTGTCAGGTCTTGAGGGAAGGGAACCCCTCCAGCTCAGATAGCATGGTACAACATTGGGGTGACCCTACTGGGGCTGCAGAACTTCAGGTACCTCAGATAATGGAAGAAGTAGCCACACCCTGTGAGTGGCTGGCGGGGGTGCTATCAATAGAGGATGTACGCAACGCGATGCAGAGTCTGAGACCCGGAAAAGCACTGGGCAAATCAGATCTTGTCTGCAGACTGCCCTTTGTGACATCATTAAAACCGTCTTGAGCACAGGAAGAGTCCCGCAGGAGTGGAAGGATGCCCTAGTGGTCCCCCTCTTTAAGAATTGGGACTGCACTTATTGTAATAACTACAGAGGCATATTGCTTCTCAGTGTGTTGGGAAAGGTCCTGGCAAGGATAATTCAACATCGCCTTTCCAGGCACGCTGAGGAAAGGCTTGCAGAACCCCAATGTGGTTTCAGGCTGGGGCGGTCTTACACATGCCATATTCTCTATCCGGTTGCTACAGCAGAGGTGTAGAGAATTCCAACATAACTTGCATCTCTGCTTTATTGACCAGGCAAAGGGCTAATTACCATCAGTAGGCCAGCGCTGTGGGTCGTTCTTCATGCTTTCTGGATCCCTTACACCCTCCTCACCATCATTAAGGACCTTTATGAGGTTGGGAAAGCCCAAGTAAAGCTACGTGGTTGGGAGTCAAGAGTAATTCCCTGTTCATCTTGGGGTGCGACAGGGATACCCTCTGGCTCCTACATTATTCAACATCTTTTTGACAATGTAGTTCGAGAGGTTTTCCATGGATGTTCCAGTGAAATTCCCATCAGTTACAGGTACAATGGGAGGCTGATCAATGCGCAGGTAGGGTCAAGGGATGGCTCCCTATTGGCCAACTATGTTATCTATGCCGACGATTTGGTGATTGCTGTTCATTCTGAGGAGGAGTTCGGAGCTCTGTTGTTGAACTTGAAGCATATGTGAAGAATGCCCTTTGTTTATATAATGTGTTTATGATTATTGTTGGAATTGTTCATGTATGCAGTAAAACAGAATCGCTAAACAAATCAGGCTTAAAAACAGTCTCAAAGTCACTGATAAATATATTGTGGAATTTATTTGAAGAGTGCTGATCCAATAACCTGCGAACCCAAGGCAGACATCACAGGACCGGCATGGTGGATTGGCAGATGTGCGACTGAGGTAGCTGCTCAGCAGGACAAGTATTGCAATGGAATCAGTGTGGCAGAGCAGTGGGACCCAGCAGTCGACATTAGACACTTAAGTGAGGACTAGCAGAAAATTGTGAGGGAAATGTTGCGAGAATAGTCAGGAGCATTCGCACGAGATGACAATGATATGGGGTGTATAAGCAGTTTGGAAATGTCTATCACACTCAATAGCAATACACCCATTCAGAAATCACATGCCTCCATTCCAAAATCCGTTTACAAGGAGGTAAAGGAGTAGAGTGAGGAGCTTTTGGCAAAAGGGTGGATTGTGAAGTCTAAGTCCCCTTACTCAGTACCTGTCGTCTGTGTGTCTCTTGAATCAGCGCACAGTTCCAGACCGCCACCCCTTTCCAAGAATACAAGACCTCATAGACACTCTGGGTGGGTACAGCATGGTTTTTCATTTTAGATCCAGGGAAGGCGTACCACCAGAGATTCATAGCAGAGGGGTCTCGGCACCTGACTGCATTCGTTACCCCCTGCGGTCTTTACGAGTGGGTGTGTATACCTTTTGGACTGACAAACGCACTTGCTGCGTTTCAGGGCAGCATGGAAGAGATGCTCTCCCACCTGCGAGACGAGTGTTGTATCCTGTATTTGGACGACATACTGTGCTATGCCCGGACGTTCGAGGACCATGTCGAAGGACTGAGAAAGGTTCTAAGAGCCCTACAGTGTCACGGGGTCAAACTCAGGCCTGCAAAATGTGACCTGTTCATACGGGAGGTTAGATATGTTGGTCGTCTGGTTTCAGCCGAAGGGGTGCACATTGAACTTAAGGACCTGGAGGCCGTGTATGCCCTGAGAGAGGAAAACCCTGCTATTCTCGGAGATGTGTGGAGGATCGTTGGCTTTTTGAGCTACTACCGCTCATGTATCCAAGACTTCTCCAGGCTGGCCAAGCCTATCTACGAGCGTTTACAACCAAAGAGGAACCAAGAGCAGTCTCAGCAGAGGTGCGGGGATCAGAAAGGAAAAGGTACACAGTTATCATCCAGGACTCCAGTCCAATGGACTGAGGCACACCAAGAGACTCTGTGTAAGCTGATTGACATGCTGGCGAATCCCCCTGTTCTCGCCTGTGGAGTTAGAGTTTTTCGGGACGGCCAGTACGAGCGGACAGTGCGATGGCGAGACCCGTGACTCATCTCAAGCTTAGGTTGTTGACTTACGTAATCCCGTGTTGGCGAGATCCTGTTGCTTACCCATTGTCCCGTGGTATGTGCATAATGTCATCTGGGGGGTAGAGCGCGCGGGGGGAGGGGGGGAACGGCGGTGATCGGTGGGGAGAGAGGCGACGGCCAGCAGCAGGGGGGGAACAGGGCGCTTATGAGTAAGGTCTGTCGAGCCGGGAGTCAGTCATCAGGGAGCCGGGAGTCGGACGGAGATCGGGGAGTCAAAGACGGGACATCAAGATGTACTCTGCTGCTCGCTGTTTCGTCACCCCCCGGGCCCACGTCGCGCTGTTCAATAAAGCATCAAAAGTCAAGAAGTCTCTGCTCGCTGGCTGAACGTGAGCGGAGTGAATGCTGATTCTCACCGTGGTGTTATTACCGAGCCGTCACGAGTCCGTGGTCAAAGTCGTGGTGCCGCAGTTTGGTGTCAGAGAAATGGGATTCGGACTCACGTTGGAGACTGCGACGAGTGGCGGTTGGGAGAGCGGCGAGGAGACTAGCAGCGGATAGTGGCCGACGCGGGTCGGGGGGCGGGGCAGTGACGCCGAAAACGAGGCGCGGAGGAGGGAAATCGCCGCGGTAAAATGGCGGATCGACTCGAGAGTCGCAGGGCGGTGGCGGCAAGAGAGCGAGCCATGGGGGAAATCACCGCAGGAGGAAGACGATAAGAATGGCGAACGACGGAGATTGGCGAGCGACGAAGAATGGCGAGCGACGGCGATGGTGGCGAGCGGCGGCGAGCGGCGGAGCGATGGCGGCTGCTGGACGTTGTTCATCAGGGCCGCGCCGCGCGGGCTCGCCATTGTTCAGCGGCCGCTCGTGGTGTTGGAGGCCGCTGGGAGCCATTGTGGTGGCGTCCCATCGGCGATTGGAGCCGGGGACGATTGGAGCCGGGGACGATTGGAGCCGGGGACGATTGGAGCCGGGGACG
>JAZEWT010000018.1:20027415-20039428 GCA_036362905.1 Mordacia mordax | reverse complement strand
GGCGAGGCCGGCGTGCGCGACGGCGAGGCCTGCGTGCGCGACGGCGCGGCCGGCGTGCGCGACGGCGAGGCCGGCGTCACGCGGCGCGGCCTGCGTGCGCGACGGCGAGGCCGGCGTGCGCGACGGCAAGGCCGGCGTGCGCGACGGCGAGGCCCTCCCCGGCGGATGTCAGCCACGTCCTGTAACCTTGGCCGTGATGGGGAGAGGAGGAGGGGCTTAGCCAGAGGTGAAAGTAAGCCAGTCCGGTCGGGTACGGCGTACCGGCGAGAAACTGGCGGACGCATTCGGTACAGTCCACGTGGGAAGGGGTGGCTCGCAATACCACCGTATCGGTAAAATATTAAAGTAAATTTCACCCTAGGGCTTAACCGGTAATTCTTGGCAGCGCCCTTTGCGGAACCGCCTCAGCGCTGTGCGATGTTCCTGCGTCGGACTTACGGGCCGTGTCGATTCCTCCCCAGGACGCACGCTTCCTTCTCGCTGTCGATTACCGTTCGGGATTTTTTTTGTTATTTTTATTTTTTTTGATAAGCCCGTCCTCCCTGCCCTGCCAGCGGGAATTGGGTAAGCATCAAGGTTGATTACGCGGCATTCTTATTTTTTATTTTGCTGCTGCTTTGTTTAGATTTTTTTTTCTCTCTCTCGGGAAGCATTTGGAGACGGTGTCGTTGGGGTTTCCCTATGAATGTGTTGGTCGTGGAAGAGCGGTGGGCATGGGTTTTGCTGCCGGATCTTTTGAAGGGATGAGCTCATGGGAGTTTCTGAAACTGTTTTCTTTAATTTTGCCGCTTGTACACCTTGTCGATGTGCACACGCGCTGTGACATCTGAACGGCGCTGGGGTTGCGCGTTACCCCAACGCAGACTCGCGCAACTTTTTCTGTTGTATTTCAACACAAACGTGGTTTTGCTGAGAAACTGGCGCCCAGAGAAGGACACAGTGAACGTGCAGACAGTGCCGATCGCGGCGGTGGTGCTGATTTGGAGACCCGATTCATGAAACACTAGCAGCGATTTATACGTACAGGATAATCGTCGCGTTTAGACATTTTTAGATTGACTCCCGCGCAGGCTTCCTTCGCTTGCGCCCGCGCGGCGCTCTCCCGCGCGTACTTGCGTCGCTACCGCATGAGGCTTGCCGGTGAAGCGTGCCCGTCGTTCCACCCCACGTGCCCGTCGTTCCACCCCACGTGCCCGTCGTTCCACCCCACGTGCCTCCCCGAGGACACGCTCTCGTTTCTCTCGCCGTCGCGGAGATTACACCCTTCTTTAGTTGGAAGATCTTCTGATTAAGATTTGTCTGGAATCTTCACCCAGAGCCGTTCACCAAGGGAGGGACCCTATTAGGAGCGCTAGACTCCAGACCTGTTCACCAAGGGAGACCCTAGCAGGAGCGCCAGACTCCAGATTTGTTCACCAAGGGAGACCCTAGCAGGAGCGCTAAACTCCAGACCTGATCTCCAAGGGAGACCCTAGCAGGAGCGCTAAACTCCAGACCTGATCTCCAAGGGAGACCCTAGCAGGAGCGCTAAACTCCAGACCTGATCTCCAAGGAAGACCCTAGCTGGAGTGCTAAACTCCAGACCTGTTCCCCAAGGGAGACCCTAGCAGGAGCGCTAAACTCCAGACCTGTTCCCCAAGGGAGACCCTAGCAGGAGCGCTAGGCTGCAAGTGACACAGCTCTGGGGTTCATAAGAACGTGCAAACTCCTCCACCACAATGAGGTCACGATCTACGGGAGGGTCGAGAGTCGACGCAGCAGCGCTAGGCTTGATGTTTGCTGTTATTTTCGATAGAACCTTCTTGACCCCCCGCCCGGTCCGTTCCTTGAGTCTTTCAACGCGGTGCACTTACGTGCATTCACGTTGCAAGGGGTGTCCTGGACGGAGGACGTTACTGAGCGGCGAGTCATGTGCTGGTGTCGTGTTCATGGTTGCGCTGGGGTTGCTGGGTTTAGTTCGTTTTCGCTCCACTCTGCTTTGTTGCCCCGCCGGTTGGCTTTTTTCGTTTTCTCTTTTCTTTCCGGCGTTGTGTTGTAAAGGGGCGCGTGACGGCGAGCGATGGATTGTACGACTATCAAGGAGCCAGTTGAGTTGAGGATTTCGGTGGAAAAATCTAACGTCGAGTGGCTTTAAGATTTTGTTATTATATACTGTTGTTGTTTTTGTTGGTCCAGGACTCAGTCGCCTGGGCCACCTCTGCGAGAACTCATTTTTTCGGGGGCATTTGTTGACGAGACTTGAGGAGCCGTTGACTTGGGACGTCGCTCGCTGAGCGGTTGTTTATCTTTTTTTCTCTCTCCCCTTTTTTTTTTTCCGTCTCGGTCTGAACAATTTTGCTTTACATGGGAGAGGGGGTGACAAATAAAACGCAGAAAAAAATGTACACAAGCGGTGGTTTGCTTTTTAAATATATTCCGCAGTTCAACGTAGAATCCGTGCGAAATTTGCCCCCGCTGGCTTGTGACGAGTCGCTGCCAAAATTTGTCCGGAGAGAGAGAGAGAGAGAATCATGGGTATTTAGCGCCGGTGTCGGAATTGGGGGAACCAACGATGGATGAACAAAGCGGGGCTCTCGTTTTAGATCTCCGGTCGGAAATTCGGTTCTGTTCGCACGCCGCTGCGAGTGAGCGCGAGCCTCACGCGGAGGTCGGCTGCGCGTAGGCCTGGACAGTACTCATCGAGCTCGCTCGTTCGCTCGCTCGCTCGCTCGCTCGGAGAGACGATGTCGCTGTGGTTTTTCCCCCAATGGCCGTGGCTCGACTGCCCAGTGGAGCACGAATCGTGGATTGTTGTCGAGGTCAGGTCACAAATACGGACGCAAAGTGACGCGTTCATATTGGCATATATTCAAAATGCGCCTCTTCTCTGGCCCAACATGCATTGTGGGTTTATTTTTTCAGCGAACAAAAGTTTGTGAAATTCCCCTGAATCAACCGCGCTCCGCTTTACGTTGATTAAACTACCGTGAGCGTTGTCGGTGCGACGGCGCAGAGCGTAACGGTGCGGCCGCCTGTAATTCCGACTCTGGCTGAGTGGCTCCTCCGCATGGCGCTCGGGTAAAGGCCCCCCGTAGAGGGGGGGAGGGTTGGGCCTTCTCTTCCGTACCAGAGGAGGTGGCAGCACCCACACTTTACCCAACTACGCGCGAAGCCTCCAGTCGACTTGACACTGCTACTGTTGTTCTATTAGCGAGTGACTCGTTTAAAAATGTGTTGTCTTTCGCGTTGCTGATGGGGGGGTAAATTTGCCGCGTGTGAGGACGAAGGTTTTCACGGCTCGATGGATGATATTCGCTCTCGGGAGCTGTTCTTCAGCGCCCCCCCTCCTCCTCCACCCCCGACGACGTCTCCTGCGCGGGTGGAGGGGAGGAGAGCTCGCAAGGGCTGTCCCGAAACAGAAGCTGTTTCGAGGGATTCTCGAGCTCTCGATGATTGGGGGAAGAGGAGAAAAAAAACACACAGATGCGCGATTGAGCCTCGCTCTGGAAATCCAAAGAATTTGCGCGCATTTGCTTTTTCGCTTCGACGCGACGAACGCCCCGTGGTGAGACCTCTAGAGCCGTTCATCCAAGTGAGCACCTCGCAGAAGCACAAGACTCCAGACCTGTGCACCGAGGGAGACCCTAGCAGGAAGGCTCGACTCCAGGTAACATAGCTGCAAGGTTCATTGGAACACGCAAAGCCCCTCCACCACGGTAATGTTACGATCCGCGGGGGGATGCGAAGTGATGTTTAACAAACAAACGTTGTTTTGCTCGTCGTTTTTAGTGTCTGATTTGCGTCCGCACGCCTTACGATTTATGGGCATCGTCACACACACACACACACAGCCATCAAGAGATTCACACGTGTTGCCACTCATCAGCGGTGAGCTCGCGTTCCAGCCGTGTCTGTCCGGGGAGGGCGGTGCGGAAGTCATTTTTTGCGCAATCCTTGCCCCCCACGCCACATCCACGATTAAGACTTCTCGCTGCGGCCGCACCGACTCGCATCGACGCGCGATCCGGACAAAAAATATATCTGGCGAGAAATGAGCCCCGCAGTCGTTTGATTCCTACAAAGCGGAGGCCTTCTCTGGCCTCTCTGGCAGGGGAATGGCCTGCGAGAGGCAACGTCCTTGAAATTTACACACCGCGTGTTTGCTATGTTATGCGTATTGGTTTCAATAAAGCCGGAACTGAACTCATCACTTTGTTGTGGTTTACGTTGCAATCCCCATAACGCGGCATCGCGTGGCAGGGTGGATTTGTCGGGGGTGATGGAAGACTGGTAGCAGCGGTGTCAAGATCGACCTGTGTGGAGGAGGAGGATCGTGAAGGACGACGCTACGAGGGGCACTTGGGAGGCAGTCGCCGTCCAACAACAACAGGGCGGAGGAGGCGACGCTCACAACAACGTGCGGAGCGTCGGGCGGCTAAAACACAGCAAGCTAGCACAGTAGGGAACAGGTGGTGCATCTGCCAGTCATCTCAGTCACGCGACCCATAACACCTGGCTCTGTCCCGTGACCTCCTGTCAGCGAGACTTCGCCACTTGACGTGGCTTCAAAGCGCACCTGGCTTGGCACAGTCGCCGTGGTGACGTCGCGACCACTGAGTGGCGAACGGCGGTTGTTCGTGGGGGAGCGGTGGCGCAGCGGTTAGCGTGCTCCGCTATGAACACGGCGACCAGCGGCTTTGATTCCCACTGGGAACAAGGCCTCTGCGGCTCCCCTCGGACGAATCTGCCTCGTGTGAGTTACCTGCTTTGTAAACATGGCCATTAGGCAAGATCGATGCTCACTTGGGTACTTTCTGCCGTAATCATTAACTGTTATTACAGCATAAAAATACCCAGTGCTGTGACAAGGATGCGGGATTCCTGCGATACAGGCCCGTGTGTGGTGCCGGCCTTTCGTAACTAAAACACCAATGAGTTGACCGATAAAATAATGCATAGGAAGGAGTGTCTGGCAGGTTGGCGCCGGCTGACCGCGTGGCTGGCTGTCCCCATCTGCGGTTTCCGCGCTACGACTCCGTATCGTCCATGACCGCGCGTGAAATGTGTGCGGATTCCGTCAGCTGAGTCACTGGGCATCTTCAAGACTCACTGGTTCAGTAAGGCTTTCGAGAACTCTGGCTGGGACTGTTGATGTGGCTCGCTGTTGCCGTGCTGGGATGATGGCTCGCTGCCGACAAGTGCCTGCTCAGGAACATTTATTCCTTCCTTTGCTGAACTGTTCTTATGTCGTTGTTGTTGTTGCTGACATACCATTCCACAGCTATGTGCAGCGATTTGTGACCCTCGGGTGAAAAACGTTCTGGAAGTGCTATTATTATTATTAAAAATAGTTTCACTCTTTTGTCTGGGGCAGCGCGATGGCGCAGTGAGTAGCGCTGTCGCCTCACAGCAAGAAGGTCCCGGGTTCGAATCTCGGCTCGGGTGCCTTTCTGTGTGCAGTTTGCATGTTCTCTCCCCCTGTCCGCGTGGGTTTTCGCCGGGCACTCCGGTTTCTTCCCACAGTCCAAAAAATGCGCCGCTGCATAGGTTAATTGGCTCGCAGACTAAATTGCCCTCAATGCCCGGTGATGGACTGGCGTCCCATCGTGGGTATATCCCTGCCTTGCGCCCTGTGTCTGCCGGGATAGGCTCCGGCTTCGCCGCGACCCTGTACAAGATTAAGCGGTTTCTGACAATGAGATGAGATGAGACAACGTCGGATCTTCCCTTTAAAAAAAAAAATTCAACTTTCTCTGAAACCTCCCGAAAATGTACGCCACGAATAACACTGCGTGCTGCACACTGCGCGCTGCACGCAATGCATGCAGCACGCCGTGTTTGCAACCCACGGCCCCGCCACACTTTCAAATAAAAACCACCGTGCAGAGTGATTGACTCAAAACAAAAAGACAATTAATTAAAAACCCAATCCCCCCGACTCGATAATCCGCGTGTCCGACCACTTTGCCAAGACGTCCCGTTGCGACTCGAACGGATATATTTTTTGGAGCCGCGGGCTTAATAGTCAGTGGTGGTCGCTTCCTCCTAATCTATCGCCCAATTGTTATTGAGACGCGTTAATGGGCTCGCACCGGTAATCCAGGTCCCACTGACAATAGCGGGATGAGCCTCCTGCTGATTGGGTGGCTGATGAATGGCAGGAAGCCCGCATTCGAGCTTGCAAACTCACTGGGTTTTCTCTACTGCAATAATAAACATCGAGAGTCACCGCAGATATCTAAGGCACTCCGTGGCACCCTCCGCGGGTGCTGGTTGCCCGTCCTGATAGGGACGAGAATTGCCCCCTTGCAGCAGCTGTTTCGGGGTGGCCGCGTCGAGCGCTCCTCCCTGCCTCCCACGTTGGAGGCATTGTCAGACGCCTGTGGTTAGTGGGTGAGTGAGCGGGTAGGTGAGTGGGCGGGTAGGTGAGTGGGTGGGCAGGTGAGTGGGTGATTGTTGTCCACTATGCGCGTTGGGTGATGGGATGCGTTGTGATGTGTGGGTCGGGGAGTGAGTATGAATGAGTGAGTTTTATTGCAGTGCTTATGTGGGTGAGTAGGTGAGTGGGTGGATGGGTGAGTGAGTGGGTGGGTGAGTGGGTGGGTGGGTGGGTGGGTGGGTGGGTGAGTGGGTGGGTGAGTGAGTGGAGTTGCGGCGGGGTGATTAGACACAACTGATGAGACCAATTCGTCCCCTGGTCGATCCAGTCGGTCTTGTTCGTCAAGCACAGGGTACTCACGCTCTCAACCACCCTCCCACCAGCCAACAAACTCACCCATCCACTCTCCTGCATCCCATCCCACTAGGCAATATTCCAGTTTGCATTCAACAGTTTCATTCAACAATTTCATTCATCAGTTTCGTTCAACACGCTCGCGTTGTCACGTCGACGCGTGTCGCTGGATACTTACCATCCTGATGCTTCCAGGACTTATGACCTGTGTCCCGGCACTGTCGAGGTCACGCTGTAAGGTTGGTGGATCAACGCGATCGTTTAATGCCTTTCCCCGTGATTTTCATCCGGGTAAACACAGTCGCTTCGGTCATTATTATTATTATTTTTGCCCAGGATATATGTTTGGCTCTCCTCTGCGTGCACGCGTTCGAAAGGGACAAATGTGGATTCGTGTGGAACATCAGCGGTGTTGGGAGGATGTCTCGTGTGTTACTGAGCGAGTGTTTGTATGTTGGTGTGCATTCACAAAACCGAGCGCTTGTGTGACATGTTTCATTTTTTTCTTACCAACTTGCTGATCACTCTTCTCAAACTTGAGCCCTGTTTCAACGTTAAGTTCACACTTTTGCACGATTGCCATCAAGCCTCTTAAGCCACTCTTCCACCATCTGTGTCTCAGAAAGAAAGTCCTGCGGACCAACAGAAAGCTTGGAGCAGAGAGGAGAGAGGGGTCAGAGAATTCTGACCTTTGCAGGGGTCACCCCGGGTCAACTGTGGCAACATATGAACACGTGTAACAAGACATGATCTGAGCAACGCAAAGCCGACCATTGACAAGGCATTTGCACAGCGGCTCGCCTTTTAAACTGTACTATACCCAGCAGTGGGGTAGCACGGTGGCACGGTGGCACGGTGGCACGGTGGCCCAGTAGGTAGCGCTGTCGCCTCACAGCAAGAAGGTTCGAATCTCAGCTCGGGTGCCTTTCTGTGTGGAGTTTGCATGTTCTCCCCGTGTCCGCGTGGGTTTTCGCCGGGCACTCCGGTTTCCTCCCACGGTCCAAAAACCATGCTGCTGCACAGGTATAATTGGCTTGCAGACGAAATTGCCCGCAGTGCCCAGTGATGAACTGGCGTCCCATCGTGGGTATATGCCTGCCTTACACCCTGTGTCTGCGGGGATAGGCTCCGTTCCCCCCCCACCCCCGCCCGCAGGATTAAGCGGGTACTGAATCTGAACTGGGAGTGTATACTTAGCAGTCAGTCGAGTTCATCGTGGAAGACATTCCTGAGTCTGCCATTAGGAGCCGGGTTAGTGAGCCTCCGTGGATAAACAGGGTCGGGTCAGGGAAAGGAATGGGCGCAGGGGAGTGTGGGGTAAGGGGGTGGGGGCTCAGTCCCATCAACTCGCAGGGAAGTCAAACAGAGAGAAACTATAATTTAAGAGGCGCTGTTTTCACAGCCGTGGTTCATCAAGGAACATCCTCCACGGAATCGCGGCGCGGCGGGCAGAGCTGACGCACGTGTGCGTGCACACGCGCACGTGTGCGTGTATACGTGTGTGTGTGTGTGCGTGTGTACGTGTGTGTGTGTGCGTGGGTACCCGGCGCGAGCCGAGGTCGAGAAATCGCTCTCGCGGAGGCACAATAGCCGTGACGATTTTCCGAACAGGTCCTGGGGCCTCAACTCAGCCTCGAATGAATACCTTGTGCGGTGTTTTGAACATTATTACCAGGAAGACAAAGGCGGCCGGGCGTGGTATTGGCCACCTACCTCCTCGTACGCCGTTCTGGCCTATATACGTGCGTCGCGAATTCCCATCCCCAAGTTCCATTCCCGCTCACGGCCACCAACACCAGTGGCAGGTACCGCTAACAGCACTTGACCCTGCAGTCCGTGTGGGCTATACGGGGGCTCTTCACATTTATGTTTCTACGTGTGCGTTAGTGCTGGGGCAGTGGTACTGCGGTGGTCAGCGCGCTGCACTACGGACCCGATAACCCGAGTTCGATCCGCGGACGTGGTACAAACATTGTTCCACATGTTTTGCGCTCATAATTGTTTTTGAGGGTGGCGCGATGGCGCGCCAATAGTGCGTGCAACAATGGAAGGATGCCCTCGTGGTCCCTCTCTTTAAGAAGGGGGACCACACCGATTGTAGTAACTGCAGGGGAATCTCGTTCCTCAGTGTGCCGGGAAAGGTCCTGGTAAGGATCATTCAACATCGCCTTGCTAGGCACGCTGAAGAGAGACTTGCGGAACCCCAATGTGGTTTCAGGCCGGGACAGTTTTGCACAGACGCCATATTATCTGTCCGGTAGCTACAGCAGAGATGTAAGGAATTCCAACAGAAACTGCATCTCTGATTTGTTGACCTGGTCAAGACCTACGATACCATCGGGAGGTCAGGGCTGTGGATTGTTCTTCAAACTTTCGGGATCCCTGACACCCTGCTCACCATCATTAAGGACCTTCATGAGGGTGGGCAAGCCCGGGTAGAGCTACGTGGTCAGGAGTCAGAGCCATTGCCTGTTCACCTTGGGATGCGACAGAGATGCCCTCTGGTTCCTAAATTATTCAATATCGTTTTTTGACCACGTAGTTCGAGAGGCTTTCCATGGATGTTCCAGTGGCATTTCCATATGGTACAGGTACAATGGGAGACTGATCCATGCCCGGGTGTGGTCAAGGGATGGCTCCTTATTGGCCAACTATGTTATATATACCGATGATTTGGTGATTGCTGCTCATTCAGAGAGGAATTGGGGGCTCTGCTGTTGAACCTGGAGAATGCCACAAAGAGGTGGGGTCTTACCGTCAGTCCCACCAAAAAAATGCACCTGTCTGGGTATTCAGTGCCACCGAATACTCCATCTCCTCAGCTCTCCATGAGTGATAGGGCAGTTGTGGAGACAGTGGAGAAGTTTCCGTACCTAGGCAGTGTGCTTTTGGCCGGTTCCGGTTTGACAGCGGAGGTCTCGCTCCAAATCAGTCGAGCAGCATTACCGTTTCATCGGCTACGTAACGCTGTGTGGAAGCTGCCTGGCCCTGTCGCTCCACACGAAGCGTGGGGTCTTCTCAGCTGCGGTCATGCCCTCTCTTCTCTATGCTTGCGAAACGTGGACCCCCCTGGCGGAATATCAGCGCCGTCTTCAAACTTTAGGGCTGCAATGCCTACGATCCATCTTGGGTTAAACCAGGTTAGATTGTGTGAGGAGCTCACAAATTCTGGAAAGATCTGGACAAAGTCCCATTGGTGAGCTCTTCCGGCAGGCGAGGCTGCGGTGGCTGGGTCATGTAGCCCGCATGCCCAGCCACCGCATGCCCAAGCAGTTGCTGTTTGGCCGGATAGAGGGGGGCTAAACGGACGCAGCACGGGCTAGAGAAGAGATGGGCTGATGTGGCACAGGAGGACCTGGAGCTGAGTGGAATCGCTGCAGACTGGTACCAGCGGTGTCAAGATCGACCTCTGTGAAGGAGGATGATCGCGAAGGGCGCTACGGGGCAGTTGGAGGCAGTCGCCCTCCAACAACAACGAAGGGTGGAGGAGCGATGCTCACAACAACGAGCGGAGCGTCGGGCGGCTAAAACACAGCAAGTTGGCACGGTAGGGAGCATAGGTGGTGCATCTGCCAGTCATCTCAGTCAGGCGACCCATAACACCTGGGTCTGTCCCGTGACCTCTTGTCAGCGAGCCTTCGACACTTCACGTGGATTCAAGGTGCATATGGCCTGGTACAGGCGCCGTGGTGACTTCACTGCCACTTAGTGGCGAATGGCGGTTCTTGTTGTTACTGCATTATTTGTGATTAGGATTCCGTTCTTGCACAATTTTATTTTGCGAAGTCGTTGTATTACCCCGTGTTTTGATATCTCGTTTGCGTTTATTATTTGGAACCTTTTTTTTCGTATCGCAGGAATCCCGAATGCTGAACTTGCAAGCTCACTGGGCATTTTCTGCCGATATAATAACGATCTGTCTGCCCATCTAAGCGCATTGTTTCGCGGGAAGGGAGACAAATACAGATGGACACAAGCCAGAGAATGTTTATTTTCAACTGGGCAGCAAGAAAGAGTTTGAAAACCACTGCTGCAGTCGAGATCTCAGAAATCGCCTCTGGACTCACTGGAACGCTCTTGTTCTGCCAGCAGTAGCGAGCAGTAAGGAATTTCAGGACCACAATGACTGCACCTTTATCCTGTTTTTGTTGTTGTTGTTAAGTAAGTGGATTGCTCTCGAGAGCTGCCCTTTCGGAATAGCCGTGCCGAGCGTGCCTCGTCGCAGCTCGACGCGGCTGTCCCGACAGAGCAGCTCGTGACATCATTTCTCATTTGTCGAGCCGTCACAACCTGCATCAGCGATGTCAGAATTTGAAACGGGATGCTGTCTGCGCGATGTTTTCTCCCGTGGAAGGCTGGCCCGTTGTGTTGCCTCCTTCCACTACTTTAAACATTCTCTCTTTTTTTTTTGTTTAAGCTTGTTGTTAAATAGAAGCGCACTCATGGATGAAACTAGGAGAGGGGTGCCATTAAAATACCCAGGCGGCACCAATTTCCTCCAAGCGGAGGAGGGAGCGAGCGGCGAGGTCTGGAGCGAGGACCTCTGCGCCTCCCACTGCGGCCCCCGCTGCATACAGTCCCCGCAGCGATGAGCGACTGTCAGTGCGCGGTGCTGGCCACCCACCCCCATCGTGTGCCGTGTCGATATTCATAGGTGCTAGCGAACGGCACACTTGACCCTACAGTCTGTTAAGAGGCGGGGGGCGCGGGGGGGGGGGATGTTTGTGGGGAGCGGTGGCTCAATGGTTAGCGCGCTGAGCGACAAGAATTAACCACCCGAGTTCGAATTCCGCTCGCGGCCACCCAACACCGGAGACGGGTTTTTCACCCGGTTCTTAGTCCTCCCCTAGGTCGGCTCAGCCTCAAATGAGTACCTGGTGCGATGTTTAGACATCGCCACTATGGAGACAAAGGTGGCCGGGCGTCGTACTGGCCACCCAACCCCTTCGTGTGCCGTGTGGGCCTCAATAACAGTGCGTGGACCCGACATTCAGCTAAAGCTGTAACACATGGTGGGGTCGCTGTCTCTGTGTGGGGAGCGGTGGCGCAGCGGTTAGCGCGCTACAATACGAAGTCGGGAACCCGAATGCTCACCGCCGAGCCACCGCACACACCCATCTGCACACACCCACTCACCTGCACACACCCAGCTGCATACACCCACCTGCACACACCGACCCACTCACCTGCACCCACTCACCCACTCACAGGCACACTCCCACCTGCACACACCTGCACCCACCTGCACACCCACCCACTCCACTGCCCCCACCTGCACCCACCCACTCACCTGCACCCACC
>JAZEWT010000018.1:19810433-19821173 GCA_036362905.1 Mordacia mordax | reverse complement strand
GTGGTGGGGGGGTGGTTGGAAGGGATGTTTGTGAGCGGTTGAGCTTTCGTTGGGGGTGCTTGGGGTGTGTGGGGGGGTGTGTGCAGGGGGCTCGGCGAGCAGTTATGGGGAAAAGGAGGTGGGGGTTCGCTCGCAAGGGAAGTGCCTGAGTTCATTTAGACTCCGGTGCAGGCAGGCGGTGGTCGTTGGTGCACGCGACCTGGCACGGTTGATCGCCGCGAATCCCCAGCTCGCTCGCCTTCTGCCGTCTTCCGTCGGGAAGCCGCAAGCGCCTGCCTGCTGTTGGGAACCCACGCGGCGGGGTCGGGTGCAGCGGCGGACGAGATGCGTGGCGACCTGTCAGAGCGGGCCGCTGTTCTATGACACGGGAGGAACCTTTGTGCCGTCAGCACCGGCACCATCATCGGCACCATCATCAAGCGCCTCGTTCCTGCCGTTCCGCTGCTTGGCCGTTTCACATCGGATTCACTTCTGCAGCCAGAGTTCGTGCTGAAAGTCCAAACTGGGACGGGGTACTTGGAACGCCGTGGGCCTGCGGATCGAAGCGGCCGCAGTTTGAAAGGAGAGCTCGTTTTTTTAAAAAATAACAACAACAACAAAACGTGCTGGAATTCCTTTTAATGACTTTAATTCTACGCCCGCGGATTGCCATTGAAGTGACTGTCCAGTAACCCGGCGCTGAGACCGTGAGTCGCTATGGTGAGTCCCCTTCAAGTTACCCCTGTCGTTCATGATTCGCTATGATTGTCGCCGACCTGAATGGACGTTATCCATTAGCTTGCGCCGAGATCACGGGCTGCGGCCCCTTGCGGGTGGTTGAACTCTCTGCGTCGGCTGCGCGCAAAGCCCGCAGAGTTGAGATGCGACCGCGGGTCAAAGTCACTTCAATGTTACGATGTAGGTTTTCGCGGCTCGATGCATGATGGTCGCTTCGAAAAGCTGCTCTCTCGGCACAGCCCGCGTCGACGCAGAGAGACAGAGAGAGAGGGACGGAGCGATCGACGCGGCTGTCCCGAGAGAGCAGCTTTTCGAAGCACTTCAATGTCTTCGCAACCCCCTTCTCCCACCTATACTGTGGTGAATGCTTCGACCGCCGTTGTACTGGTACGCCGTACCGGACTGAGCCGGCTTACTTTCATCTCTGACCGCCTCGCCGCACTGTTGTTTCGAAGCAGCGCGTGCCCTGTTGGGACTGCGTGGAGCGTGGAGCGTGGAGCGTGGAGCGTGGAGCGTGGAGCGTGGAGCGTGGAGCGTGGAGCGTGGAGCGTGGATTGCGCTGCCCTGCCGACTCGAGCGCTTGCATCGATGGCACCGAGGCGCCGGCGTAGGGGTTCGCGGCTCGACGCATGAGAATTGATCTGAGAAAAAAAAAATCTGCCCTCTCGGAATGGCCGTGTCGAGCGCTCCTCCTCTCCCCGTCGCGACGTTTCAGCTCGCGCGTCGGAGGCACAGAGGACGACGATGCCTCCAACGCGGGAGAGACGAGGAACGCTCGCCACGGCTATCCCAAAAATATCAACTCTCAAGGGAAACTTTAAAGTTTTTTTCTTTCTCTCTCCCACTCTCTCGAACTCTTTCCTGTGTTTTATTTTATTCATTTTCTGCTGACTTTGTGTCCTTTAGTTTATCGCGACTGTTTGACTTTCAGTTGAACTGTCTTGATGTTGTTGTTGACGCGCCGTTCTCTCCGCAGCTCGGATTTGTATTTAAAAAAAACCCCCAAAAATATTGCCGATTTTGCGTTCTCTGTCGTAGTTGGCGCGCCGTTCTCTCCGCAGCCCCGTGCAGCGCTTTGTGACCCTCGGGTGAGAAGCGCTCTGTAAATGCAATTTATTATTATTATTATTTTGTCTTTCTTGGGCCAAGATTTTTTTTTTACGTTTTGTTTTTTTTTAAAAAAAAGGACTCTGAGCTGCCAGGAAATGTGCCGGCCAGGGTGCCGTGACCTCTGCCCTTCCTGCACTTGTGTGTGGATTGCTGGCGGCTGGGGCAAAAAACCAGCACTGTGCTTTGTGCCGACGCAGTGGCATTTGCAATGCATCAACTTGTCCGCCGCTGACGTTGCCACACGTGGACGGCAAAAAAATAATAATAATTGATGGGTGCAGGGCGTTGTTGGGTGGGGTGGGGGGTGGTTGTTGTGGGAGGAAACCGGAGAACCCGGAGGAAATCTACGCAGAACGGTGGGAGAACGCATTATATGTTGCACACAGACAGGCGTCCGAGGTAGGACTCAATACTTGCATTGAGCAGTTTATTTCTGCCCGGCGATGGACTGGCGTCCCGTCGTCGGGTGTATTCCTGCCTTACGCCCTGTGTTTCCGGGATAGGCTCCGGCTCACCGTGACCCTGTATAGGATTAAGCGGTTTCAGATAATGAGATGAGAGATGAGATGAGTTTATTTCTGTGAGACGTGGATGTTGCCACGGAGTAGGCATTCTGAAATGGCTAGGCGTCAGGGTTATTTAACGGTAATCAAGATGCATCGGTGCAGGTTGTTACAGATCGAAGTGCGAGAATTGCTCTCCACGGCTGGCGTTGCTGGACGGCCGCGTCGAGCGTACCTCCTCTCTCGTTCACGACGTTTCGCCTCCCGCCTCGGAGGTGCCATCAGACGTTGCACACACGCGGCCATCCCTTAAAGAAGAGCAACCAAGAGCAAATGTTCATGCGTCTCGCTTTGTGAAACCCACATCAAGTTATATATAGGGCGGCGCGGTGGCCCAGTGGTTAGCGCTGACGCCTCACAGCAAGAAGGTCCCGGGTTCGAATCTCTCGGCTCGGGTGCCTTTCTGTGTGGAGTTTGCATGCTCTCCCCGTGTCCGCGTGGGTTTTCGCCGGGCACTCCGGTTTCCTCCCACAGTCCAAAAGCATGCTCCTGGATAGGTTGATTGGCTCGCAGACTAAAATTGTCCCGCAATGCCCGGCGATGGACTGGCGTCCCGTCGTCGGGTGTATTCCTGCCTTACGCCCTGTGTTTCCGGGATAGGCTCCGGCTCACCGTGACCCTATATAGGATTAAGCGGTTTCAGATAATGAGATGAGATGAGAAGTTATATATAATGGTGCAAGTGTTTGTATGTTGGTGTGTACTGTATGTATGTCTGCAGTGATGGCACCGGATTCGAACTCTTGATAAGCGGACATTATATTTGCACAACACCCAAGATTGATGATTCCACTCTTAAAACGTTAACGCCAGTTTGTCAGCTTGATATTCACACTTTTGCGCCGCTTACCATCAACCGTCTTGAGCGCTCTTTCACCTTCATGCTGACGTCAAAGGAACGTGTTGCACGCTTGGAACAAGATCGACCATAGGGCGGGTACTCCGATAGTAGGCGTTAAGGTATTCGTTCATCCATATTGTGGGGAGCGGTGGCCCAGCGGTTAGCGCGCTGGGCTACAAACCTTGCGACCCAGGTTCGAGTCCCGCTCACGGCCAACACCAGTGACGATTTTCTGAACCGGTCCTGGGCCTCCCCTAGGTCGACTCAGCCTCAAATGAGTACCTCGCGGAGTGTGTAAGCATTGCCACTATGGAGACAAAGGCGGCCGAGCGTGGTGCTGGTCACCCACCTCCTGGTGTGCTGTGCCGACCTTCATAGGTGCTCGCTAATCACGAACGGTATACTGCACGCTCAAGTCAAGTTATATCACTTGCAGCTGCAACTTGGATTCAAACTCAGGATTCTCAGAGACACCGGTTCAATTACCCCTAAGCCATCCAGGCCATCTTGTATCATCGGGACAATTCTACTGGATCGCATCAACGACATCAGAGGATTCGAGAGAAGAAAAAAAAGAGAGAGATTTTCATCTTTTGGCCGAGTAGGCATTGCCATGAAGATTATGTTTTTAGACTTGGAAGGAGTTTTAAATAAACAGATAATAATCACCGAAGATCTGTTGGTGGCAGAGACCCATCCTCATTCTAAACGACGATGTGGCTGATGAAGGCCGGTGGCCCTCCTTGTTTTCCCGTTGTTTCCACATCGCGTTCAGAATACTGGAGCAAGAGCGATGCATCATCCATCGTGAGCCTGGCTGAGGCTCAGTGTCTGGGAAATGTTAGCGCCGGGTTACTTCGTAGCTGTCTTCCTTCGACCTCTATGCTGCTTCCACGGACCTCTTGTTTGGTCTATATTCGAGCAAATACCTTCAACGTTGAGCAATTACTGGGCGGCGCGGCGGCGCGGTGGCCCAGTGGGTAGCGCTGTCGTCTCACGGCAAGAAGGGCCCGGGTTCGCGTCTCGCCTCGGGTGCCTTTCTGTGTGGAGTTTGCGTGTTCTCTCCCCGTGTCCGCGCGGGTTTTCGCCGGGCACTCCGGTTTCCTCCCGCAGTCCAAAAAAACATGCTGCTGCATAGGTTAATTGGCTTGTAGACTAAATTGCCCTCCGTGCCCGGTGATGTACTGGCGTCCCATCGTGGGTATATCCGTGCCCTGTGTCTGCCGGGATAGGCTCCGGCTCACCGCGACCCTGTACAGGATTAAGCGCTTTCTGACAATGAGATGATATTGAACAAATACTCTGTGCATTGTGAATTGTAATAGTGAGCCAGGTAGGCAAGCCGTCGCGTTCATTACATTTGTCCAGGATATTTGTGTGTCTCTGTTTATTTAGTCGAAAGTAGGTTCACATGTCAAATGTCACCAACATATTTTAGAGGACATCAAAGGGCGAAACGTGATGTTTCACATCCGTCCAGGATTGGCATCGGTCCAGGATAATTTTAATAGTGTCTCACAAATCGTAAGTAAGTTAAACCAACGCCTGGTAAATTATTGATCCAGGAAGACGGTCGTCTTGTCTACCTGTTTCAAAGTCGAGAGACAGGCTTGTTAAATTCTCACTAGCACTGCTAATTATTAAATTAAGGATTAGCTATACTACAGCACCTTGTTTAACCACGGGCCTGTGCTAAAACCCAGGACAATCTGGGCGGAATCGGTCCAGCTTTCTGACCTCTGATAAATGGATGTTGATCTTTGCAGCAAGAAGTGCAAAGTGAGCTCGCAAGCTCTGGATGCGGGATTGCTGCTGATCAACAAACGTTCGAAATGACCAAGGTGACAACGCGTCAACTCAAAAGGCAAACACATTCACAGCAAGAACCTCTGTAAAAATCAAACTTTAACCGCGATAGCAACACTTTCGATTGCGCCAATGAACAAACTCACAACACCGACTTGCACCGACACTGAACCCCAACCATAGCCATGGAGTAAACAGTAGCATCTCGATCTCCTCATCTCATCTCATTGTCAGAAACCGCTTAGTCCTGTACAGGGTCGCGGTGAGTCGGAGCCTATCCCGGCAAGGCGGGAGTTATACCCAGGATGTGACGCCAGTCCATCATCAGGCACTGCGGGTACTTTAATCTGCAAGCTAATTAACTTATGTAGCAGCACGTTTTTTTGGACTGTGGAAGGAAACCGGAGTGCCCGGCGAAAAGCCACGCGGACACGGGGAGAGAACATGCAAACTCCCACACAGAAAGGCACCCGAGCCGAGATTCGAACCATAGACCTTCTTGCTGTGAGGCGACAGCGCTACCCACTGGGCCACCGTGCCGCCCGCAATCTCAATCCTGCACAGCATAACAAAATAACAGTAATAAACAAAAGGTCAAACACTGCGACGGTGGCGTGGGAAACAACGTAAAAGTCTTTTAGCGCAAACAAAAAGGAAAGCCCACATGCAACCGTTCAAAAACACCAATCATTTTATGCAAACACAGCAGGGCCGAAATTGTCATTCATTGCTGCTCCTGAAACACATCGCTTATGACCCCGCTCTTCTCATACGTGATGGCACAAGAAGGAGCCAGTGTTTGATTTTTGAATTCCTCAGCAGCGTCCCCCCGAAGTGGCAACGAAATGTGATGATTCTGCCCCATTTCATATTTCGTGGGAGTCGTCCCGTCCGTGATCTGCACGCGTGACCGCAGACCGACCGAGCCACGTGCTGTGACGCTACCAATCGCCTCCCAATTAGGATTTTAAACGTTTTCAAATCGGCGATGGACTGGCGTCCCGTCGTCGGGTGTATCCCTGCCTTGCGCCCTGTGTTTCCGGGATAGGCTCCGGCTCACCGTGACCCTATATAGGATTAAGCGGTTTCAGATAATGAGATGAGATGAGACGTTTTCAAATTCCGCGCGGCGCCGTTTTCGCTCACCGTCGAAAGCATTCGTTGGAGGAGAGAATGACTCCGGAGGCAGGTACACGTCACGGAGGGGTGGGAAGCAGGAAGCCGTGTGGTTAGCCGGCGCCAACATTTCTCATCTCATCTCATTGTCTGAAACCGCTTAGTCCTATACAGGGTCACGGTGAAGCCGGAGCCTATCCCGGCAGACACAGGGCGCAAGGCAAGGATATACCGACGATGGGACGCCAGTCCATCGCCGGGCACTGCGGGGCAATTTAGCCTGCGAGCCAATTAACCTATGTAGCAGCATGCTTTTTGGACTGTGGGAGGAAACCGGAGTGCCCGGCGAAAACCCACGCGGACAAGGGGAGAACATGCAAACTCCACACAGAAAGGCACCCGAGCCGAGAGATTCGAACCCGGGACCTTCTTGCTGTGAGGCGACAGCGCTAACCACTGGGCCACCGCGCCGCCCGCGCGCGCCAACATTTGTTATCGCCAATTGATGAGTGTGTGTGTGTGGAGGGGGGAGGGGGGAGTTATTGGAGGAAGCCGCCGGAAAACCGGGAGGAAACCCACATAGAACAGGAGGAGAAGGCACAAAGTCCACACAGAAATGTGGCTCAGTCGGGAATCGTGAAGCGCAGATGTTATTACTGCATCGACATCCTGCCGTGTAACCCAACTGTGAAATCACTGGTGTGCGTGTGGTTCATTCAGTTAGTAGCAGTACCTGCTACGTCCTGTCGAGCGGTGCGGTGGGCTGGAGCCTATCCCGGCGGCCACAGGGCGCGAGGCGGGGCCACATCTAGATTGTGACGTCAGCACATAGCAGGGCACGCTTTTTTGGGGGGTGAGGGCGGTGGGAGAGCAAGTAACTCAGCAGGTCAATTAACCTAGGCAGCAGTGTTTCTTTAGACGGCGGGTGGAAACCGGAATACTCAGCAAAAACCCACGCGGTAATGGTTAAAACACGCAAACTCCACACAGAAATGCACCCGAGCCGGGAACCGAACCGGACACTTTTTTTGCTGTGACGCAACAACAGCGCAACTCACTCCGCCGCCGCGTCGCCGCGGACTGTGGGATGAAAGCGGACTACCCGGCGGTGACAATCAATCAAGACGGCCGTTCATATCGCTCTCGATATCGGAGTTGTTTGAACCCCGCGCGCGCGCGTGACTTTCAGCGCCGCATGAATCCGTCGGGACATCGCAGATGACACATTTATAAAATCAGGCACGGGCGGCTATTCGCAATTAGAGCAGGCGATAAGCTTCCCAGACTCTTAATTACAAATATGAATATTTTTCACGGCTTGATGAACCACGCTTACGAGCAGAGTACGCGCCCTACGGGAGATGTTCTAAGCCTGTGGAACGTTCCTTTGACGCCTCTCCTTGATGATATATATTTTTTTGCTGTGCAGGACAAAGCGGGCACGAAGACTGACTGACCCTATGGGGTGGACAATTTGATCGATTACTTTTTGGGATTCATTGGCCATCGTGGATCGTGCCAATCCAGATCCGATGGTCAGTTCAGAACCTTTCTGCGGAACCAAATGCTGTACAGCCTTGACATTTGGTGTTTGCAGATAAAAAAAAGTGAGTGCATTGGAAAAATATAAATAATTAGCTTATTTCAACTCACTTTGGATGAATTCCAGCTCAACAAACATGCCATTGTTGGACTGTTGCTCTGCTTGTGTTTATTATTAATTTATTGTGCTGTGCGATCTTGAGTGACTGCTGTTTACATCACGTTTATGGTTGGGGTTTCGTGTTATATATGTATACTGGCAAAAAGTACCCATAGCGTCTTTGCACGAGTTGGTGCCGTGAGTTGGTTACATTGCGCAATATTGCGTGTTGCTGTTTTTTACTTTTATGATTACCGTTAGATTTTCCTTCATGCATACATTGGCCCTTCTCTCCGCAGCTGTGTGCAGCGCTTTGTGACCCTCGGGTGAAAAGCGCACTAGAAATGCAATTATTATATTGTTTGCGGGCGGCACGGTGGCCCAGTGGGTAGGCGCTGTCGCCTCGCAGCAAGAAGGTCGCCGGTTCGAATCTTCGGCTCGGGTGCTGCTTTCTGTGTGGAGTTTGCATGTTCTCCCCGTGTCCACGTGGGTTTTCGCCGGGCACTCCGGTTTCCTCCCACAGTCCATAAAACGTGCTGCTTCATAGGTTAATTGGCTTGCAGACGAAATTGCCCGCAGTGCCCAGTGATGGACTGGCGTCCCATCGTGGGTATGTCCCTGCCTTGCGCCCTGTGTCTGACGGCATAGGCTCTGGCTTAGGGCGAGCCGGTACAGGACTAAGCGGTTTCTGACAATGAGATGAGATGATGTTGTTGCTGTTAGTTTATTCGTCCTTTGGTTTTTATGCGCTGTTACGTTGGTCAGTTCCGACGCTTGTGGTGTCGTAGGATTCCCCGCATCCAGAGCTTGCAAGCTCACCGGTCACTTTCTGCTGTGGTAAATAAACATCTACCCACCTCTACATCTATTTCGCCAATGACACGCCAAGAGCTGGATTTCATCAAATAGCGAAACATTAAAAACAAGCAGTGTTCGTAATAAGAGTACAATCTGTAACCTGTCGCAATGTAGGTTTTACAATTTTTGATAGGCAACCAAAGCGTTTGAATGTTGAACGCGCCTCCCAAACACATAAACGAGATAAACCAAATCTCATCTCATTGTCAGAAACCGCTTAGTCCTGTACAGGGTCGCGGTGAGCCGGAGCCTATCCCGGCAGATACAGGGTGCAAGGCAGGGACATTCCCACGGTTCGGACGCCAGTCCATCACCGGGCACTGCGAGCAATTTAGTCTGCAAGCCAATTAACCTATTCAGCAGCATGCTTTTGGACTGTGGGAGGAAACCGGAGTGCCCGGCAAAAACCCACGCGGACACGGGGAGAGCATGCAAACTCCACACAGAAAGCAGCACCCGAGCCGAGAGATTCGAACCCAGGGCCTTCTTGCTGTGAGGCGACAACGCTACCCACTGGGCCACCGTGCCGCCCTCTAAACCAAATAATTAAATGTTAATTGTTGGTTAGGGTAGGCGCGCGCAGCGATCAGCATCTGTTCCCGTTACAATACGCGGCCTCCAGATCTCTACGTTTGTACCCTTTCCGGCGCACTTAGCGTCACACGTCACCATTACGCGCGTAAGAATGTTAAAAGGCTCACTTTTTTGGGGGCCGGACTTTAAAAACTCACAGGAGACTCGGACAGAAAACTTGTGGTCGCATTCCAGCTGCGGTTTTTTTTTTAAAAGCCTGAGCGCGAGGCAGCTGCCGGGCTCGTTAGCACGGCAGACGAACAGAATGACTGGCGCACGGTCTGACGACTTGACGGACTGACTGACTGTCAGGCAGGCCTGACAAACTGGACTCGCTGTCAGACGCACCGTGATACCGGGCGCAGAGGGCTCGCCATGCGGACTCTGGGTGCCGCCTCGGGCCGCGTCGTTCGGGCGCACGGCGGGAGGACTGCAGCGTGGGAGCTGCAGACACCGCGGGGTTGAGACCACGCGGTCTCGGCGTCCGGTCGACAGGGCCCCCTGACGGGTGGAGGATCTGTGGTGGTGGCAGCGATAGGGGAGTGACAGGGAGACCACTGGCAGCCGGTGAGTGAAGCGAGCGAGCGAGCGGTGGAACTTCGATCGCCAGTTCCTGGCGTCCTTCCCCTGAATCCGGTGTCGATGTGTGATGTGGAGTCGCTCTCGAGAGTTGCTCTTTCGGGAGCGCCGTGTCGAGCGTTTACTCTCGCCTCCGCGACGTTTCGCCTCCACCGTCGGAAGCGTCGTCAGCCTTCTGAATCGTGACGGCGATGACATCTCTGAGCGTCGCGCACGAGAGAGGAGGAGGAAACGATCGACACGGCTGTGCCGACACGAGCGGCCGTTGAGCGTCGAGCAGAGTCGCTGTTCCTGTCTCCCGCACGCCGTGTCCGCGCGCTCAGCTCCACGTGCCGGGTGAGCGTTGCTCTGGGTTTCCCCTACGTACACTCAGCCTCAAATGAAGAACCGCTTAGGTGTGCAGGGTGACCTGGTGGCGGCCGGGCGTGGTGTAGCCGTGAACGCGCCGACCTCTGAACCCCGCGACCCGAGTTCGATTCCCGATTACAGGAACCAATACCGCTGACTTTTTTTAAAAATCGGTCCAGGGCCTCCCCTAGGTCGACCGCGCTTGAAATGAGTACCCAGTGCTGTGGTTAAACATCGCCACTGGGGAGACAGAGGTGTGTGAGGGTGATGCTGGTCACCCAACCCACTCGTGTGCGGTGCCGGCATTAATAGGCACTACTCACTACCGGCACTTGACCCTCCAGCCTGTGAAGACTACACGGGTGATCTTTATCTTTGGGGAGATCTTCACAAGCGAGGTTTCGCTCCGTGTTTGTTCACCGCGGTTCTGCTGAGCACGCGCGTCAATGGCCGCAACAACGCACGGGCGGCCAGCCACAAACAGCACCAGTGATACTCAGTTCTGAATGAATGCGATGCTTGGATTGAGTAGCGTTATAGGGAAGTGCGTGTAGAGTTGATGGCTGTAGGTGGGGGGGGGAGGTGGG
>JAZEWT010000018.1:19585568-19596415 GCA_036362905.1 Mordacia mordax | reverse complement strand
TTCGTAAGAAGCAAATTGGAGATAAGAGACGCACGCCAACACACCCACGCACACACGCCAACACACCCACGCACACACGCGCGCAAAGCACTCCAAGAGAGTTATTGCACCGCGGATCGCTGAAAATTTCATCACCGTTGTGCAAAAACCGCGAGTTGGAATTCGATCGGTGGTGCTGAGGAGCCGTCCTCTCGGCGCATTGCCAAAACACGCAGGAATGCTGGCGGCCGCGGTCCCACCTCGACTCGCGGAAAAGTTGAACGCGCTGAGCCGCACACCGATGGGGTTCTAGGTTCGTCACCCCTTGTCATGGGTGATGAGAATAGCTCTCTCTCTCTCATGAGCTGCTCTTTCGGGATAGACATGCCAGCGATCGGTGCTCGCGCAGGCAGACGAGCCCCAATGATTGTGTCGACGGTCGGAGGGACGCTCGACACGGCTGTCCCGAAAGAGCGGCTCTCCAGAGCGATTCCGATGCGTGGTTTCGCCACCGTGCTTGTCTCCTTGGTCAAAGCCAACGTGCGTCTCGCGTTGAGAAGACGCAAGCACGTAGCGTGAGTGTGCGTGGGTAGGGGTGGGTGGTGGGACGGCGAGAAGGTGGGTGAGGAGGTGAGCGCTGGGAGGGTTTAGTGAATGTGTGAGTGCGATGTTGAGTGAGGGCTCGGCGGGTTCGTGACGGGTGCGAGGGAGTGAGTTCATCGCGAAGCTTGTGACCGGTCCGGCTGAAATGTGCGTTGAAAATGAGTAACCTGGTCCGTTGTTTAAACATCGCCACGAAGGAGATTAAAGCGGACAGGTGTGGTGCTGGCCACCCACCCCATACTGTGCCGAGCAGGCAATCACAGGTGCTCGCTAACAGCACCTGTCCGCTTCAAAGCGCTCTTGTTACAATCGGCCGCACCAGGAGGATCGGCACATTTTTACCGTAACATTATATACAAAGTTCGTTGCCACCGCTGCTACTGCTGCACGAGTGTCTGCTTGGCCCTGGCGCGCTAACGTGGAATTGCGCAGCACGTGCTTGAGGCCGCACCGACAGAGCGCAGAGACGGTTGCCCTGACCAATCGCGCGCTTCGCGGCTTCGAGAGGAAATGCCGCGTCAATCATCGTCCGCGGCGGTGACAGCGGCGGACAATCTCAAGGACCCAGACACGCAGATTACAATCCATTCATTCATTCATTATCATCTCATCTCTCATCTCATTATCTGAAACCGCTTAATCCTATATAGGGTCACGGTGAGCCGGAGCCTATCCCGGAAACACAGGGCGTAAGGCAGGAATACACCCGACGACGGGACGCCGGTCCATCGCCGGGCATTGCGGGACAATTTTAGTCTGCGAGCTAATCAACCTATCCAGGAGCATGCTTTTGGACTGTGGGAGGAAACCGGAGTACCCGGCGAAAACCCACGCGGACACGGGGAGAGCATGCAAACTCCACACAGAAAGGCACCCGAGCCGAGAGACTCGAACCCGGGACCTTCTTGCTGTGAGGCGTCAGCGCTAACCTCTGCGCCACCGCGCCGCCCCATTCATTATCAATACCCGCTTAATCCTGTGCACGGTCGCAAAGGGGCCGGAGCCTATCCCGGCCAACAGAGGGCGCAAGGCGGGGGAATACTCAGGATGTGACGCCAGTACATCGCAGAGCACACTCTTTGGGGCAACTTACTCAGCAGGCCAATTGACCTAGGCAGCAACGTGTCTTTGGACAATAGGATGAAACCGGAGTACCCGGCGAAAACCCACGCGGACACGGGGGAGAGCGAACACACGCAAACTCCACACAGAAAGGAACCCGAGCCGGGAATCGAACCCGGGACCTTCTTGCTGTGAGGCGGCAGCGCTACTCACCGCGCCACCGCTAACGTACAGAATTGCGCAATCTCACAACACCAATTGGTGCAAATATCAAACCCTACTCTATCGATCAAGTAAAACAGTACCGCGCGAAATTGCCAATAATTCCAAAAAATTGATGATAGGCAGATAAATTTAAGTGTGATGGTGCAATGGGAACATGGTGCAATGGGAACACGCTGAAGAAGTTTTTTGTTTAAGAAAATGAGAGCGCTTATGCAACCCTTCAAAACCACCCATCAATTCTTGCAACTACGGCCGGGCAGAACTCTCCATTCTGAATGGGATCTCAGGTGGCTCAACTATGGTAGTGGCTGTAGCCTCAAGCGCACGACAATATTCTTCCCAAAGGGAGACACAGGTGCCCCTCTGTTATGGACCCTCGAGCTGAGATTGGGCCGTGAGTGTAATGGGTTCCTATGTATGGCCCACACCCAATCTCACTCCCTTAGTCGTGACGGTACTTATCTGTCATGATGTCGTCAGGGCGGTACGGTGGCCCAGTGGGGAGCGCTGTCGCCTCGCAGTAAGAAGGTCCGGGGTTCGAATTTCGGCTCGCGTGCCTTTCTGTGTGGAGTTTGCGGGTTCTCTCCCCGTGTCCGCGTGGTTTTTCGCCGTGCACTCAGGTTACCTCCCACAGTCCCAAAAAAACCATGCTGCTGCATAGGTTGATTGGCTTGCGGACTAAATTGACCTTAGTGCCCGGTGATGGACTTGCGTCCCATCGTGGGTGTATCCCTGCCTTGAGCCCTGCGCCTGCCGTGATAGGCTCCGGGTCACCGCGACCCTGTACAGCACTAAGCGGTTTCTGACAATGATGAGATGAGATGATGTTGTCAATCGGCTTGCGTGTTTCAGCAACCCGAGTTCGTGTTGCCCTCTCAGTGTCTGGAATGGGAGAAAAAAAACCCAAAACAATTCTACTGAACGTGGTCTCTTGTCTGACTGTGGTCAACTCGTCGTGTCTTGTGAGGAGGCAGCGAGTTCCTGCGGTCACATCTCTCCCCCGGGCGCAGGGTGGATCCCATGTCTGGAGACTTGAGGTCTAATGGGGCGAAAAGCCGCCTCTTCCCCCCGCCACACAGGCACACGCCCCCCCCCGCCCATCCTGCCGTGGGAGGCACGGCGGAGCGTGTGGACAGACTGGCGTGAAGGAATTCGGAGGTTGGTCTTCGCGAGCGGGTGGAACGGTGGCACAGCGAGTGACGCTGCCGTGACCATGGTGAGAGTTTTTGGTTTCTGGTTCGGGCGCCAGACGGTACTCAAGTTTCCTCCCACAGTCCAATGATGCCGGTATCAAAAAAGGGAAAAGGCCTTTACAATGTCTGGCAATTATACAGGCGTTAAGATCTTGAAACACCAAATAGACACCTTACACGAAGATCTTAACGCCTCTATAATTGCCAGAAATTATAAAAGTCTTTTCTCATCTCATTGTCAGAAGCCGCTGAGTCCTGTACAGGGTCGCGGTGGGCCGGAGCCTATCCCGGCACACACAGGGCGCAAGGCAGGAATAAACCCACGATGCAACGCCAGTCCATCACCGGGCACTGCGGGAAATTTAGTCTGCAAGACAATTAGCCTATGCAGCAGCATGTTTTTTGGACTGCGGGAAGAGAACGGAGTGCTTGGCGAAAACCCACGCGGACACGGGGAGAGAACATGCAAACTTCACCACACAGAAAGGCACCCGAGCCGAGATTCAAACCCGGGACCTTCTTGCTGTGAGGCGACAGCGCTACCCACTGGGCCCACCGTGCCGCCCAAAAGTCTTTTCTATTTTTTACATACGTATAGTGGCACAAGTGTTGCTTTCTAGGTTTATTGGCCTGCTGGATAAATTTCCCCCGGCGCCCTGCGATGGACTGGCGTCCCATCCTGAATACCTTCTTGCCTCGCGCCCTGTGTCTGGTGCGCCGATGTGTAATTAACTATTTAATTTACGTTGATGAGGGTTTTCCCAATGCGCGGCGCTTGCGAGCAGTTGTCATTTAAGTTGCGGCTACAGAAACGGACGGTTATCTGCGAAGGCAAACCGCGTCATATTTGGAAATCGTGAAATTCGCGATTGGCACGGATCACTCCATTAGAACCGCTCTCCGCAGGCGTCCGGTTAGAATAGACACTGGGCGTTCTGAACGACTGATGATGCCTCCCAACGTCGGAGATGAAACGTCACGACGGAGAGACGGGGAGCGATCGACGCGGCTGTCCCGAGAGAGCAGCTTTTTCGAAGCAATCATCACGCTCCGTGCCGTGAGAACCTACATCGTTACATATGAAATATGCAGTCAGCATGCAGCGGGTGGTGACAACATACATCGACACATTCACACCTCGTGTACACACTCTTGTCTAGATTACATATAGGCTAAATATTAGAACCCGGTACCCCCAGTGTGCTCATGCATACATACAAACACTTGCTACATAATATAATAATAATATTTGTATAGCGCCTTTCACCCTAAGGTCACAAAACGCTGCACAGAGCTGTGGAGAGAACGGCATGTCAGCAATGACATTGGAATAGATCAATTAAATAGTGACTAAATCAACGAAGCTCTTCAAGTAACAAGGAAAGGAATTCAATTAATCCACTCTGTAAATATACTCTTAGATTTGCTTTGATGTCCCCGACAAAACGCAGACAGACAGTAGAATCGTCTCATCTCGTCTACCTTCATCACAGTCGTGTTATTATTTTACTTCCTGCGTGCCGTTTGTGATTGTTTTTATTTAAATCGAAGGCATCTTGCGTCAATCGGAGGCTGGCTGGTACCAGACCCGATTGGCACCGCTCCGTACAAAAAAGTCACCACGTGTAAAGGCCACCTGCCTTACATTCCACTCGTGCTCGTGAAGGACAGACAGCATTATAAAAGACAATCATTTCGCCACCGTTTGAGCGCTTGGGTCACAGACCCTCAGCGTGCTTTGCGAGCCAAGATGACATCACCATTGTAAGCACGTGTGTGTGTGTATGGGGAGTGGTGGCGCAGCGGTTAGCGCGCTGGGCTACAAATCCGGGGACCCGAGTTCGAATCCCGCTCACGGCCAACACTAGTGACGATTTTCTGGACCAGTCCTGGGCCTTCCCTAGGTCGACTCAGCCTCAAATGAGTACCCAGTGCAGTGTATAAAATTTTCCATTAGGGAGACAAAAACGGCCGAGCTTGGAGCTGGTCACCCATCTCCTCGTGTGCTGTATCGACCTTCATAGGTGCTCGCTAACGGTACTTGACCGTATAGTCCGTTAAGGCTATACGGGGGATCTTTATCTTCTATGTGTAGGGAGCATAGGTGGTTCATCTGCCAGTCATCTCACTCAGGCAACCCTTAACACCTGGGTCTGTCCCGATACCTCACGTAGCCTTAAGGTGCACATGGCCTGGCACAGGCACTGTGGTGACGTCACGTTGTTGTTGTGTGGCCACACCTGAGGTTACCCGATTGGAATCCTTCATGATCGCAAATTCTGTCTCATTTCGGCATAATTTCCCACCACTTATTGATTATTCTTCTGAAACCTCAGAGGCAGCAGTGATTTTGCTCAAAGGTTGGTCCTCAAGACAACATCCACCACAGAGTAGCCACGTCAGCAGACAATGTCATCAACACTTGGAACAAAATCGGCCGTAGAGCGGGTACTCTGCTACTCCCGTGCAACTGACACGAGACTTAAATGACTGTGCGCTGTGCCTAAACATGGGCGTTTGGAGATACAAAGGCGGCCGAGCGTTGTGCTGGTCAAACCACCGTCATCGTCTGCCATGCCCGCCTTTAATAGGTGATCACTAACAACACTTGGTCCGACAGCCCGTGTGGGCTAAACGGGGGCATCTTTGTCTTTTGTGGCGCTTTCTAATGCGAATCTCAACTTGTAACGCGGGGTACAGTACTCGCTCGCTCGCGGGAACACCGTGCCAACGATTACCCATGCTCTGCGGCTCTGCATGCATCAAGGTGTTGCACCCGGACAATTTCATAGCATGACGCCAAAGCAGTCGGGGAAATACGGGGTGCACGATGAATCTCGGGCGGCACGGTGGCCCAGTGGGTAACGCTGTCGCCTCCTCACAGCAAGAAGGTCACGGGTTCGAATCTCGGCTCGGGCATCTTTCTGTATGGAGTTAGCATGTTCTCTCCCCGTGTCCGCGTGGGTTTTCGCCGGGCACCCCGGTTTCCTCCCACAGCCCAAAAAACACGCTGCTGCATAGGTTAATTGGCTTGCACACCTAAATGCCCGCAGTGCCCGGTGATGGATTGGCGTCCCATCGTGGGTATATCCCTTCCTTGCGCCCTGTGTCTGCCGGGATAGGCTCCGGCTCGCCGCGACCCTGTACAGGACTAAGCGGTTTCTGACAGTGACATGCGATTGTTCAAAGTGTACTCGGTCATGTTCAGTCAACGGTGTCGCGTCTTTAGACCGCGGAACAACGCGCAGCGCGGTTTTGCGGCACGGTTCTGTGTTATTATTCATCGTCTCGAACTCAAACAATTGCTCCGGGTAAAAGTGACTTTTATTCCGCACCCCTCCAGATTGGACGCAAGGAATGCGGGTGAGGAGAGGGAGGAAGTGGTTGTAATGTTTATTAAACGACGTTGCTACCAACGCTGCTGCTGTCTATGATGACGACCACCTCATCATTGCACCTCCTCTCTCGTTGACGTGTTCGCAGCGCGCGCCGTCGTATCGCTGTGCGGTTGGTTTGTCACGGCCCGTTGTATGAGAATTTCTTTCAAAAGCTGCTCTTCTCTCGGGACGTCCCTGTCGAGCGTTCCTCCTCTCTCCCCCACGACGTTTCGCCTCCCACGTTGAAAGCAGAGGCGGTTCGAGTGATCCTGGGACCTCGGGCAAAATTCAATGACGAACCTCTAATCCCCCCCCTTCCCCCCACAAATTAAAAAGTGCTCCTCCCAAAGAATGTTGCCGCGCAGCAAAAGAAAAGATCCTGGGTTCGGTTCCCTGCTCGGGTGCCTTTCTGTGCGGAGTTTGCGTGTGGGTTTTCGTTGGGTACTCCGGTTTCCCCCCCACCGTCCATAGACACCTTGCTGTCCAGGTGAAATTGGCCTGCTGAGTAGATTGCCCCACACACAAAAAAGAGCCCTGCGATGTACTGGCGTCACATCCTGAGTCACGATGAGAAAACACAATTTTTTTTTTGTTTAAGCCACCGATCGAAGGAACTTTTAAAGTTTAGATCCGAGTCGCTTCTAAAGTTTCTTTTCAACGCTTTCCCTGGTTTCTCTCCTCCGTGGGGCTCTTCACGACCGACCGCGTGCCGCAGGTGCCACGCTGCCGCGTTGCACGGCACCCAGCAAAGTGCACCCGGCCTGGCACGGACCTCGTCACCGCCGCCCAATCAGCGGCGAGCGGCGATTTGTTGTTGTTTGTTGTTGTTTGCTGTTGTTGTTGGGGCGTGCGAGCCTCCGATCACCAACACGCGGGCAGGTGCGGGTGATAAAACACGGGGGAGGTTTACGCAAGCCCGCGCTCTTGGCTTGTGTTGGTTTGCTCAGCACCTACACCTGAACTCACCCAGCGCAAGGACACGCATACCTGAGCTGACTCATTCGGGCTACACGCGCACACAAACACGCGCGTTCACGTTCACACCAAGGCAAAGATCACCCGTGAAGCCTCGACAGGATGTTAGGGCAAGTGCCGTTCGCCGAGCCACGGCACGCGGGTGGAAACGCGCGCGCGCGCGCGCGGCCGCCTTTGTCTCCCCAGCGCCGGTGTGTCGACGCATCGCGCCACGGTGCCCGTTTAAGGCCGAGTCGACCCGAGGGAGGTCTGCGACCGGTTCGGAAAATCGTCGCTGGTGTCGGTGGCCGTGAGCGGGATTCGAACTCGGGTCGCAGCCGGGTTCGTGGCCCGGCGCGCCGGCCGCGGTGGCAGGGGCAGGGGCCCACGCCTGCCGTGCAGCGTCTCGAGTGCGAGGGGTTGGCGGATCACGCACGGAGCAGTGTCGTCATCACGACCGTTGCTCGGTCCTGCGCAGGTCAGGGAGGGGGGGTGGGGGTCGAGGTGGGGCCGTAGCCTGTCCCCGGCAGACACAGCACAGCGCGGGCCAAAAACATCTGACGCATTTACTTTCAGCGTAGAAAGAAATGTGTCCGTTAATTGTGGTCCATTCTGTACACGAACAATGTAGGGGTTTTCTCTCTTTGCTGAAGGCAGGGGCCCAACGTCATCACGCTGGCAAGCGTCTGCGCGGGTGCTTACGGTTGTGCCGCAGTGGCTGGTAGGGATATAGTGCCCGACGTTTCGGTCCCGTGCGCTCGTCCAGGGACGTGGTTTCCCCCGATTGGTGAAAAAAACTAGAGGTGGGAGAAGTCTGCTTAGGAACTGGTTGTAAATAATCCGTAGGCGTTCGTCGAGCTCGGCAGAGTGGAACCATTCTAACGCGAGGACACGGAACATCGCTTACCATCTCAAAAATGTGAGATTTCCGATCTGCGCTCAGAATCTACGGACGGTTTTTTTTTGCTCTTTAGAAAATAGAAGCCACAGCTCAACGACAAGTCTAAAGGTCACGTGCAGGCGCAGCCCTGCAACTGCTCGCGCACATTACCGCTGGTGGATGACAGCTCCACGATGGCCACTCTCGACTTGTATTTCCCTCCCGTGGACCCCGTTCCATCACCAGTCTCGTCCATCGGCCATCCTCTCTCCGAGCTGCGCGCGGAATTCGCTTCCCCCGTTCCATTTGACCGCTTGTTTGTTCCACGTGATTACTCGTTCACGTTAATCCTTGTAACTTGAGAGCATGCCTTGTTTTAATTCCTGCACTGTGCCCCTGAGTGCTCGGGTAACGCGGTTTGAAATATAAATTCTTATGTTTATTGCTCTCCAAGGGTTGTACGAGGAAGAAAGCCGCAGCGACCAGACGATAACGACTACCCGAGCTCTGCGTTCCCCGATGTATTAAGATGTTATCCGCCGATGAATCGGTGTTCGTGTGGAGGGGGGGGGTGGGAAGCGAAGGCGGCCACGAGGGTGTCTGCAACCCACGAGGGTTCCACCCACGCGTCCGTTCCCCATAGGGTTGCCACCTGTCTCGTTTTTGTTTTACTTTTGAGTTCGTCCTCATTTTTCAGACGTCAGCTGTCTTGGGAAATCTGCACTTTTTCCCGGAACAAACAATAATAATAATAATTGCACGTCTTGAGCGCTTTTCACCCGAGGGTCACAAAGCGCTGCACATAGCTGTGGAGAGAACGGCACGTCAACAGCAACATCAGTGCAAACTAGACACATTGTGAAATGTGTCTCGTTTGGTGTTTTAAGATCTTAACACCTGTATAATTGCAGAAAGGGTAAAAACCTGTTCTACTTATTACATATGTACACTGGCAAAACGTACCCATAGCTTAAACAGCTCCACCTGAGCTACTAAGCATTGATATTGCATTGTCCTGAGCTGACTGCCTTTTGGCATCATCTGGCTAACACTGACAATCAGGCTCAAAAGAAAGCCATGTCTGGTGTAGACCAATCAGTTTGAAGGACAATGCATATGTTATCAAAGCTTCCTGTTTGCATATTTTGGTGTTTTAAGATATTAACATGTGTATTATTGCCAGCAATGGTAAAATCCTATTCTACTTATAACATCAGAGCAGTTCAACTGAAAGTCAAACATTAGCTATAATTTAGAAAAGGACATAGCATGGGCTCGTCTCCAGCCAGTTTTCCTGGTGACATAGTTCTCTGTCTTTCCGTTTCCACAGACTCTTGTCTCAGGCGGTTCGATTCCAACCTCGCAGGCCTTTCTCTGTGAATTCTGTGTGTTCTCCCCCTGTTCTGCGTGGGATTCCTCAATGTTCTCCGGCTTCCTTACAATAACATCACAATGTACAGGACGCAGTGCCTGTCAAATGTTGGCGCCGGCTGACCTCTTGCTGCCTCCCCCCTCTATCCGCAGTCTCTTTACGCTTCTTATTTTACGTCCTATCATTTGTTGCCATTATTTAACTTTAAGTTGAACTCTCCTGATACTGTTGCTGACTCGCCGTTCTCTCCACAGCTCAGTGCAGCGCTTTGTGGCCCTCGGGTGAAAAGCGCTGTCTTAAGTGCAATTATTATTATTCTTTGTCTCGTCCATAAGCAGGCATGGAATTCGCGTGGCACGTTACAAATCATATTATTTTTATGAATCCCACGATGTCCAGATTTTCTGTGCCTCTTGAGGTGGCAACCCAAGTTCCTCCTCCACGTGGTCCTCCTTCACGTGTTCCTCCTCCACGTGTTCCCGCTCCACGTGTTCCTGCTCCACGTGTTCCTCCTCCACGTGTTCCTGCTCCACGCGTTCCTCCTCCACGTGTTCCTGCTCCACGTGTTCCTCCTCCACGCGTTCCTCCTCCACGCGTTCCTGCTCCACGTGTTCCTGCTCCACGTGTTCCTCCCCGTTGTTCCTCCTCCACGTGTTCCTCCTCCACGCGTTCCGCCTCCACGCGTTCCGCCTCCACGCGTTCCTCCTCCACGCGTTCCTCCTCCACGTGTTCCTCCCCGTTGTGCCTCGCGACGCTGTTGCACCACCGTCATGACAATCCTGGCCTTTCACGAGACGTCAATCAACGTCGAGCGATGCGCCGCTGATACCCATAGACGTCAAGAGAAGGCGTCGCGTGTTCAGAAATAAGATCGATGTCCTGGGGTCCCGTCGTCGGCACAGTGGGTCGTGATTCCGTCTCACAGCAAGATGTGTGTTCGATCCGCACCTGGAGCCGGGTTAAACTCCCGTCTCGGGTGTCGCCTCTCTCTCTCTCTCTCTCTGAACTTTGCGCGCTTATCCCCCGTCAAACGCTGGTGACCTCACAGCGGTGTCGCGTTGAAGAGGAACCGGCAGCGAGTGGGAGGCCTCGGGCACGTGGCTTTGAGCTGGGCTCTCACCGGTAGATTCTCTTCGAGCCGGTGGACCGACGATGAGCGATGCAGAATGGAGACATTGTTGGGGCGTTGGTTGGTGAGTTCG
>JAZEWT010000018.1:19554582-19565621 GCA_036362905.1 Mordacia mordax | reverse complement strand
TTGTTCTGGCAGCGTTTGGGTGGAAGCGCGAGTCGGGTACTTATCGTGTGCGTGCGTGCGGACATATGTTCCGTGCGAGCGTGTGTGCATGCGCCTGTCAACAGCCGCGCACGTGTGCAGGTGTGTCGTGCCGCGTGTGCGTGTATGTGCCACTGCGGTGGCATCGTAGGTATTTTTGCGACGCCGCGCTGTGAAGTTCGGCATGCCGACTTTGAATCCAGCTCGCGACCGATTACACTTCCAAATAAATATTTAAACCGGTCAGTGGCCCCTGCCACGTTGACTCAGCCGTAAATGAGCAACTGGGGTCGTATGTGTAAGCATCGTCGATGGCAAGACATGCACCAGGCCAACATGGCGCAGTGATAACTTTCCCATTTCAGAAAAACAAGGTCCTGCCAGAGGCGGTTAGAATCTCCCTTTGGATGCCTTTCTCTGCCGAGAGTTTCTCCATGTGGCTGTTCTTTCTGAGTAACTGTTTCTCTCTGCCGTTTGAACGGTATCCCCCTATTTTATGTGGGTTTTCCTCCGTGTTATCCGGGTTTCCTTCCATAACTAAAAAAAACACTGATTAATTGGCCGATAATATCACAATATCTAGGATACAGCATCTGGCAAACGTTGACGCTGGCTGGCCAAGTGGCTGCATTCCCACTCCCCCACCACCTCAGATTTTTCCTTCCACGCCTCTCCCTTCAAATGTATGCCTACGACGTAGAACGAGCACCGCGCAGCGTCGCCAAGAATCGCAAAATAAGATTGCCGCGAACCGTCGCAACTCACCGTATGGTGGCGATCAGCACCATCGTGGCGATGAGGCTGACGGAGGCTGTGGCGAGCGCGGCCACGGCCAGCACCATGGAGTCGGGCACGCGGGGCGACTGCAGCGTCGACACGGTCAGGATCCTCTTCTCGCACCGCTCGCCCTCGTAGTCCTTCTTGCACCTGCGAGCGACGACGGAGGGCGAGGATTGTTAGGCGGCGCGGCGGCGCGGCGGTGGCGGCGCGGCGGCGGCGCGGTGCCTCGGAGACAAAAGGCCTTCGGTTTAATTCGCGGCTCGCGCACCCTCCTTTCTCTGCGGCGTTTGCGAGTTCTCTCCCCGTGCCCGCGTGGGTTTTCCCCAGGTACTCTGGTTTCCATCCGCGATCCAAAGACCTGCTGTTGGCTCGGTTAATTGGAAACCGCTGGCTAAATTTCCTCCAGTGCCCTGTGATGTATTGGCGTCCCATCCTGGTGCGCACGAGCCGGAAGCACACACCGGAGAATCGGGTGCGGCGCAGCGGCGCAGTCAGGAACGGAGGAGCTCGCGTTCGCCCGCGATTGCACGGATGGCCGAACGCGAGCTGGTGTTCGGTGGCCACCAGCGATTGTTATTCATTGTCTCCGCCGCCGCGCTCACGAGGCGAGACGGGGGGCAAAGCTCACCTTGCTCAATGAAACACCGGGCCGTGGGGGATTGTGGTATGGTCGTACAACAGCTCCCAGCTCCGCCCCCCCCCCCACAGCTTCCCACCTGTACCGTACTGAACGCTTCGATCATTGTCATGATGTAGGTTTTCACGGCTCGATGCATGATGATTGCTTCGAAAAGCTGCTCTCTCGGGACAGCCGCGTCGATGGCTCTCTCTCCTCTCCTCGCGACGTTTCGCCTCACACGTTGGAGGCATCCTCAGGCGAAGGTTTCGCCTCACACGTTGGAGGCATCCTCAGGCGAAGGATGCATCCTCAGGCGAAGGATGCCTCCAACGTGTGAGGCGAAACGTCACGAGGAGAGGAGAGAGAGCCATCGACGCGGCTGTCCCGAGAGAGCAGCTTTTCGAAGCTTCGATCATTTTCTTTCCCGTACAAAGTACCGGACCGTACCGGTTTACTTTCATTTCTGCCTAAAGGGGCTGCGCGTGTCAGGTAGCGTGTCGGGTAACGGGTGCGTGTTTGAGGGGGTGGGGGGGGTGGCACGGGTCGCGTCAATGATTCCGCTACCCGAGGCGCCACGTGGGAGATCTGCCAGCGTCGCTCTATGACTCACAATGCGCGTGGCTCGCGCTCGCCAGAGCGAATCCCCACCCCGTTAGGCAGGGTGGCCCCATTGTTCTACAGCTCGACTCCCGTTGGACAAACTCCGTGTGTGTCCAGTGTGATTACGTGTGCGTGTCAACACGTGGGTTCCACCTCGGTGCTCGCCAACCGCACATGATCCCCCACAGTTGGTAAAGGGTGTACGGGGGATCTTTATCTTTGTGAGCGCCTTCCCAGGTGCCCCCGAATGTCTATCAATGCCACACCGGGGAGTCCGTGTGAATTAAGATGATACCTTGTGTGCGAACGCGATTGCAAGCGCGTGTGCGTGCGCCCTGCCGGGTCATGATCGCTGGTGGCTCTTGGATCTCCTCTACATTGTCAAACGGTGACGTACGTGTACTTCAATAGGGAGGGGGATAGGGGGAGAGATGCCTGCTCGTGAAAGGCACGAAAATAGTGAGGTTCTTGGTCTCCCTTGCGTCACGGCGAACGTCGGTTGACATTTCATAACCCACGCATTGTCTCCGGTGCCGCCGCCCCCGCGTCCCTAACTGCGGAATGTGTCACCAACGTAAATGATATGGCTTCAGAGCAGTAAAATGGAGAAAGCACACACTATATAAATACACAGGCGTTGTATGTGTGTCGTGCGCGGAATGTTATACAGGCGGCGAGGACTCCCGCATTGTGGCTCTGGTCACCCGAGTGAGGTTGCTGGTACTGGCCATGAGTTAATGTCACAGGTGATTTGTAGAGTTTTTGACTGACCCATGCTGACCCACACCTACCCACTGAGCCACACTGACCCGCACTGACCCACCGACCCACTTAACCTACGAGCCCGCACCGACCCCAGAGGCGTTCCCTTAGCACGACAAAGTACAAGTGGCACAATTAAAAAAAAAATATTTTGGGGGTGGAACGAAGTAATAGCAAAGTATCTGTCCAAACATCCCATCACAGGACCCTCCTGACAAGGAACCTTGAGACTCGGTGAGGCTTTCCTGGATTAATTACCAAGCAGCATCCTGTTCGTTCGAGTGAACATTCAGAGCACTTGTCACACGTGAACCAAAAGCGAAGGCCACGAAATTTGAGGCGCAAAGTATTGTGTTGTATAAACATACCAAGTTTGCCTTCACGATTAACCAGTGAGCAATCGACATTGGGGTCAGATTACCTCGTGTATAACATGCCAATGTGTGTCGTGCACCCCTCCTCCAACTGGCACAGTGTAATTGGTCACGTGACCGATGCTGCTGCGGTGGGGTTCATAGCCATCACACTGCCCCTTTAGTCCGGAGGTCGCCGGTTCGATATGCAGGGGTTAATGAATGGGGCATGTTTCTTGAACTGCTCCACCCCTGTCCACCCAGAATAGTTGGTCAAACATCTCAATATAGGACCGCAAGAGGTTCAAGATAACCGACCGTTTGTCTGCGGTTGATCATTTTGCATGTCCTTATGGTGCGGTAAAGTGTGGGTAATTCCCAACCCTTAAACGATGTATTTTTGTCCAGTGTGCAAGAGTAGGCCAAACACCCTCTTCAGTGCGCACTCTCTGGGGTCCACACCCACGTGGGCCTTCAGGTGCAACAGCTTGAGAACTCCTGATATGGATCACCGTCTTAGTGGAGGTCCTTGTGCCAGCATTGGCTCGGGCAGGCAACTGCAGGACTGCACCTGCGCAATCCTGTTACCACTGCAAGGCGACGCGAGCGCGCGTCCGCGTGCGCGAGCGCGCGTCCGCGTGCGCGAGCGCGCGTCCGCGTGCGCGAGCGCGCGTGCGCGAGTGCGCGTCTGTGTGCGCGAGAGCGCGCGAGCATGCGTCCGCGTGCGCGAGCGCGCGTCTGCGTGCGCGCGTGTGCGGCTCTTACACGCAGCTCGGCTTCTTGATGGGCTCGATGAACTTGCACTTCCCGTTCATGCAGTAATTCCGCATCGCTTTGGGACACCTGTTCTTCCCTGACTTCTTGCCACCTTTCTTCCCGCCTCCGCCCTTGCCGCCCTTGCCGCCCTTGCCGCCCTTGCCCGTCCCTTCGTCCTTCTTGTCGCCCTCGGTTTTCTTCCCTCCTTCGCGTGGTTCTGCGGTTTGAAGAAGAAGAAGAAAAAAAACGATGATCAGGAAAAACAGGAATTAATTCGAAATTATTTTTATTTTTAAACACGAGTCGAGTTGTTAACGCACGAGTTTGATAGCTAGCGCCCAAGCTTCTCAAATGGTCCAGTTGCCAGCGACTGTGTCGTGAGCAACGTGGACTGCAAAGCTCTTTGTAGCCCACGTTGCTCACGGTGGTGAAGTATGGTCAACTAACCACCATGATCTCGCGAGGTGTGGGCAGGGCCTCCAGTGTACACCAGTTTGGCTGTGTGACTCGTAACAACTTTACTTGAATGCCTTTAACGCTGATGATTGCTTACAAAAGCTGCTCTTTCGGCATAGTCGTGTCCATCGTGCCTCCTCTCTCCTTCGTGACGTTCCACCTCCTACGTTAGAGGCATCCTCAGGTATCATGAAAGAGCAGCTTTTGGAACTAAGCATGATGCACAGAACCATGAAACCCTACATCAGTACATTGCTTTTCACCTTTTTTATATTTTTATCTTGCTTATGCAACACCTACTGTTTGATATGTAACACTGTCATGGTTACACTAAAACCACAAAAGTATATTTTTTTTATTGTATACAACCTTGAGGCAATGTTTCATCAGAAGACTGGGTTAATGTTTATTTGTTAAATGATGGAGAAAGCCACATTCACCTGAGTTTAGTCATTTCCACCTTCGTTATTTTAACCTTAATTCTATTGTGTACCTGCTAATCTTGCTTTAAGCACAGGCCAAGAAGGAGCCTTTCCTTGCCTAGATTCCCTGCCTTGCTCCTTGGGCCAGGCTGCCCAGACCACAGGGTAAGGTGGGTTCAGAACACTAGGCCGCTACTCTAGCACAGGCCCTAACCGAGTTTAACTGTCTAGTAAACGTAAACTCAAGCTGCAAAACAGTAGAAACAAAACTGCCTCTTTTGAAACTGAACATTGCACAATGTCCCAGGGATGTCACAGGAGTTATGTGTAGGCAATTTGCAGTTTCGGCTTCAAGACGGGCCTTAAATAGATTTGGACCTGGGGACAAACGTTTATGGATAGAGGCATGTTCACGTCTAAAAGCAAAATGCAACAACTCAGTCTTCATTTTGTCGGTGTCTATTTGAGCCACAAATGTTTTCTGAACTCGAAACATCCAATTTTCCAGATTTTAAGATTGCGGAAGATATGTGTGCCACAAAGGTGTGCCCCAGTGTCAATAACACTATACAAGTACTGTATTAACACTGGCACACAATGATCCCCCGAGTAGCGTGTTATGGCAAATTGTGTTGGTAAACACTTGTTAAGGCTGGCCAGACACTGGGACAGGAGGTGCTGATGCTTATCATACCTCATCTCATTGTCAGAACCGCTTAGTCCTGTACAGAATGGCGGTAAGCTGGAGCCTATCCCGGCAGATACAGGGCGCAAAGCAGGGACATGCCCACGATGCGACACCAGTCCATCACGGACACTGAGGGCAAATTAGTCTGCAGCCAATAAACCTATGCAGCAGCATGTTTTTTGGACTGTGGCAGGAATCCAGAGCGCCCGGCGAAAACCCACACGGACACGGGGAGAGAACATGCAAACTCCACACAGAAAGACACCCGAGCCGAGATTCGAACCCGGGACCTTCTTGCTGTGAGGCGACAGCGCGACTCACTGCGCCACCGTGCTTATCATACCGAGTTACAAATTCAAGAACGAGTCGGCATCACCCCACGGCCGGGAACGAAACCCATGCCGCCACGATGGTAGCGCCGCAGTGCGCTACCCACAGCGCCACCGCTCCTCACACACACACAACATTCGCAGTTGGTGTCCCACGTACTTTTCGGAGGGGCTGCCTCTCCCGTCCCTCCTTTGCTTGGGCCAACCACCGGCAAGACCCGCGGCTCAATCACTTCGACATGTCCAGAGCCGATGTCATCGTCCCCATCACCGCTCATTTCCAAGTCACTGAACGTTGGCGCTGGAGTGCTGGTACAGCTGGAGAGCACTGTGTGTGAGGAGGAGGAGGAGGAGGTAAACACGCATCAAATCATTAGTCAGCGTGCGATCGTCTGTTCAAAGAGGTTGCAAACATCACTGGCTCGTCTGCCAGTAGTAGAAATTTCACGTTTCTCTGGTGGGGGGGGGAGGGGGGGGCGAGTCTATACATTGGACAACTGCTGTTGTCTTCTTCCACAAGATGATGCTCGTTGTTTTGACCTCGAAAGGATGATGGGCAGTCAATCCCACCTCCCCCCCCCCACCCAGATCATCATCAACCTAGCGCAAGAACATCTCGCGCGCACTGGGTTCTCCACACGGAGGGAGTAGTGTCGGAGGCGGTAGGCGGTGTTGCTGTGCGGATATAGCCGGATGGAACGGTGTCGCAGGGTCTAGCGCTACCGCCGCACAGCAAGAACATTGGGTTCGACTCCCTGCTCAGGTAGCGTTCGATGTGGAGTTTGCGCGTGTCCCCCCCCCCCATTTGCACGTGGGTTTTAGCCAGGTGCTCCAGTTTCCTCTCACAATCCAAAGACATGCTGCCTCGGTTAATCGGCCTAATTAATTTGTTCCTGGTTCCCTACAGTGGACTAGCGTCTAATCATGGGTATAGGCCAAGTTATCTATTAACTTGTTTACCCCTCCCTGCTGGGCAACGTGAAGATAGCTGCCCAGCCTAACGGTTCCTTCCAGGTTAATTACGAACTGACTCGATCACTTGAAAGCAAATGTCAAATTTGGAGAACGTTGGACAGTGACGCTGGCACAGCTGCTCGCCTATTTCTCTTCGAGTAGCACGATGGGACATTGAGCATAGTCTGCGAAGCGGGCGGCACATAGATCTATAGATCGTCACACATTTGCCAGACGCAGTATCTGACAAATGTTGGCGCCACCTAACCGCACGCCTGCCTTAGCCCCCCGCCTCGACGTTCCTCTGACTTGCTCTTCATTCAAACATTGCACAAATGCTGCGCCGCACATTGTCAAGTGCAATTTAAAATATTAACTGGGGCGGCCCGCAAGATTCGAACTGCGGACCCCTGCAACTATCTGCTGTGGCCACAACGAGGGCGAGAGAGAGCGGATGAGAGAGTTGGACAGAGAGAGAGAGGAGAGAGAGAGATTTCAGAATTTCGCAATTGAGTCTTGGGGTCAAGATAAATTTGCACTCGTATTGCGTTTGTCTCCTTGGCAAAATGTTTTTTGGACTCCTGCATTCTCCGGATTATAAGACGCAACGTAGAGTTATTCGTATCCGCCGAACACGTCCAACTCGGTCATAACAAAGCAACACGGATCCGTTAGTCACCCGCACTGACACTCGATTAAAGGACGCATTGCAACCCGTTGCTTTGAAATCGAGACGGGACAATTGCGCGTTGAGAACTTCTCTCAAGAGCAAGGCCAACGATGCTTCCCTCTAACGCGGGAGGTGAAATGCTCGAGAAGGAGAGAGGAGGGAGGAACGCTCGGCATGCCTGTCCCGAAAGAGCAGCTTTCGAGAGCAAGTCTCATCATAATATCATCGAGGCGTGACAAACCCACATCGACACAGGCGCCCGTCTGTGTTCTGTGGGCTAACTGCGTTGACTGGAATCGTCAGCTCTTCGAGTGTCAGGGTTGTCTGGGGTGGTGTCAAGGTCTGTCTGGGGTGGTGTCAGGGCTGTCTGGGGCTGTGTCAGGGTTGTATGGGGTGGTGTCATAGCTGTCTGAGGTGGTGCCAAACCTGTCTGGGGCTCTCACGTGCGTCTTATAATCCGACAACGGTGCCATTGATTTAGTAGCTAATATTTAGCAGATCCTCCCCCAAAACACCCCCCCGCACCCCAGCCCCCCCCTAGAATAGTCGTATCCCTAACCCCATGAAGTGGTAATAGGAGCGCCCTTCACCCGAGGGTCACAAAACGCTGCACAGAGCTGTGGAGAGAGAGAACGTCATGTCAACGACAACAATGACTCATGATCGGCACAAGAATGGCGTGAATGCAATGAAGGATGAACGTTACGTGGGCATCTTTTGTGAAATCGCTAACGGGATAATGGCGTTACTATGTGCGTGCGCGTACGCGCTAACAGCACTTGCGCCGGCAGCCTATGTAGGCTACGCGTGGGACCTTCGTCTCTTGACGTGTGCAGTGCTCGGCTCACTAAGCTAAGACCCACGACACCTCGCACCCGGACCACCACAGTTGAATCCCGGATTCACGGTCAAGAGTAGTGGCGCTGGCGGCACGGTGGCCCAGTGGGTAGCGCTGTCGCCTTCACAACAAGAAAGTCCCGGGTTCGAATCTCGGCTCGGGTGACTTTCTGTGTGGAGTTTGCGAGTTCTCTCTCCGTGTCCGCGTGGGTTTTCGCCGGGCACTCCGTTTTTCCTCCCACAGTCCAAAAAACATGCTGCTGCATAGATTAATTGGCTCGCAGACTAAATTGCCCGCAATGCCCGATGATGGACTAGCGTCCCATCATGGATATATCCCTGCCTTGCGCCCTGTTTCTGCCGGGATAGGCTCCGGCTCACCGCGACCCTGTACAGGACTAAGCGGTTTTTTGACAATAACAATGAGTCGTGGCAGATGGTATCGGAACCGATGCAGGACCTGTCCTCTCCATCAGGTCGACTCGGCATTAAATCAGCACGTGATGCTGTGCGTCAACATCACCACTGGCTTCTTTTTTACAAAAAAAACCTCTCCCTGCGTGTCAGTTTTAATAGCCGCTCGCTAACAGCATGGTATAATAGAGTCTACAAAGTCTATACGGGGGAGGGGGCGGCCTCCTTTGTGAAAGCGCCCGTATGTGTATTGCGTGTGTGTGTGTGTGCGAGGAGGCATACACACGTGCAATAAGTGACTTATAACGATCAGAGATCGGAACGCTTACGCTCTGGAATTGCGTGAGTGGGTTCTATACTCGTTGTTGGGTTGGTGAGGTCGAACGTGCCTTGTGTTGCAGGAGTCCCGCATCACGAGCTTGCAAGCTCACTGGCTACTTTCTGCTGTCTCAGCAGCTCTGTTCGGCGCTTTGTGACCCTCGGGTGAAAGGCCCCCTCGAAGTGCAATAATTCATTATGACAATAGACATCCGTCTGTATATCCTAAATAATGTTAAAACGAGGGAGATCCTGGAATTTACCCAACAGTCCGTCTGGGAGCAAGACCCTCATAGAGAATCTCGTGGTGGCGCGGTGAGTAACGCTGTAGCCTCACAGCAAGAAGTCACGGGTTCGATTCCCGACTCGGGTGTATATCTGTGTGGGGTTTTGCTTGTTCGTGGGGGGGGGGTTGCAAGGTACTCCGGTTTCCTCCCAGCGACATGCTGCTGCCACTCACCAATCACCAACTCATTCAGTTACCCACCCGCTCATTCATTTCATTCAAACACGAACCAACCCACTCGCCGGGTACTCCGGTTTCATCCCACTGTCCAAACACATGCTGCCTAGGGTAATGATCCTGACTAAATTACCGCCCGTTCCCCGAGAGCTTGTAACCTAATTGCCCCTCCTCGCTGGGCAACTGTTAAAAAAAGACCCGCATATTTCAACAGTTCTTTTCAGCTTAAGGGCCGCGAGCGCCACCTAGTGGCCCGTGGAGGCCACAGCCACGTGGGCAAAGTGGGCCGTGAGGTGCAGAAGGTTGTGAATCTCTGAAATCGGTCACACAGCACTTGTGTGCATGTTTAAAATAAAGCACAAATTGGAATTATAGAGCGCCTTTCACCCAAGGGTGACCAAACGCTGCACAGAACTGCGGAGAGAACGGCGCGCCAACAACAATGACTAAGAACGAAACATCGATACATCATTATAACAATAACGTTACATCATTACAACAATAACGTTATTTTTTTTTGGGGGGGGGGAGGGGAGGATTGTTACAAATTATCTGAACACCAGGGATAAAAACCAAAGGAACTAAAGACATTGCATGCATAATACAAGCAAACTCCACGGTTTCGGCATGCAGTGTCTCATCAGCAGCACAGCCTTGCCTCAAACTCACGCTGGGTAGTTGTCCGGTGTCGTCAACTGGCCAGGCCCCTCCTGATGACGCCTCCAACAGGGTAGGCGAAAGGAGGAAAGCTTGACACGGCTGGCCGAAAGAGTAGCCTCAATCTCATCTCATTGTCAGAAACCGCTTAGTCCCGTAACAGGGTCGCGGTGAGCCGGAGCCTATCCCGGCAGACTCAGGGCGCAAGGCAGGGATACACCCACGATTGGACGCCAGTCCATCACCGGGCACTGCGAGCAATTTAGACTGCAAGCCAATTAACTTATGCAGAAGCATGTTTTTTTTTTGGACTGTTGGAGGAAACCGGAGTGCCCGGCGAAAACCCACGCGGACACGGGGAGAGAACTCGCAAACTCCAGACAGCAAGCAGCACCCGAGCCGAGATTCGAACCCCGGACCTTCTTGCTGTGAGGAGGCGACAGCGCTACCCACTGGGCCACCGTGCCGCCCCGAAACAGTAGCCATGGAGAGCGAAGCAATTCCCAACCGCGTCGGAGCCAAGTAATCGCCTCCATCGCGTCACTCGTCTCCATTGTTTGTGGTGAACGCAGCGGTCACGAGTGGCTCCCTGAGTCGGGAATCGAACCGGGGCGGAGGGGGGGGGCGGCATCTCGCTGTGGGCGCTGTGGGCCTGCAGTGTCAATCACTGCGCCACCGCGCCGAGATATCGAGCTCCGTTTAATAGTTTTTTTTTTCCAGCGGGGCGAGGTAAGCAAGTTACAACATCTCAGTGCACCGGGCAGCAATTTAGTTGGGACAAATGACCTAGAGGGCATACGTATAGCCCTGTGGTAGGAAACCGGAGAACCCGACGAAAATCCACGCGGACACGGGGATTAAATCGCGCGAACTCTACACGGAAAGGTGGCACCCGAACCGGGAATCGAACCCGTGACCTTCTCGCTGTCAGGCGGACTTTCTT
>JAZEWT010000018.1:19529259-19541172 GCA_036362905.1 Mordacia mordax | reverse complement strand
GCAAACTCCACACAGAAAGGCACTCGAGCCGAGAGATTCGAACCCGGGACCTTCTTGCTGTGAGGCGTCAGCGCTAACCACTGGGCCACCGCGCCGCCCACGAGTGCATAGTGCAATGTGTAAACATTGCCACGAGGGAGACAAAGGCGGCCGGGCGTGGTGCTGGTCACCCACCTCCTCCTGTGCCGTGTCGACATTCATAGGTGCTCGCTAACAGGACATGACCCTAACGCTACATGCAGGATCTTTGTGTGTATGAAGATGCATTTTTTTTTAATGTGTCGCTTATAACTTAACGTTGCTCAAGAGTAAACGGTCCCCGAGGCGGCGTTAACTCAACTCGCTCACACGTTCGGGACTTTTCCTTACACGGGCTTTAGACGGAACCCGGAGAGAGAGGGGCAAAGGATTTACACGCGTACTCGTGTGAGTTTGTCACGGATCGAATTGCTGTCTCGAGTGCCGCTCTTTCGGGACAGCCGTGTCGAGCGTCCGTCCTCTCTCCTGCTCCTCTTGCCTCCGACGTGCGAAGCGGGACGTCGCGAAGGAGAGACGAGGAGGAGGATGAGGAGGAGGAGGAGCGCTCGACACGGCTCTCCCAAAAGAACGGCGATTAAGAGCGGTTCCCCTCACACGGCGGGCAATTGACCCAGAGCAGTACTCGGAGCGGAGTTAAGATGAATCGCTCATCCGCGTTTTGCGGGAGACCTGCTCCCGGCAGATGAATGTGGAATTATCGCCACTAAATCGGACCATGGTGGCCAATAGTTAACGCACGCCGCTATTAGAACCGGGCACCGAGCCGTGGCGTCGGGTTCGACACCTGGCTGCGTCGTCGGCCGTGGAGGGCTGTAGAGACGGTTTGCTGCCACTAGGCGGCACCAGATATCACGGCACAGCGGCTTATGGAACCGCACAGATCGAGAGTCCGATCCGACCGTGGCGGTTCGATTCCCACCTCGGGCGCCTTTCTGTGCGGAGTTTGTGTGTTCTCTCCCCCTGTTCTGCGTGCGTTTCCTCGGGGCTCGTTGGCTTCCTCCCACAACTAAAAACATGTTTTGATTGTCCGATAGCATCATAATGTACAGGTGTCTGGCTGGTTGGCGCCGGCTCACCTCGTAAATTGACTTGGCACCCTTACTCTGGAAATGAACTCCAACATTAAATGAATATTTGCCAAGCGTTATAAATTGTGTTTACGTCATTATTTCTCAAATAACACCGCCGCCACTGAGAGGGTCACTGCCCCGAAACGTCGCCTATTGTTGATCAGCAGTAAGGCACCGTCGGGATGTGTAGCTCTTCTTAACAGTTGCCCAGCAGGGAGGGGTAAGCACGCTACAACAGCAGTGCTTTGTGAGCCTCGAGTGGAAGGCGCTTTCGAAATGCAAATATTATTATTATTATTATGTCAGGGTACCGTGGGCAATGTGGTCAGGACAATTAACCTAAGTAGGATGTCTTTGGAATGTTGGAGTAAACCGGAGTACCCAGAGATAGTCCGCGCGGACACGGGGAGAGAATGCAAACTCTACACAGAGAGGCACCCGAGATGGGAATCGAACTCGTGCGCTACTCACCGCGGCACCGTGCCGACCATCATCATTGTCAGTAGCCACTTGATCCTGCACTGGGTCGCCGCGTGGGCGGAACCTGTCCCGGCAGACACAGGGCGATAAGTTAGGGATCTACCCGACATGGCACGCACGTTCGTCGCAGGGCATCGTGGGAAATTTAATCAGCGGGCCAATTAATCTACGCAACATCAGCAGCAGCTGCGTGTCTTCTTGTACTATCGGATGAAACGGGAGTTCCCGGTGAACACCCACCCGGATACGAGGAGACAACGCTCGAATCTGTGTCACTGCATTTATTCATTTCAAGGCCATACTTGAAGGAGCTTTTGTGTGCGTATCTCACCTCCGTGATGCTTGATTCCCGCGTGTCACGGCGCGTTTCTATTACGCATGTGACGCACGCCTGCGTCATGTCCGTTAAACAAATTTTAGTTGTGTTTTTTTTTCTGAAAAAAAAGAAACGTGGCATTGTTTCCGCTACACGAGATGGACGATAACTGCGTGGCGGAATCGTCTGCTGGCATTTAGCGGCCATCTGTGCGCGTGCGAGTCTCAATTGCGTGCCCGCTGCGGTGTTTGAACGCCGGCACGGGGGAGACGCCAACGGCCGGGCGCGCTCGGGTTGGCCACCCACCCCGGCCTTTACGCGTGCTCGCCAACGGCACCTGACCACCCCACGACCCTGCTGAGGCTATCCCGGCGATCTCTGCCTTTGTGTCCGCCCGTGTGACCGCGTGCGCGAGGTGTCGCCCGCATCTCGGGAGCGCTGAGCGACATTGAACAGGCGCTGTAGTTGCGCAAGTCACGGCCACCACCAGGGCTTGCCAGGTGCCGTTGGTCTGCGCGCTTGAGAGACGTGGGGATTATAATAATAATAATAATCACCGCACTTCTGGAGCGCTTTTCACCCGAGGGTCACAAAGCGCTGCACAGAGCACTGGAGAGAACGGCACGTAAACAACAATAATGACGCGGCAGCCCTGTGCCAGCATTTCGCTTTACCTTCCCACTAATCCATGGGCCAGAGCAATAAATACTTCCGCCATAGGTGGCAAAACTTTGGTGGTGTCAATATATTGACACGGCCAATGAGCGTGAATTATTTTGATAACCACTCGATGGGTCACTGGATTACACTGGCACAAGAGAAAGGATGCCACGTCAGGTGGCACCCGCGGGTGAAATATTTGGTGCAAGCTCAATGACGTCACGCAAAATAGAAATGGCCCAGCCACCCGACTGTGACAGGACCCTCCTGAAACATCTGCCTACGACTCGATGATGATGTTATCATTACCAGGATTGCTTCATCGTGTCAGGGGTCGCGGTGAGACGGTAGCCTATTCCGGCAGACACGACAGGGTGCTAGGCAGGGCTGCTTCCGGGACGGGACGCCAGTTCACCGCAGTGCACTGGAGGTATTTTGGGCAGAATGTTTGCGGACTTGTAGGAGGAAATCGGAATAACCACAGCGAAAAAACACGTGAACACGGGCAGAGAAGACGCAAACTCCACGTAGAAAGGCACCCGATCCGGGAGTCGCAGGCCCTTCTCGCTGTGAGGCGACATCCACTGTTATTTTTTTTATTATTAAGATTATTTGCAATCGATGATTGCTTCGAAAAGCTGCGTCGATCGCTTCCTCTCTCCACCTCGCGACGTTGCGCCTCACACGTTAGAGGTATCCTCAGGCGCAGACACTGCGAAGAGAGGGAGCGATCGACGCGGCTGTCCCAAGAGAGCAGCTTTTCAAAGCAGTCATCATGCATCGAGCAGTGAAAACCTACATCATTACTCATTCATCATTGTCTCATTGTCAGCAACCGCTTAGTCCTGTACAGGGTTGCGGTGAGCCGGAGCCTATCCCGGCAAACACAGGGCGCAAGGCATGGATACACCCACGATGGGACGTCAGCCATCACCGGGCACTGTGGGCAATTTAGTCTGCAAGCCAATTAACATACGCGGCAGCATGTTTTTTGGACTGTGGGAGGAAACCGGAGTGCCCGGCGAAAACCCAGGCGGACACGGGGAGAACATGCAAATTCCACACAAAAGGGCACCCGAGCCGAAATTCGAACCCTGGACCTTCTTGCTGTGAGGCGACGGCGCTACCAACTGGGCCACCGTGCCGCCCATACATCATTACATTATTTGTCATTGTTTATCGTAAATATCGCAGTCAACGTGACGTGGCCAAGATCATCAAAACTCGCACGCGAGCTTGAGAGGCCCGGGGTGAGCAAATGTTGGAGCGAAATTATTCATCGTGGCTTCAAACCCAGAAGACTCTGACGCAAGCTCCTCCACCATACTCAGCGAACCGGTCATATCCTCGGCAAAGTATTTTTAGCACCAACTTGTAAACACTCGAGTTAAAAAGAGGCCTCTCAACGCGCCGCTATGTTTGTAGGCGTTCAAAATACACGGCGGTTGACACAGGCCCTCTGACGTATTAGCGCGTCATTTGCGTAAACTTGGAAATCAAAACCACTCGAAACTCATTGTGGGATTTTCCACATCTTCATGTGTATGGACACACGGAGATGTGTGTGGACACACATGGAGTGCGTTATGGTTGAGACATACGTGCAGGTATCAGTGCTGTCTCTCCACCCGTCATCAACAGCAGCGGGGAGTCACCTTCTATCCGCTGCTGGATGAAAGACACTTTTCGCGCCGCGCCACCCATCTCACTGCGTTGCACTAATCCCCAAGCTGCGGCAGGTGCACTGATCTCATGGCGCGGTGAGCGCCTCCCGGGGGAATTCGCTCCTTTAGCTGCCGCTCCGTCATGAGCCTCGACCATTCGGTGTTTTCCGAAGCACGCTTCTGATGCGGTTTTATGAACCGGTCCTGGGCCTCCCCCGAGGTCAACTCAGCCTCAAATGAGTTCCGAGTGCTGTGTATGAGACATTGTCACGAGGAAGACAAAGGCGGCTGGGCTTAGTGCTGGTCATCCACTACCTCGTGTGCTGTGTCAATCTTCATAGGCGACACTTGATCGTACAGTCTGTTAATGCTGTATTGGGATCTTTGTTTTATTTCTATGTTTTATAATTTTGCAATTTAAAATTATAGTTGAACGTCAGATCATATTTTAAAAACCCAAGAAAATTGTTATTGTTGCTGATTTTCCGTTGTGGTGCCATTGTTGTTGACGCGCCGTTCTCTCCGCAGCTCTGTGCAGCGCTTTGTGACTCTCGGGTGAAACGCGCTCTATAAATGCAATCTCATCTCATCTCGTTGTCAGAAAACACTTAATCCTGTACAATGTCGTGGTGAGCCGGAGCATATCCCGGCAGACACAGGGCGTAAGGCAGGGATATGCCCACGATAGGACGCCAGTCCTTCACCGGGCACTGAGGGCAATTTAGTCTGCGAGCCAATTAACCTATACAGCAGCATGTTTTTTGGACTGTGGAAAGAAATCGGAGTGCCCGGCGAAAACCCACGCGGACACAGGGAGAATATGCAAACTCCACACAGAAAGGCACACGAGCCGAGATTCGAACCTGGGACCTTCTTGGTATGAGGCGATAGCGCTACCCACTAGGCCACCGTGCCGCCCCAATTGAGATCCCAAACACCAGAATTGGAGCTGATATTTGAGAATTGGGAATTGCTCTCAAGAGCTGCTCTTGCGGGATATTCGTGTCGGGCGTTCCTCCTCTGTCCTTCGCGGCGTGTAGCCCGATGATGCCTGCAACGTGGGAGGCGAAATGTCGCGAAGGAGAGGAAGAACGCTCGAAACGACTATCCTAAAAGAGCAGCCTCTCAACTGCATCAGAACCAACTGAAGAAACATGTAAATAATGTCTCTCACCTCTGTTTTGTCTACAGCTCTCATCTCACTACATCTCTACCCCCCGTCTATAAATCTTCAGTGATCTCACAAAACGTTTACAAATCTGAAGGGCGGTGGATTTGGGCAAAAATGTCATTCTTGGGACACCCCTGAATAGGCAGCACCAAAATGAGAAGAGTTTCCTACCGCCGCTTATCCGGAGAGGTCAGCCAACCTATTTGCTGTACTGCCGATGTCTTTGAGATTAGCATCGCGTTCAGTTATTCGTTCATTGTCAATACCCGCATGATCCTGTACAGGGGCAAGGAGGGGGGGGGGGGCGGCTGGAGCCTATCCAAGCCGACAGAGGGCGCATGGCGGGGGGGACACGCGAGATGTGACGCAATTTACTCAACCGGCCAATTAACTTCGGCAGCAGTGTGTCTTTGAACGGTGGGAGGAAAACAGAGTACCCGGCGAAAACCCGAGAGAGAGAGAACACGCAAACTCCACACAGAAAGGCACCCGAGCCGGGAATCGAACCCGGGAGGCATTCTTGCTGTTAGGCAACAGCGCTTTTCACTGCGCCACTGCGCCACTGCGCCACCTGTGTTAAACCAATCTCCCCATGGTCCACCAAGTGTGACTCGGTCTCGACGGATTACCGGCTCCACCACAGGGGGAGTGGAGCGACCTCTTGTGGTTCGCCCGTTCAGCAAAATCTCATCTCATTGTCAGAAACCGCTTAGTCCTGTACAGGGTAACTGTGAGCCGGAGCCTATCCCGGCAGACACGGCGCAAAGTAGGGATATACCCACGATGGGACGCCAGTCCATCACCGGGCACCGAGGGCAATTTAGTCTGCAAGCCAATTAACCTATGCAGCAGCATGTTTTTTTGGACTGTGGGAGGCAACCAGAGTGCTCGGCAAAAACCCACGCGGACACGGGGAGAGGAACATGCAAACTCCACACAGAAAAGCACCCGAGCCGAGATTCGAACCCGGGACCTTCTGTTCAGCAAAATGTGGACTCAATGTCAAGCGCCTGGAATGTGCTCGAGAATTGCTCGCACAACGCTCCTCTCAAAAGCCTGACTCTGCCTCCGACGTAGGAGATGAAACACGGCTATCCTGAAAGAGCAGCTCTTGAGAGCAGCTCTCATTTGGTTCGGGTTGTGTTTTGCATGCTGATGACCTGCTTGTCGTTGCTCACTCTAGGAACGAGTTGGAGACTCTGCTGCCGAACCTGGATCGTGCCGCTGGTGGCGTGCCTGCCAGGAACTCCACCACACCAAATCACCCGGCGTGGTACATTGTGCCACGCGGGCGATGAGTTGGTTGTTGGCTCCGCGGGTGGGTTCGTTCCCGTAACCTGAACATTGTGGTTCTTGACCAGATCCGCTTTGGCAACGCGTGCCCCGCTCCAAATCACCGGATCTGCTTCACGGATTCATTCGTGCGGCTATAGGAAACCTGTCTGCTTTGTCACTCCACGCAAAGCTCTGGGTTTTCTGAGTCGCAGGGATGGGCCTCCTTTCTCCGTGCCCGCACAACGCGGAGCTCTTGAATGGAACACCTACACCGGCTCGAGACGTTTAGGCTGACCTGCGGATGATTCATCATGGGCTTAACCAGACTGGGTTGTGTGAAGCGTTAAAGGGTCCTTGAAAAACCTGGCCACAGCCCCTTCTTCCATCGTCTCACAGGATGCGTTGCTTGGGCAATGCAGTGCTCGGGCACCCTAAGCTTTTTGTTTGGCCGGATAAAGGGGGCTAAACGGGCGCGGCATAGGCTAGAGAGGTGATGGACTGACTGGGCACAAGAGGATGTGGAGTAATAATGGAAAACCTCTGACTGGTGGTAATTGTTGGTCGCACCAGATTAACACCACGTGGTTGCTCGAGATGCCTGCCCGCTCGTCAGTGGAGTCGTCCTCTCGCTCTCTCGGTAGAGGAGCGACGACCGCTGAGCGCCGGCAGCGCCACTGTTCAACTCTGAAATTATTACTGTTTTACTAGCAGAGTGCCCGCCCTGCGGGGGGATCTTGTTACAAGCGTGTAACACGTTCTTCTGACGTATCGCGTTGATTTGGGCGACAAAACCGATTTGACCTGGGTTTGTTCCTGATGTTCTTTAGGGAATATTAATGCTGGCTGTGTGAAGTTTCAGAAGGGTGATCATCAATGAGTGGGAAGTAACGTGAAATGGAAACACAGGAGCCTCGGTGTTGTGGAGATTAAAATTGTTCCTATGAAGGATTCGAACCCGGATTCCCTCAGCGCGGACACACGTACACACAAACACTTCATTAAATATACACTGAAGGATTTCGGGCGGCACAGTGGCCCAGTGGGTAGCGCTGTCGCCTCACAGCAAAAAGGTCCCGGGTTCGAATCTCGGCTCGGGTGCCTCTCTGTGTGGAGTTTGCATGTTCTCTCCCCGTGTCTGCGTGGGTTTTCGCCGGGCACTCCGGTTTCCTCCCACAGTCCAAAAAACATACTGCCGCATAGGTTAATTGGCTCGCAGACTAAATTGCCCGCAGTGCCCGGTGATGGACTGGCGTCCCATCGTGGGTATATCCCTGCCTCGTGCTCTGTGTGTGCCGGGATAGGCTCCGGCTCACCGCGACCCTGTATAGGACTGAGCGTTTTCTGACAATGAGATGAAGGATTTCACACTTGTACTCTTAGTACGGCCATACATGCACACAACACACCTGTTCCGTTACAGACAGGTAAAGGCTTCGAATCTGTTATCCTCAGTGCGAACACACGTTTTAAAAAAAAAAACCACGCACTCGCTTTATTGTATGGAGATTTCGTCGTGCATGTGTGTGTGTGTGTGTGCACTGTGCGCGGTTTGTGAGCGCTTGAGAAACTGAATCGAAGGCTCATACTTTACACCTGCGTGACAACGGCAGACTTGGTGGATCTGGGGACCTGGACAAAATTCAATGATGCCCCCCCTCATTAAATGCACTTCCTTCTCCCAATGAATGATTTACTCATCTCAGACTGAATAGATTTGCCATTCCAGCGGTTGGGTCGCATTCTCGTGTACGTGACTTATCAAACATGGACTTATTGTGGAATTTTCGGTATGTGGATCCACCCTACCGTGGGAGGTGGGTGGGGGGGGGCAGCACACTGCCCGTGTTGCCCCACACACCACACGGGCAGTGGGCTAGTGCGGACGTACCCATGTGTACGCGTGCCCCTAGAGTGCGCGCGTACACAGGTCTACAGGTCTGCACGCACACCTGGGGGGGGGCCAGCCGCAGCGCCCTGGGGCGGGGGGGGGGTCTACCTGCGACACTTAGCGAGGGGCACAGCGAGATGGAGGGGCTCTGCGCGGGATGGGACTGGGGATGGCGCAACGTGGAGAGATGGAGGAGGAATGGACGTTGTTCATTTACACGTGAGGGCTCGGGCGCCCTTCTGTGTGGCATATGCGTGGTGTCGGCGTGGCTTTTCATCAGGCGCTCTTGTTTCCTCCCACAGTTCATAGGCATCCTGCTAACCGAGGTTATTTGCCCTACTGACTGAATTGTCCCCGGTACCCTGCGATAGCCCGGCATCCGATACTGGGTTTAGCCCTGCCTCTGTGCCTGTGTCTGCCGGGATAGGCTCTGGCTCACCGCGACCGTGCACAGGATTAAGCGGGGACAGGGAATGAATGCAGGGCGGAGGAGGGAGAGAGAGTTGGTGGAGAGGGGGTGGAAAGGAGGGAAAACGGGGGGAGAGCATCAGCGCTGGAAAACCACCGAATCTGAGGAGACAATGACGCTTGGAGTATATCAACTGGAACATAATGATTGATTATTGAACATAAATAAAAACACTGTGGCTCTTGCAGTGGAATTTTTTCAATCGTCGTTTGAGTGCTGTTACTTTCCACTGCTCGATCTGTATGAGAATTGCTTCCCGAAGCTACTCTTTCGGGATAGCCGCGCGACTCGATCGCTCCCTTCCCCCCTCTCTCTCTCTCTCTCCTTCTCTCGCTCTCTCGCCTCTCCCCTCATTGGCGATGTTCCGCCTCTCGCGTTGGTGGAATCCTCAGGCGCTCCGAGAAAATAGCGCCAATGCCTGAGGGCGCCTGATGATCTCACAACGCTTGAAGGTGGGCGAGTGAGAATAATTATAATAATTGCATTAATAGAGCGTTTTTCACCCGAGGGCCACAAAGCGCTGCACAGAGCTGCAGAGAGAACGGCACGTCAACAACAACGACATTAAAACGGAAAATGCAACAACAATAACATTTATTTATTTATCTATTTATTTATTTATTGGGGGGGTCATATATATATATATAACACGCCGTTGCAAATTCACCTCGCGAGTAAATTCACCTCGCGAATTCACTCGGTACTCGCGTCGCGGTGAATGCGCCGTGGTGTGCGGCAGCGCGGGTCACGGCCTGGTAATGTGGAACGTCCACCGGTGGCTCTGCTGCACGGTAAACAGGAAGATGAGCAACCGTTGCTTCATCGATCACTTTGGGAGACAGATGTTTTTCATCACCTTCGCCCAGAGGGCTTCTCTCTCTCTTTTTTTTTCATTATTCACACTCTCCTCGTCGTCGTTCTTGTTATTGCGCAATCAGCCGCCACTTCTCCTGCTGACGATGATGGAAATGACTCAGCCCTGTCTTGGATGAACGTCGATGATGGGCGGCAGGGAGTGCGCGCAGCGGCAGCGTCCGCGCCGCACACAAAGTTCTGCCTGCGGCGGTTCTCCCCGCTCTGCGTGGGCTTCCTCCGGCGTCTCTGCTTTCCTCCCCAAAACTAAGCAAAAACACCATTCAGTCGCCCCATAACATCATGACATCCGGGAAGCGGCGCCTGGCGAGTTGGCGCCGGCCGACTGCTTGGCTGTGCCACGCGTTATAACTCATCTCATTGTCTGAAACCGCTTAGTCCTATACAGGGTCACGGTGAGCCGGAGCCTATCCCGGCAGACACAGGGCGCAAGGCAGGGATACACCCACGATGGGACGCCAGTCCATCGCCGGGCACTGCGGGGCAATTTAGCCTGCGAGCCAATTAACCTATGCTGCAGCATGCTTTTGGACTGTGGGAGGAAACCGCGTTATAACTACATTATTAATTTACATCGACCGCAGAGATGCAAGCAAGCCACTGTAGGCGATCATCCGTCACGTCCATCACTGAGGCCCATTTCCACAAGACCTTGACGTCAGCGGGCTGGAACTGTTGATGTTGCTCTCTGCTGTGCGCTTGGGTGATGGCTCGCCGTTGACCTCTGCCTGCTCAAGTACACTTCTTCCTGCCTTTATATATATTTTTTAAATAATTATTATTTAATGTCATTCGTTGATTTATAGTCATTATTTCACTTGATTGATCTATTCTGATATGGTTGTTGACGCGCCGTTGTCTCCGTAGATCTGTGCGGCGCTTTGTGACCCTGGGGTGAACGGCACTTGAGAAATCTCATCTCATTGTCAGAAACCGCTTAGTCCTGTACAGGGTCACGGTGAGCCGGAGCCTATCCCGGCAGACACAGGGCGCAAGGCAGGGATATACCCACGATAGGATGCTAGTCCATCACCGGGCACTGAGGGCAATTTAGTCTGCAAGCCAATTAACCTATGCAGCAGCATGCTTTTTTTTTTAACTGTGGGAGGAAACCGGAGTGCCCGGAGAAAATCCACGCGGACACGGGGAGAACATGCAAACTCCACACAGAAAGGCACCCGAGCCAAGACTCGAACCCGGGGCTTCTTGCTGTGAGGCGACAGCGCTACCCACTGGGCCACCGCGCCGCCCCTTTAGAAATGCAAATATTATTATTATTCTCCCCCCCCACACGATCACTGCCATCATCGTTTTCGTATGTTCACCGGTCATCAGCACGCGTAGCGTGCATGGTGGTGACACACACGTTAGGGGTGCCATGGAATATCACCAGGAGGGAAGGGGTGGAGGGGGTGGAGGAGGTGGAGGGGGTGGAGGGGGTAGAGGTGAGGCGTGTGGAGGGGAGGAGGGAGTTGGGTAACGATTCTCTGAATACCGGGCGCAATTCCTGGTGAGGACAGTGAAGAAACTGATGGAAACATTTCGGAAGTGGCCCAGTGGTTAATGACGCGGTCCGAACGCAACTCCAACTCATCAGTCTTCTCACGCTCTCGCCGACCCCCTGTCGCTCCGTTGCTCACCCCCTCACTCAACCACCCGTTCACTCACTCACTCACTCACCCTCTGACTCAGCGTACCTCCCCGCTCTCGCTCACTCACCCGCAAACTCAACCTTTCGCCCTCTCGCTCTCACGGCCAACTCATCGTAGGCGTTCCCCTAGGTAGACTCAGCCATCAAGAGCGAGTACCCGGCGCGATCTTTAATCGTCGCCATTGGGGAGACAAAGGCGGCCGGGCGTTACCCGCTCGTCAAATTCCACTGCGGTGCTGCGAGCGATGTGTTTTCACTTGCCCCGACGCTGTCCCGCAACGCTCTCCCGCAACTCTCAAAACACTCCGCCGCACTCCGTTCCTCCTTCTCTGATCTCTGACTCTCACCCACATCCCA
>JAZEWT010000018.1:19500847-19515277 GCA_036362905.1 Mordacia mordax | reverse complement strand
CGGGATAGGCTCCGGCTCACCGTGACCCTATATAGGATTAAGCGGTTTAATGAGAACTCTTGGTGAAGTCACGCCCCTTGCCTCGGATTGTCTGCATCTCAGTCACAAAGACAAAAATCAGAGATCCTCCCGTAGAGCCTTAACAGACTGAAGGGTCAAGTGCTGTTAGCGAGCACCTATGAAGATCGACACGCGGAGGTGGGTAACCAGCACCACGCTCGGCCGCCTTTGTCTCCCTGGTGGCAATGTTTGCACAGTGCACTCGGTACTTATTTGAGGCTGAGTCGACGTAAGGGAGGCCCAGGACCGGTTCAGTTAATCATCACTGGTGTTCGCCGGGTTTGTCGCCCAGCGCTGCGCTAACCGCTGGGCCACCGCTCCCCATCTCAATCACACCACCACCGCCACCACCACGCCCGGATGGACTGGCTCTCGGCATAGGAATGTGTAATTGCACTCGTCAGCCAGTGCCACTGCTAGTGATAATCCTCCCTCCCTCCCTGGGAGTTTCGGCCGCTGCTCGGGACAGCGTGAGAAGGAAGATGGGACTGCGTCGCTGTGCCAGCTTCTCATCTCATTGTCAGAAACCGCTTAGTCCTGTACAGGGTCGCGGTGAGTCGGAGCCTATCCCGGCAGACACAGGGCGCAAGGCAAGGATATACCCGCGATGGGACGCCAGTCCATCACGGGGCACTGATGGCAATTTAGTCCGCAAGCCAATTAACCTATGCAGCAGCATGTTTTTGGACTGTGGGAGGAAACCGGAGTACCTGGCGAAAGCCCACGCGGACACGGGGAGAGAACATGCAAACTCCACACAGCCGAGATTCGAACCTGGGACCTTCTTGCTGTGAGGCGACAGCGCTGCCCACTTGGCCACCGTGCCGCCCAAATTGTTTATCGTACAATTCAATCAAACATCTTACCAACTTTCGCTCCGGGACGTTGTACTGCACTTCTGTGGTTCCCATCTGATGGCTCATTGACCTTTCCGCACGGTGTGCCTTGATGTCATTGTTGTTGTTGTCGCAAATGAAATATAATTAAAAACAAATCTCAGCGCTGTTAATCAGTAGCGAGTTAATAGCAGGAGCCGGGTTAATGGACAGCGAGGGAAGGAGATTTGATCGATAGCGTTTTCTGGCTGGCTATTTTTACCCACGGGTGTAGCCCTGCCCGAGTGGGCGGGTTTATTTTCATTGCCACACGATGTCCAGCGTTTGTCTGAGAAAACGTTCAGTCCAGTGAATGTTGCGAGGAAGTTTATCTGCCCTGTGGGTTCATGCTGTTGTTGTTACGTAAGTCAATTCGGACGTTTGTTACGTCGTGTGTTTATGTCTTTGTGTGTGTGCGTGTGCGTTTGCACACGTACGCGCAAACGCACACGCAAACGCACGCGCGCACACGCGCACACACGCGCACGCACACGCACGCACACGCACACACGCAAACACACACGCAAACACACACACGCACGCAAACGCACGTGCGCACACGCACACACACACGCACACACACACACACACACACGCACACACGCACACGCAAACACACAAGACAAAGATCCCAAGTATAGCTTGAACAGACTGTAGGGTCAAGCTCTGTTAGGGAGCACCTATGAAGGTCGACACGGCACAGGAGGAGGTGGGTGACCAGCACCACGCCAGGACGCCTTTGTCTCCCTAGAGGCAATGTTTATACGCGATAATAGGTACTCATTTGAGGCTGAGTAGACCTAGCAGAAGCTCGGGACCGGTTCAGAAAATCGTCGCTGGTGTTGGCCATGAGCAGGATTCGAACTCGGGACGCCAGGTTTGCAGCCCAGCGCGCTAACCGCTGCACCACCGCTCCCCACATGCACACATAGGCGCGCACGCACACATGCCCACACACATGCATGCACACACACACGCGCACACACACATGCACACACATACACACATGCGCACACCGACCGGATTATAAGACGCACCCACTGAACCGGTTTCCAGAGCAGCGAGAGGAAATCAGGTCTGTAAAGAATCGGAACCGGTTCAATGACTCCGTGTTCAACTTATCCTTTCTCAGTCCCATGCTGGATCGCATCCAGGGCCTGCCACGACGAGTTTATGAATGGACTGGCATCGATTATCTTGTGGCTCGCGACACGGAGACAAATCTCGACTCGTGTTAAAAAGTGCCAGCGTTTGAATTCGTAAATTTACGCAGGGTACGGTAGTGGTTTCCAGCGATTGGCCACCAGTGGCCGCTGTATTAAACGATTAGTGCAGGTAATCTATCGGCAATCTGCAGATGTCTACAGGAGCGCGTTCATCAACTCATTGCTCCGCGCACAGGTACCAGCGCACTCGGTCCACACTCCACGCGGCCGTTGCTTACGAGACTCGTCGCGCGCTGTAACTTGCTTAGCCCTCCCCGCTGGAGAACTGTTTAAAACAGCGAAATAGCTCAACGGTTCCTTCCAGCTGCAATGCAAACGGACGGACGTTGGGCGCTCAGCAAATTCACGCACGCAACGTCAATCGAGTGGGAGTCGCGTTAAGATTGAAGTCTGTGTGCGCGCATGCACGTGTTTCGAATTATCCCATTCATTAGCTACGAATCGGGCGGCACGGTGGCCCAGTGGGTAGCGCTGTCGTCTCACAGCAAGAAGAGCCCGGGTTTGAATCTCGGCTCGGGTGCCTTTCTGTTTGGAGTTTGCATGTTCTCTCCCCGTGTCCGCGTGGGTTTTCGCCGGGCACTCTTCTTTCCTCCCACAGTCCAACAAAACATGCTGCTGCATAGGTCAATTGGCTGTAGGAGGAAACCGGAGTGCCCGGCGAAAACCCACGCGGACACGGGGAGAGAACACGCAAACTCCCACACAGAAAGGCACCCGAGCCGAGATTCGAACCCGGGACCTTCTTGCTGTGAGGAGGCGACAGCGCTGCCCACTGGGCCACCGTGCCGCCCTCAATGGCTGGCGACATCTAAAAATGATATACAAGTGAGATGCGCGTGTAACAGGCGGGCCACAATATCCCAAGACAACACAAATTGAACAGCTAAAAAAATGAGGCCATACACAGATTAGTTTTTTTTGTGCGTGTGAAAATCATCAGTTTGATATATTGTGAGTCGTTACATTCGCAATGACATTTCCGCATCGTCACGTGGACATCATTTCCTGTTATCAGAGCTGGCTGTGACGACGTTTCGTTATCGAGTCTTAAACTCACCATGCGCAAACGTGATGCGTAAAGTGAACGCTTTCACGTGAGTCCACTAGCCACTAGAGGCCGCTACATTCACAACTGTGACAAAAAAAAGTATTCAGCGGTCGAATCGATTCGCGAAAACGCGCTCCATAGCGAGGAAACGGATTGAAAAGTTACCCTCGTGGTGGTGATGATGATGACAGCGGTGAGTTTGGAAGAATAGAAACCTTGGTCTCTGGCATGAGAACGTGGAATTTCCACTACCAATGGAGATGATTGGATTGACACTTCGACTTATACTTTATACAACGCGACGCGGTATGTACACAAGATTTATGTGGTTTTTTTTTTGTACAATAAAATTAAACAAAACTGGGTAACAAAGAGCGTAATAAGTTAAACGGAACGTATAAATACAGTGGATAGCGCACTGCGCCGTGGACCTTGCCACCTAAGTTCAATTCCCTGCCACGGCCAATATCAGTGGTGAGTTAACGTTGAACCGTGGCCCCCCCTCCCGCTTCCACCTTCATCAACCCGCATTGACCAGCGCGGCGAAGTACGGCCAACCGACGACGACTCCCACAACCGACGTGGACTTCATCCAGTAGTGGATTAATTGACAGACGGCTGTGCGAATCGTTCCATACGTACAGTAGATAAATACAGCCTCGACCACAGCTTCAGTCCTTGGTGCTTGAGGCCGGAAATGCTAATGTGATGAGAACGACCTTATCTTTAATGCGCCATGAAATTAACTAATGAACCCCCTCCCGGTAGCATCTGTGGGGTCCTCTTCTTGTTGAACTTGTCGACCAGATCCTTCTTCCGGTCGTTACGCCATGATGACGACGACGACGACGATGACGATGGCTGTTCGTCACTTCGCTCTTCAGAGGAAGACTTCCCTCGTCTCGGCTTCCATCCTCCTCTTCCGCTTACACCTGGGGGCGACGACCATTCATTCCCACAGACACCACGTTTAACAACGACGACAGTACGGCGCAGAACGTTACAGAGGCGCGTTTCATCAAGGTGAACCAATCATCATCATCATGTCCTCGAGGTCGTGGGGGTTGTTGGCGTGGCGGTGGCGGTGGTGGGGGCGGATCGGTGGAAGGGTTCACGGATCAATCGTCACCGATGTTATCCGTAGTCCGCAATCGAACTCGGGTGGTCCCGGTTCGTGAGCGCTGAGCCCGAGGGCGTGTGGTCATCGTGACGCGGCTTGCGGCAAGAGCGCGCACAGCAGCGCCGGTTCAATGCGGCCACCGTCGCCACACTTGGAGCGCAGTTACTTTCGTGGAATATTCATCATTTCCTCTGCCTCCGCGCTAATTGACCTTTACTGCTTTCCGCTTACAAGCGCTCATATTTATTATTGTTTCCGTTGCTGCGCGTTGCCGCTCGATTAAATCTAACGTCGAGAATTAACTTCTCGAGCGCAGTGGAGGAGGAGCGTGGAGGGGAGGAGGTGCTCAGGTCGCACGCCTCTCACATGGAGAGGAGTGCGACCTGAGTTACCGTGGACTTCACTCGAACCGGTCGCGAAACCTCAAGCGCCGCTTGGTGGTCAGCGAAGCGCCGCAGAGCCGGCGGAGATCAGGGTGAGCGAGCGGCGATGGTTCGAGGATGATAACGGAGCGGCAGGCACGGGATGGAACTCGTGCCTGCCGCTGCGTATGTCATCACCATGACGTGACATCGCTGGTTAGCGCGAGAGATGACGACGGCTCAGGAGGGACTTCAACTAGCAGTGGATCGATCGCTGCTCATCACGAGCACGACAGCCGCTGGCGTTCGCATGCGCGGAGTTGAGGGGCTGGGGGGAGGTGGTTGGCACCGCGGCGTTTGCCACCGCGGCGGTTCACGTGCCACGCTGCGGGTGACTGACAGCCGGGACCTCGGAGGTGGAGCGACGCGACCGCTCTGTGTGCCCACGGACTGCGACGTCGCGGAGTCCTCAGGGACGCCTGCGTCCCCAGAATCACCGAGACCGCCCCTGACTGCAGCTGCGGCGTTGAATTGATTTTAATCTCCCGAGGTGACGCCGCCAACATTCGGAGTTTATTTTCCTTCTCCGTGTCGCTGAGCGCTCACGACGTGGAATGCGCCTCGTGTCCGCCCCCCGGGTGAGGCTCCCCGCAGAGAGGGCCCAGATCTGGCCCAGTCTCGGCACAGCCGGTTCGCGTCAGTTTCTCTCTCTGTTGGGTCTGAAAATGATGGGGTGTGGAAACCGCCGGGGTCAGGAGGGCAACCCTAACCGCTCACATAGAGGGCTCGAGAGCGAGACGGAGATTCTGGTGGAGGTTTCGCTTTCGCCTGCTGCTGAGTGAACAGCGCGTGGAACGCAGCGCTGCTGAGACGACGATGATGATGACGGGCGGCTCCCTGTCAATCATCTGCTGAGTAGAGGCTGCTCCAAGCTACAATGGTCACAAGACCATACTTCATCATTGCGGTCAGTGCAGGTAGAGCTTAGTGTTCACTGTCCTACGATGTTTAACCTTTGGCCCGTTAATAAGCAGAACACGCAGTTGAACACAATGTGGTTTAAAAAAAAACACCGAACGCATTCATCATTGACACTGTGGCCTTGAAAGGGAAAAAATCTATAATTGGTGACATTTTGGGCAATGGCCCTTCTTCACGGCACGTGTAAGATAAGTGTCTTCACCTAAACTCAGCGCCGTCCAATCATTCACGAGGAATGCGTGCAGCGGTGACGCCGCGATTCGCGCACTGCGCCATGAACAACTGACGTCGGTGACGGCCGACGCCGCAGCGCTTTTTTTGAGGCTACCTGGGGGACCTTTGTCTTTGTGCGTGCGGGCGCCGAGACAATGGCTGGCGCGCGCGTACGAAGCCCCCACCCCCTCCCCGCCACTCCGCGCACAAACCCCCNNNCGTGCAGTGAGATGGTGGGGTTCGGGTAGGGCGGCGGCGGGGGGCGGGTACGGCGGGTGGAGGTGTACGGGGAGTACGCAGGAGGAGGTGGGGGTAGGGGGCGAGGGAACCGGGGGACCCACCAGTGGTACGCGATGAAGAGGACGACCAGCGCGATGCCGACCATGAAGAGCGAGGCCGCCGCGGCCGCCGCCGCTCCCTCTGAGCTCGAGCGCTTCCTCCTCTCGAGCGCGAACAGCTCGCAGCGGTGGCCCGCGAACTCGGCCGAGCACCTGCCAGGTAGCGGAGGGGAGGGGGAGATGGGAGGAGGGGGGATAACAAGGAACAGGGGGTAAAGGCCGCGTTCCCACTACCACTGTCACTGGGTGAGCGTTCCAATGGTCAGGGTCACGGGGTCAGCGTGCCCTGATCAGGGTCACGGGGTCAACGCGCTCTGGTCAGGGTCACGGGGTCAGCGTGCTCTGGTCAGGGTCACGGGGTCAGCGTGCTCAGCTCATGGTCACGGGGACAGCGTGCTCTGGTCAGCGTCACGAGGTCAACGTGCTCAGCTACGGGCCAGGGTGGTGTTTATTTACTTACGAGAATCCAAACCTAAGCCTGCGTCAGATGATCAAAACAAATCGAGCGTTGATGATTGCTTCGCACAGCTGTCTTTTAGAGATTTCTTAGCCTGCTGACTGGCCTCCTTCTAACAAAAACCCAATGGCCTTCCTACAAACCTAGCTCCGTTGTTTAAAGGTCAGTTCCCAGCCCCAATCTCCACCGGACGCCCTCAATGCGTTTGTGGGCTCGTTATTGTTTTGAAGCGGTCAGCCTTGCCGACACAAATTACCACGGATTTGGCAAAACGCCACACAGTTCAAGGGCCAGATAATGATATGGTGCCTCTATGGGTGATCTCATCTCATCTCATTGTCAAAAACAGCTTAGTCCTGTACAGGGTTGCGGTGAGCCGGAGCCTATCCCGGCAGACACAGGGCGAAAGGCAAGGATAAACCCATGATGGGACGCTAGTCCATCGCCGGGCACTGCGGGCAATTTAGTCTGCAAGCCAATTAACCTTCGCGGCAGCATGTTTTTTGGACTGTGGGAGGAAATCGGAGTACACGGCGAAAACCCACGCGGACACGGGGAGAGCATGCAAAATCCACACAGAAAGGCACCCGAGCCGAGAGATTCGAACCCGGGACCTTCTTGCTGTGAGGCGACAGCGCTACCCACGAGACCACCGCACCGCCCATCACTCAGTCAATTAAGGATTGTTTTGGTTTTAGTTGTGGGACGAAACCGGAGGAAACCCACGCAGAACAGGGGGAGAGAACACACAAACCGCCTCGCGCAGGACCTTCATTGAAGCGCAGTCATTGTCACCGCACAACCCTGCTCATTAATAATTAAATAACAACTACCCATTACGCCTGTCAAGTTATTTTTTTTACTAAACACTAATGAGGTTTCAAGCGACGCAAAACAAATTAAAGTTTAGAGCAAGTAACGATTACCCAGGATGCCCTGTCTCGGCCTGCTGTCATGCGGTGCGTTCAGTCATCATACCTATTGTTATTAAACCACCATACTTCAAGTGATGATCACGTGATTCGCCGTTGTTAAGACATCCGAACCGCTGAAGGGATGTCAGCGAGACAACGGACCTGGGCCCAAATGTTGACAAATGACTTCCCAGCTCTCTCAAGCGAGATAGCACCGGCCAGAGGGCAGCGTTAATCGCGCCCCTGCAGCGGGAAAAAAAATAACCTCTGCGGGTAACACCGTGAAAAACGCCATCGAGAGTGAGCGAGACCGCGCTCTGTAAACAAGCTTAAATCGAATATTAAATATCTACCAAACGTGCCGCTCACCTCCCCTTTGAAATGCTCGGCCGTAAAGCCGGCTCGGAGCGGGCACGGCCCCTTGCCACTCGCGCGCGGCATGTGCCGCGCACACCCGCGCGCGCGGCACGTGCCGCACACCCGCGCGCGACACGTGCCGCACACCTGCGCCTTTGTCACGCCGCCCAGGGAACACCACACCTGTTTGCCCGTGACGCTTAATTGCCTCTGTGCCCTCGATTCACAATCCCATTACGCAACCACCATTCACTGCCCTCCGCACCCTTCCTCCAATTAGTGCGCCGCCGACGCGGTGAATTGTAGTCGGCACACAATGCTTGCTCACGCTCCAGCAGGCTCTCATCTCCCAGCGCCCCTCTAGGTCCTCAATGTCGGGGGAAGGTCAGGGTTAGGGCTGGGACTTCAGCTCGCGGCTACGGGCTAGCCGCTAGGAATGAACCTCGGGGGTGGATAGAGTGGCGGTGAAGCGTTAGAGGTCTGGATCGGCGATAGCAGAAGGATGGTTCGAGATGTGCAGGTTATGGGTTAGGTTCGTATTAGCGCAAGGGCAAGGATTAGGGTCAGGACGAGGGTTATGGGGGTAGCGAGAGAGTGAGCGGTCAGTGTGAGGCTGAGAGTTAGCGAGCGAAGTCTTTGGGATCAGCGTTGGTGTCTGAGCGCCAGCGCTGTGTGGTGGAGCGTCAGGGTTCGAGTCCGGACGAGGGCTGCGTTGCACCGCCGCACCTGCAGTGCGGTTTCTCCGTCTGGTGGAGGTAGTGGCAGGAGCCCCCATTGAAGCAGTAGTCCCGGTAGTGCACCGGGCACGGCTGTGCGTGGAGCGCGGAGGCGTGGGGCTGCACCACCTCCACTGTAGAGAGATTCAGAGGAGCTTATCATCATCATTATCCTCATCATCATCATCCTCATCAGCAGTGGCACAGCAGTGGTGTCACCGTCGTCAGTATTAGCATCATCTCAACATCAACATCAGTGATGAGGATTGCTCTTACGAGCTGCTCATTCGGGATGGCCGCTTCCAGCGTTCCTTCTCCCTCCGTCGTTGCGAAGGAGGGAGGAGGAGGAACGCTCGACGCGGCTATCCCGAAAGAGCAGCTCTCAAGAGCGTTTCTCACACATGCGGCCGTGTCAATCAAACAACGTTACAGCAGCGATGTCGTTGCGATGCAGTCATCAGCAGCAGCAGCAGACTCATCGTTATCATCATCCTCAGCGGTGCCATCAGCAGTATTAGCAGCAGCAATCGCGTCACGCGCAGCCAGCGCTCACTCTAATCCCCGATCATCAGCACTAGCAGACGGCACCACCGTGCGCATTACATCCGCGTTACAACCGCCGAGCCGCGGTGTCGCAAGTCGGTGGCGCACTGCACGGTGGAACCGCCTACCTTGGTTCGATTCCCCAGCCCAGGCGCCCAGCAGCATTGTGGAGATTAAAACGTAGAGTCCTCCTGTATGGGTTAAACACACACACACGCAAAGCACCGGTTAACCCCTCGGCTGCCTTCATCCAGCCTCTCTGAGGCTTTATCATTGCTCCGAGTCACTCCGTAGTCGAACCAATACCTTCGGCGTTGGGCCACTACTGTGCCGCGCTGCGCTAGAAACCGTGGCGTTATTGTTACTCATCCGCGGGATGTGGGCAGCGTGGGTGGAATTTGCGCACGGTCATCATATATCGTCATCATCGTCGTCATCATCATCATCGCCGTGATGATGATCATCATCATCAAACTCGTTTGACGTCCAGTTCAACGTCCTCAGCAACTTAAAGCCCCGTACATCACAATCTCATCTCAAACATCCCGATGCCCCATTGACGTCGAGCCCAGAGGGGAGCCCCCAGTTGCTGATTTCCCTGCGCGGCGCAAGGTAACCAGAGCACGGGTCTTCGATGGGGGCATTAATAATAATAATAGTAATTGCACGTATAGAGCGCTTTTCACCCGAGGGGCACAAAACGCTGCACAGAGCTGCGGAGAAAACGGCGCGCCAACAACAACATTATAACGGCAAAATCAGCAAGAATAACTTTTTTGGGGGTTAAGAATAATTTTGCCTTGTATCCGGATCATCATCATCATTACCAATAGGCTGACGGAGGATTTCACGGCACGATGGATAAGAATTGGTCTTGAGCGCTGCTCTATCCCAAAAGATCAGCTCTCAGCATTATAACTTTTGTTTAAACTGTCAAGTAGATTAAGACTCAATTGTCTGGTCGCCAGTCTCTCCGCGGATTTACGTCCCTGTGTTCACAAGGACAGTCTTTCGGGATAGCCGTGTCGAGCGTTCCTCCTCTGCCTGTAGCGAATTTCACGTTGAAGGCATTCGCCCGATGATGGCGCCAACGTGAGGAGGTGAAACATCGCCAGGGAGACGCGGAGGAGGAACGCTCGACGCGGCTATTCCCAAAGAGCGACTATGGAGAACAATTCTCAGACATCTCGCTCTGACAACCCTACGCCGTTACAGACAGGGTGATGAAGGCTCGCTGCGTCGGGGCGTTTGAGCGATTGCTTTGATTAATAGGCGTTCGGCTTCGTGCCGGGGAGGGGGAGAAAAGTGGAGAGCCGAGAGAACATCTCCCCTCTCTGTTATACTGGGATTCCACCGCTCAGATGCTATCCCGGAGAGGGGACTGCACCCCGTGTGGCTCGCAACCAACGCGGACTCTGCGTGAAGAGTTGCTCAAGGAAAACTCGCACATTTACCACGAAAATTTGCCCCCTCGCAAAGTAGGTCCATCCTTGGGAAAAACCGGGACAGGTGGGCAACTCGAGTCTCAGCCAGTCTCCTTACCCAAGTACTAACCCAGGAGGGTGTCGCTGAGTCGCTGAGGGTCGTGACCCTCATCCTGTCGGGAGGATCCCTCCCATCCTGACCGGGTGCCCCTGTTTGAAGACGATTGTTCATGCCACGTGTGACCCAGACTTAGTCGCCTAACGCGAGGCTTCTCAACCTTCTTGTTGCACCTCAAGGCCCACTTGGCCCACCCGGGTTAGTTGTCTACGGACCACCAGGNGGGGGGGGGGGGGGGGGGTTGAACCTATCCCGGCAGACAGAGGGCGCAAGGCGGGGGAATACTCAGGATGTGACGCCAGTACATCGCAGGGCACACTTTTTTTGGTGCAATTTACTCAGCAGGCCAATTAACCTAGGCAGCAGCGTGCCTTTGGACGGTGGGAGGAAACCGGAGTATGCAGTGAAAACTGATTACATCAATTGATGTGTGTCTGTACACTCCGTAAGGCCTTGAAGTCCTCTGGCTAGGATTGTTGATGCTGCTCACTGCTGTGTGCTTGGATGGTGGCTCACTGTTGACCTGTGCCTGCTCAGCAACATTTCTTCCTTCCTTTATTTGTTTCAACAAGTATTTATATTCTTATTTGATGTCCTTCATTTTATTTGTAGTCATTATTTTACTAAATTACGTAATTAATCTATGCTGATGTTGTTGACATGCCGTTCTCTCGAAAGCTCTGTGCAGCGCTTTGTGACCTTCGGGTGAGAGAAGCTTTAGAAAGAATAATATAATAATATTATTATTATTATGATCGCGTGGCTCGGGTCATCACCACCCTACTCCAAATCTCTCAACTGCACGTACGTTTATGTAATCTCTCAGCCATGGTTCACCGTGACGTGAATGCGGCCACAGACAATGGGGGTAGTGGTGGCTGAGCGGCACTTGGCCTGTGACCCAGCCCTGTCGTGAGGGTTGGTGGATCGCACGCGGATCGGGCTGAAACTCCCGTCTGGGAGGAGCGGTGCCCCGGCTCGCCGTGAGAGCCGAATAGCGGTGTGGACCGATCTCAGTCTGTGTCCCATCTGTACGGGGATGGGGGGCGTTGGGTCTCCTCGCAGCGAGAAGGGGGGGTGGGGGGCTAGCTGCATTTTCCTTCCGCTTGGCTGGAAATAATCATCAACACCAAATGCAGTATGACCCGCCTGACAAACACAGTCCTCGGACTCAATGTGACTTCAGTTGGTAACTTAGCAACCGTGCAAAGCTCACCGGAGGACAACTGTTAAGAGGAGTCACACAGCTCGGCGGTTCCTTCCCGCTTAACAAAAGCGCGAGTGGGAGAGTTGGTTGGGACTTGCAGCTGGGCTCACGCTGCAGGTGAGCGGAGGACGGACGTAGACGGATCGACGATGACGGGCGTTCGTTCCTAATGTGTTTCGTTCAAAGATCGACACACGGATCTACAGACAGGTGCAAAGGCAACGTTCGTGACTATGGCACCTCTGAAGGCCGGCAATGCACACGGGATAGAGTGGGCAGCACCGCACTGCCCACTGCCTTTGTCTCCGCAATGCTGTTTGTACGCTGTATCCGGTGCTCATTTGAGGCTGAGTCGACCTAGGGGAGGCGCAGGTCTGGTCCAAGCAATGACCGCTCGTGTGTAGACACGGAGCAAGGCCCTCTCGCTTCTGACGGGAGTCCGCGCTCTCCTGGTCACAAATCACCCGGAGCACGCGTAGATCTCACCACGTCTCGCAAGCTCAGCAAGCTGTAAGCCTGGACAGCTCTCGGGGCGCTCGGTGGCTGTGTGCGAGCGCGAACGGCATTGTTGTACTGTGGAACGCTCCAGCGTCTGAATGTTCTCCCCACGTTATCAGCCAACCCACACGGAGCAACGTGGTGAGGTATGGTCAGATAACAACACTGAGGATCACACCCCTACGTGGAGCCCCACAGAGATCACGTAGAGACCTCTATCGACTACTTACATAGAGATCCATAGCCGTGCACAGAGACCCACTGACATACGCTGGGACCTTATAGCCTTACGACGGGTACAGGTGCGCCAGTAGAGGGAGCTCTTGCACACTGATGTCTTGGAAGTGTTAATAATAATAATTGCACTTATCGAGCGCTTTTCACCCGAGGGTCACAAAGCACTGCACAAAGCAGCGTTGAGACCGAATGTTTAGCCATGTCGTGATCAATTCGGCAAAACATCCTCCCGTGTGAAGTTCTTTTTTTAATTCCACTCGAAATCAAGATCGAATTTTTGGCCACAGCAATATCGCCTCGTCTCATTGGTCGGTACGGTGGCGCAATGCTGAGTAGCGTTTCTACCTTACAGAAAGAGAACGCCAAGTTCGATTCCTGCCTCGGGTGCGCCCGTCGGTGTGGAGTTTGCGTGTTCGCGCTCTCTCTCCCACCGTGTCCGCGTGGGTTTTCGCCGGTACTCCGGTCTCCTCCCACCGTACAAATACACATGCTGACATAATCCCACCCCGTCCCCCAGTTCCCTGCGATGAGTGGCGTCCAATCCTGTGTATAATCCCCCCTCCCCAAGCGCCCTGCGTTTGCCAGGATAGACTGCGACCCCGTACAGGATTAAGCATGGACTGAGAATAGCGACGATGGTTGACCAGATGGCCTACTGAGGAGACCCACCAACACTGCAGCTCGCATCCGTATCTCTGTTTCCTCCCACTTTTTCGCTAAGCGCCAGTGGCTCGATTCAAGTATCGCTCTGTGAAGGGCTGCTCTTTCGGGATAGCCGCGTCCAGGGAGGAGGACAGCCCTGAGAAGAGAAGCTCAACATTGAGCTAAAACAAAAAAAAAGAGTTAAATTTGTTCCATGCCGCTGTTGCACTGTTTCCCTACTTTGTCCATTATTCATTTGTTGTGCTGTGCAATCTTGAGTGGCTGCTGCATCCTTCATGGTTATCGTCAGCGCCGTCTTAACACATGGACACGCTGGGCAGTTGCCCGGGGGCCCCACGAGCATAGGGGGCTCCATGCTAATCTATGTACGTTGTGACTTGCTGTCAATAAATAAATACTATAGGTAGCAGGTAGGGACCCCAGTGCACTGCTTTGCCCCGGGGCCTATAATGCTGTTAAGACGACCCTGATTAAGGTTCCATTGGGTTCATCTTTGTACAAGTTGGTGCCGTGAGTTTGTTTAATTGTGCAATATTGCCCGGTACTGTTTACCTTTACGATTAACGGTTGCAGTTTCATTCATGCGCATATTTTGTTCGCAGTCAGTTCACTTGCCCAGCGCAAGCTCACTCGCTGGGTACATTCTGCCACAATAATAAACATCGGTCTCTCTTGAGAGGCATTCTCATGAGTCGAACCGTGAAAATCGACATCGGTGCAAGGTACAAAATCGTCACCAAACCGTGGCAATTGTCTGGCGGCTCGCTGGTGATGCTGATCGCGCCTGCAAGCGAAACGTCCGACTATGCCTCTGCAGCGTTGTCGGTGGCACTTTTGAAGCCGTAAATGCATCGCCGCATTTGTGCTCCACTGGGCACGTTTAACACACGCGGCTATCTGACACAAACATCCATCGTGAATCCTCTCATCTCAGAGTCAGAAACCGCCGAGTCCAGTGCAGGGTCGCGGTGAGCCGGAGCCTATCCCGGCAGACACAGGGCGCAAGGCAGGGATATATCCACGATTGGACGCCAGTCCATCACCGGGCATTGCGGGACAATTTTAGTCTCATC
>JAZEWT010000018.1:19460687-19472550 GCA_036362905.1 Mordacia mordax | reverse complement strand
CTCTCTGAACGCGCACCGCGACATCGACACGAGTACCGCACAATGTGGCGTTTAGAGTTTGCGAATAAACTTTGTGGCAGAGATTACGACATCATCATCGTGCTAGGGTTTGTGCGGGGAGGCGGTGGGGGGGAGGTGGAGAACTGCACCCAGCAGTGAATTGATCCTGCCTGCTGATGAGGATTGTTATGAGTAAAGCCGTGAGCAATGTTTCTGTGATCATCACAATTTCGTAAATAACCAGCAGATGAATTCGCACATTTTTTCCTGTTCTTCACCTCCCCCCCTCCTTCCTGTGACTCACGACACAAATATACTGCTCAGAGGACAAAAATATAAATACTTTCCATTTTGAGCGCTCGCGAGCGATAATAACATGAAGAAAAAAAACCGAAATAAGCAAATATCCTTTTCTTTCTGGGCATGTGTTTGTATGTGTATGTGTGTGTATGTGTGTGCCCACACGCATGCAACCGAACTGCCTTGCAGGTGACTTTCTGAACTTATCAAAGACCAGCGGACAGATACAATCTGTCCGGTATGTGCACCGCGAACATCGCGCATTGATCAAATCCGCCACGTGTGCAGGTGGCCCTGTGTCAACTCTGCACAGGTTACTTTGGGGACCTTTGCCTGCGCCTCTGTCTCAACGTACGTGCTGCCCCTGTGGTGCGCGTCGCTGTGCTTCCGCGTCTCCTCGAATGTTTTCCGGCGCCTCTGGACGTCTCAAATGAGTGCTCGCTGCGGTCAACTAAATATCGCCACGAGGAAGACAAAGGCGGCCGGGCGTCGTGCTAGCCACCCACCCGCGCCATCGTGCGTCTGTCTATCGAGGCGTGTGTCGTCCTCGGCTCTGTGTCCGTGCGTCTCCACGGGTTTCCGCGCTTGCGCGTGCGTGTCTGCGTGTGTGCGTGTGTGAGTTTGTGCGTTTGCATCTCTAAGAGAATCCCCTATCAGTGGCTCTCCGGAGCTGCCTCTAGCCGAGGCACCTCTGTCAGCAGTGGCTCGAGCGAGCGTATTGCGGGGCTGCGCTTTTGCCGTTTTCAACCGCAGATCTGACCATCTCCGCAGTCCCGTGTCCTCATGCAACCTAGCTGCCGACTGCTCGAATTCCCTACTCTCGGAGTCCTATGCTGGCCCTTAGGCCCAGTGGGGAACCCTCGCACAGCTATGTTCAATCCACTGCTGGACGAGGACCTCCACAATGTCACGCGCGTAGTGGTGGCGGGTGTTGGGTGGTATTTGACCATACTTCACCGCACTGGTCAGTGTGGGTTGGTGATTGCATTGTTATTGTGAATGACGCATCGAGGTACCGTACAGGAGTGTATGGCGATGTCGCACTGGGCTCTACTCTGCGCCATCTGGAAATGCATAGCAACGTGTTTGTGCAAGGTAGTGGCCTCCCATTCAAGAACTAACCAGGCTCAAACCTGCTGAGTTTGAAGAATGCGATGAGATCGGGCACATTCCGTGTTAGCAATATTAGCAGAGTGCCTGCCCTACGGGCGGTCTTGTTCCAAGCGTGTAACACGTTCTTCTAACGTTTCTCGTTAATGGCGTTTTCTGCAAGGCACGACCGCTTTCGCCTGGATTTCTTCCCGATGTATTTTTTTTTTTTGGGGGGGGGGTGGGAAGAGTGCTGCGGGCTCTCTGAACGTTCAGAAGAGTAGCCAGTACCCCGCGAAGCGAGGCTTGAATAAGACATGAAAGCCTTGCTGTTGTGTAGATCAAATCTGCGCCCACAAAGAATTCGAACCCGGCACTCTCAGTGCCGCCCTACGCACACAATAGCACCTGCTCCATCGCACACGAGTGGATGGATAGAAATAAAGAGCGACTGATTGGAAAGCGTGGCGCGGAAATACTTCAATGTCGAGGGAATTCGCTCGAAGACACAACGGCTCAGAGTCGCGAGGGAACCACAGGGAGGGAGGGGAGATATCTCACCTCATCTCGTTGTCAGAAACCGCTTAGTCCTGCACAGGGTACAGCGGTGAGCCAGAGCCTATCCCGGCAGACAAGGGGCACAAGGCAGGGATATATCCACGATGGGACGCCAGTTCATCACCAGGCACTGCGGGCATCCTGAAGGAACAGCAATGGAGAGCAATTGTCAGCATACTGCCATTGTCAATCCGCTGCTGGATGAATGTCGTGAGTATAGTCGTGAGTGTTATACAACAGCACGCCGCGACAGCTCTTGTCACGACAGCAAAACGCCGCCTGTATATTTCATCACCATCACTCGTCAGTGACGATGACCGCGTCACTGAGCCGTCATCACCACGTGGTGTTGCGACGCCCCAATCCCAGATGGTGGACATCAGCCCGTGCCGTCACTCCGATTCACGCGTAAGCAGCCACAACGATATCTCCGTCAATGTCACAGACTTTTGGCACAAGCGTGGTTAGCGAGCGCCTATTAAAGCACGCACGGCACACGAAGCAGGTGCGTGGCCGGGACCACGCCCGGCCTCCTTTGTATCCCCAGTGCTGATGTTTACACACCGTGAACCAATGTGGTAGCTTCAGGGTGAGCTGATATAGAGGAGGCACATCACCGCTCTCCGGGTTTACATGTTAATCATCAATGTACTGATGTAGGTTTGTCACGGCTTGCTTTCCATAGCTGCTCTTTCGGGATAGCCGCATCGAGTATTCCTCCTCTCTCCTCGCCCAGGAGTGTTTTTTTCTTCTTCTATCTCCTCGTGCACGAGAAGAGAGCGCTCGGCCCGGCTATCCCGAAACGGCAGCCCACGCGGAGTATATTCTCATTCATCGACTGCGTCCCAACCGCAGCGCCACCGCTCCCCGCCAGCGCGTCACTCCGCCGCGCACGACGTTGCGTGGCCGATCAACCTCAGCCAGGAGCCTCACCTCGCCTCGCCGCTCAGCGGCGCCGCCTCTCGTGGCCAGGCCGGAACAGCGCACGCACCCCGCACGCACACCGCACGCACCCCGCACGCCACTTCAAACCGACGCCTATTGTTGAACATCCGCTCGCACCGCGTTGAGCTCCATTCACGCGTGTTGGAAAGTTTCCTGAACGCGCACGGCTTGTCCTCAAAAGCCCGGCGGACGCCGGCCGTACCGCACGCGCCGTTATTTACAATCGGCGCATGCCTGCACAGCACGCAGCCCTTTTCAAGCGAGCGCACTTGCAGAGTGCCCGCTCTACGGACGATCTTGCTCCCAGGGTGAAGCACGTGCTTCTGATGTCTCCTCACCATGGTGTTTTCTGCTGCGCACACGACTGCCGCGCGTTGGCGCAGTGAGTTGCGCCGCTGCCGCCGCGCAGGAAGAAGGTCCCGGGTTCGATTCCCGGCTCGGGTGACTCTCGGTGTGCAAGTCTGCCCGTGTCCGTGTGAGTTTCCACCGGGCCACTCCAGTTTCCTTCCACGGTCTAAAGGCGCACTGCTGCCTAGATTGATTTCGCTGAACAAATCTCCCCCCTTTGCCCTGAGATATTGTAACTTGCTTACCCCACTCCACTGGGCCACTATTAAAAAGAACTATATAGATAAATTAACTAATCATGAATGCGTCGGAAGTAATGGTAAACTGAAACACCGGTATCCTCAGAACGGATTTTTTTTTAAAAATTGCTCCAATTTATATAGATGCTTCATAATAATCATTAGATTTTGCATTTTAAAGCGCTTTTCACCCGAGGGTCACAAATCGCTGCACAGAGCTGTGGGGGGGGGGGACGGCATGTCAACAACATCACACTTGACCAATTAAGTTAATCACTGTAATGATGTAGGTTTTTCACGGCTCGATGCATGATGATTGCTTCGAAAAGCTGCTCTCTCGGGACAGCCGCGTCGATCGCTTCCTCTCTCCACCTCGCGACGTTTCGCCTCACACGTTAGAGGCATCCTCAGGCGCCTGAGAGAGCAGCTGTCCCGAGAGAGCAGCTTTTCGAAGCAATCATTAAGTTAATAACTATAAATCTATGAAGAACACAATATAACTAATAAAATAATTGTTGACACATAAAGGAAGGATGCCATCGCAGCTATTCGAAGCTGGTTACTTTTTCAGGTCTTGGCAGGTTTGTTAGGCCACGTTTTCTCAAACGCATTTAGCCAGGTACCTAGGACGCAGACAAATTGGATGCGCTTATAAACACTGGGGTCACCCGAATTGTTGCTGCAACTGCATTGGCCAGCATAAAGGCCGAACAACAACCACTGTGCACCCTCGTCAGGACCACTGTGCACCCTCGTCAGGACCACTGTGGCCTCGAATATGTGTTTGTCTTTGTAACAAGATGAAGAAGCGACGATGCCAAGGATGCGTTTTACATTTATATTTGTTTCAAGGCAGTGTTGTTGACGATGAGTGTCCTGAGATTTCAGCACAACGCCCTGAGTCTGTGCAACGTTTAATGTTGTTGTAGCCCACGTTTGAAGTTGTTGCTCTGATCATTCTGGAGGTGAATCTGGAGGTGGATCTGGAGGTGAATGTGGAGGTAAATCTGGAGGCGGATCTGGAGGCGAATCTGGAGGTGAATGTGGAGGTGGATCTGGAGATTGAGGTGGATATGGAGGTGGATATAGAGGTGGATATGGAGGTGAATCTGGAGGTGGATATGGAGGTAAATCTGGAGGTGGATCTGGAGGTGAATCTGGAGGTGGATCTGGAGGTGAATGTGGAGGTAAATCTGGAGGCGAATCTGGAGGTGAATGTGGAGGTGGATCTGGAGGTGGATGTGGAGATGGAGGTGAATCTGGAGGTGAATCTGGAGGTGGATATGGAGGTGGATCTGGAGGTGAATCTAGAGGTGAAACTGGAGGTAACGCTGCAGGTGAATCTGGAGGTGGATATGGAGGTGAATCTGGAGGTGCATCTGGATGTTAATCTGCTCGAGGCGATTCGCGCTGCAGGCCTCTGCATTTATAATTGAGCATTGCGTCTCCAGTGCTCACCACGCGATTGTTTTTGTTTCGATTTGTATTTGTTTTGCTTTCTCGTCATCGTGGTGACCCGACTCAAGCTGTTGCGAATGAGCCTCATTGCTGGTCTATGGCATCTCCAGAGCCCTCCTCAATATAACGTCTCTCTCGACGCAGTTGCACCGCCTATGCACCCCATAGCTACACCACTTAAACCAAGCCTCCCATCTACAGTCTCGGCTCTCGTTCGTCAAATATCAGAAGCCCTATATTAAAGCTCTAATTTTACCCGCTGGAGGTCATCGTCATCATCGTCATTATCCATGGTCAATCCGCTGCTGGATGAACACCTAATCCAAGCCACCCGACAGCTGAACACACGAGCCAATTTCATCGCTCCATCTCCCTCGGAGGACGGGAGCTCGCGACGCGTTCCAATCTCGCCGTTAATATTCTTGACCATGGGCCATCGTCGCTTCCAGCGACGCGTCAAGTTGTAGGTCACGGAGACAAATATCTCGCGAGAAGGTCAAAAGTGGGACAATTGCTGGCACGCGAAGCGGGCCCTTTGGCTTTTGACTTTTTCGGCTCTGGGACCCCTGCGCGGCCGCACGCGATTGCGCAGAGAGGAATGCGGCGCAGCTGCGCCCCAGGGCCTTGCCGCTGAAGCTTCGTCACCGTGGCGAGAGGAAGGTACAGCGGCGGTCGTGGTGACGGCGGCGGCGGTGGGGTTCCAGTGACTGCGTTGGCAGCGGTGGCAGTGGTTGTGGCGTTTTTGGCGGAGGTGGTTGTGGCGTTGATGGTGGTGGTGGTGGCGGTGTAGGCAGTGGTGGCGGTGAGTTCGGTGGTTGTGGTGTCGGGGGTGTAGGAAGTGGTTGTGGTGGCGTAGGGGTGGTCTTGGTGGTGTAGGCGGCCGTGTAAGCGCTGGTGGAAGGTTAGTGTAGATATTGTTGTTGCGGTTTTGACGGTATAGGCGGTGTTATGGGGAGCGGTGGCGCAGTGGTTAGCGCGCTAGGCTACAAACCCGAATTACTCGAGTTCGAATCCCGCTCATACCAAACACTAGTGACGATTTTTTGAACCGGTTCTGGGCCTCCCCTCGCTCGACTCAGCCTCAAATGAGTACCTAGTACAGTGTGTAAACAATTCCACTAGGAAGACAAAGGCGGCCGAGCGTGGTGCTGGTCACCCACCCCCTCATGTGCCGTATAGACCTTCATCGGTGCTCGTTAACAGCACTTGACCCTACAGTATGTTAAGGCTATACGGAGGGTCTTTGTCTTTGTAGGTACTGTAGGCGGTATAGGATGTGATTGCGGTGTAGGCGCATTTCACCCGAGGGTCACAAAGCGCTGCGCGGAGCTGTGGCGATAACGGCAAGTCAGCAACAACATCAGCATAGATCAAGTAAGTAAAATAATAACTGTAAATAAATGGACATTAAATAACAAATGCAATAATTCTTAAAACGTATTAAATAAAAAGTCTTTCTGAATAGGCACAGGTCAACAGCGAGCCATCATCCAAGCACACACCAGTGAGCAACATCAACAGTCCTAGACAGAGGACTTCAAGGCACAAGTGAGTCTTGAGACCAGATTTGAAAATGCCCAGGGACTCAGCTGATCGAATCTCCAATGGTAGAGCATTCCAGAATGTGGGAGCAGCGTGCGAGAAGGCTCTGTCACCCATCGAATGGAGGTGCGATCTGGGCACATGCAGCGAGCAGCCCGTATTGGAGGATCGAAGTTGTCATGTTGAGAAAGGTGCCTGAAGGCGGTGACGGGTGAATTTCGGAGAAACGCCAGTGAGGACCTTGTTGATGAGAAGGAGGGTCTTGAGATCAATCCTGTATTTAACCAGTAGCCAGTGGAGAGACACCAGCACTGAAGATATGTAATCAACGATGGGAGTGCGGGTGAGGACTCTGTCAGCAGTATTCTGCACGCATTGGAGACGATTGACAAGGTCGGCAGGGATACCAGGAAGTAGCTCGTTGCAACTGCACCGCGCGCAGTGTGCGCGGTGCAGACGGTGTGGGCGGTGGTGAGTGCCTTGTTGGCGGAAGCCAGAGAGAGTGCCGCGCCGATAGCGCCGATATGTGTACTGTGCTTGCGTGCAGACAAGGCAACCGAGATAAGTTCCAAACAAAAAAAACCTCTAAACATGTTGTCGAATTAGATGTTCCGTGGCCTCCGAGACCGCAACAAAAGTGGTTTCCTTGCTCACACGTGCTTTGAGGCTGTCTCCATCTCTTGTTTACATCCCTGAGTCAGTGGTGGACACTAATAATAATCTCATCTCATTGTCAGAAACCGCTTAGTCCTGTATAGGGCCGCGGTGAGCCAGAGCCTATCCCGCAAGGCAAGGATACACCCACGATGGGACGCAAGTCCATCACCGGGCACTGCGGACAATTTAGTCTGCAAGCCAATTAACCTATGCAGCAGCATGTTTTTTGGTCTGTGGGAGGAAACCGGAGTGCCCGGCGAAAACCCACGCGAACACGGGGAGAACATGCAAACTCCACACAGAAAGGCACCCGAGCCGAGATTCGAACCTGGGACCTTCTTGCTGTGAGGCGACAGCGCTGCCCACTGGGCCACCGTGCCACCCTCTTTGTCTATTATTAATCGATTGTGCTGTGCAATATTGAGCGCTAATGTTGACTTCATGATCATGGTTGTTGTTTAATCTTTGTACAAGTTGGTGTTGCGAGTTTGTTTGATTGCGCAATCTTGCGCGGTGCTGTTTACGTTTATGATTACGGTTCGAGTTTAATTTACGCACAGATTGTTGCTGGGAGTTTCATGTTCCCTTTGGTTTAATGCGTTGTTGTTGTTGCATTGGTCAGTTGGGACGCTTGTTCTGTCGCCGGAGTCGCGCATCTCGAGCTTGCAAGCTCACTGGTTACATTCTTCTTTAGCGATAACATCTAGAAATCTCCGGTACGACGTTGTGAAAAAAGCTATTGTAATTCAGGCATCTCACGGAGTGGCTCGGCGATGCAGCGAGCGGCTCGCAACCGGGAAGAACGTCTGAGTTCAATTCCCGGTTAAGGGTTGAAGAGGAGGTGAATACAACTCGTGCCACGTGGAGGAACGCGGATGTTCGGGGTTGAAACGACGCGACGAACCCCGCATCTCCCTCTGAGATCGCTCTGACTTGGGGGGCGACGCTGTGGCGCAGTGGGGAACGCTGTCACCTCACAGTAAAACCCACCGGGTTCGATTCCCGGCTCGGGTGCCTGTCTGTGTGGAGTTTGCGTGTTCTCTGTCTCTCTCCCCGTGTCCGCGTGTTTTTTCGCTGGGCACTCCGGTCCCCTCCAACAGTTCAAAAACACTCTACTGCTGCCAGAGTGAATAATCCTGCCGTCTAAATCCCCCCGTGTCCTGTGATGAACTGCGTCCCATGCAAGTTTTAGCCCTGACTTGCGGGAGAGGCTCATGTATACTGATAATGATCAGTGACTTTGACGCTTATCATTCAAACAACCCCCCGCCAGCACTCTGAGCCTCACCGACCCAGCAGCCAGACTTGTCCATGATGACACGCTGAAGGAGGAGCGGGAGGGGGGCTCTCATCCCCCCCCCATCCCCCCACGCCTTACCCCGTGGCTACCCCGGCTTGGCCACTCCCCGGTCATTTGACGTGAGCCCCCGCCGGGCACCCCGTGCATTCCGCCACGCGAGACCTCTTCCATCCATCATCGCTGTCACTCGCGCGTGATGAGTCGCAGCGCGTCTCACATGATGATGCGTGTCGTCTCCTAGGTGACGCGCGGGGCACCTCTCCATGTCGGACGAGAGGCTGCTCTTTCGGGAAAGCAGTGTCGGGAGGACGTTTGCGTCTCGAGCGCCAGTGAGCCTGCGCGATGGTCGAATTTGAGCGACTCCAGTTCACACCCAGCGTCGACTTGGTGCACCGGCAACTGGCGGGTGTGGGGAGGCCCTCATCCAGCGGTGGATTAATTAAGCGGCTGCACGTGTGCACGCGTGACGGGGATGCTCGCCGCATGAGCTAGCGCAGCGCTGTGCGGAAGCTGCCCGGCCTGCAGCCGCACACACACACAGCTCTTGAGTCTCTGCAGGCAGCTATGCCCGAGGACATCCTTTTCGCACCACGGGGCCCACGGGCACCACTTGGGCGAGGTCTCCACCGACCACTCGGTGGCGCTCAGCTGCCCCGCTGATGGGTCGCGACCCACCGGTTGTTGACAATTGCGGCCCCTACGCCGGTTTGAAACATTCAGGCCGAGTTGTTTGCGGTCCGTGGTGACGCTCATCGTGGGTGGCGAGCCGTGCACCGCGTGTGCACCGCGTGGGCACCGCGTGTGTACCGCGTGGGCACCGCGTGTGCACGGGCCGTATCGTGTTATGATGGAGCACCTGTGAAGGCCGGCACGAGGGGGTGAGTGGCCAACCACCACGCCCGACCACCTTTGTCTCCCTAGAGGCGATGTTTGAACACCGCATCGGGTATGCATTTGAGGCTGAGTCGACCTCAGAGAGTCTTAGAACCGGTTCACAAAATCGCCGTGAGCGGGATTCGAACTGGGACGCGGGGGCTTAGATCCGGATGAGTGGGGTGGCACGGGCTGATCGGAGAGGCTCGGGCTCAGATAGGTGATCGTAGTTGCGTCTCCCACCTGTAATGAACACTCTCTCTCTCTGTGTGAGCGAGCGTTCATTCACACACGCACACGAAAGAGCAGCTCGGGAGAGCAGAGCTCGAGTGGATCCGCAGACAATGTGGTGTCATCGCATCGGCTGAAATCCACACGGGTGACATCGCGGCAAGCAGGCATTCCGACTGCGTGTTCCCTGAACGACCCCCACCACCACCACCACCCTCTGTCCCCCGCCACCATAGCAAGACTAGCAGTGGAGATCTGGGAGCACGCATGATATATAATGTAGCAAGTGTTTGGGTGTATGTCCACACTGCGGGTGGCAGGTTCGAATCTTTCATAAGCACGCATATTATTTGCACAACGCCAATCTGCATTCCCCCCAAGGCTTTAAAATCATAGTTCAGGTTTCGATCTCGCTTATTCATGTAATACAATTTTGAGCTTTTAATTCCCATCAACGCTCCTAGGTACTCTTTATCCTGACGTCAGAAGAACGCGTTATACACTTGGAACAAGACCCCTGGTAGGGCATGTACTCTGGTAATGAATCGCAATTATACTTCCGCGCTCATTACCACGTTCAGCTCAGTTCTTCCTGGACAGAAAGAGGTAACCATGCACGTTGGGGTAACCATGCACGTTGGGGTAACCATGCACGTTGGGGTACAACGCAAGTCCCATTTTGCTGTGGCCACACATCATCTCGCTGGTCTCTCGCCTGGAAAGCGAACCTTCAAACAAGACTGATGATCCATTCATAGTCAATACCCGCTTAAGCCTGTATAGGGTAGCGTGGGAGGTGGAGCCTATCCCGGCCGACAGAGGGCGCAAGGCAGGGGAATGCCCACGATGTGACGCCAAGACAACGTAGCGCTCACACTTTCTGTGGCAATTTACTCATCTCATTGTCTGAAACCGCTTAGTCCTATACAGGGTCACGGTGAACCGGAGCCTATCCCGGCGGACACAGGGCGCAAGGCAGCGATACACCCACGATGGGACGCCAGTCCATCGCCGGACACTGCGGGGCAATTTAGCCTGCGAGCCAATCAACCTATCCAGGAGCATGCTTTTGGACTGTGGGAGGAAACCGGAGTACCCGGCGAAAACCCACGCGGACACGGGGAGAGAACATGCAAACTCGACACAGAGAGGCACCCGAGCCGAGAGATTCCAACCCGGGACCTTCTTGCTGTAAGGCGACAACGCTACCCGCTGGGCCACCGCGCCGCCCTGGCAATTTACTCCGCAGGCCAATTGGCCTCGGCGGCATCGTGTATTTGGACGGTGAGGGGGGAAGCGGAGTACCCGGCGAAACCCCACCGAAAACCCAGTGGCATTGCCGAGCCGCGGCAGAGTGGCTCCGTGCAAACACAGAGCGACCTCGGCTTCGCCTCTCGCCACCTCCCATGAACCGGATTGATCCGCAGTGTTCGACGGCAGATCCGGATCAGACCGCTTCGCAAAGCCTGTCGGAAATGTGACCTCGGCGAGACGCCAAGGCAAATGTGCCCCGTGTAGCGTTTAACAGCTTCGGAGCAAGTGCCGATGGCGAGCGCTCGTGATGAACGCCAATGCGGTGCGCAATTGGGATCGCTTTGATCAGCGCCACGCCCAGCCGCCTTTGTCTTCCCGAGTCAACCTAAAAGCGGACCAGCATCGATTCGTGTGATCCGTGAGCAGGAATCGAACTCGGCGCGCCGGATTCGCAACGCATTGAGCTCACCGCCGCACCACCGCTCCCGATTCAATGAGACGCGCAACACAAATTGCGCCACCGCTCTCTCAGATGAAGCGAACGCAGCAGCGGCATCCGCCGCTCGTCTCTTCAGCGGCAGAGACGTCGCAGCGGCGCTTGTGCCAGGCTAGGTGCACCTCGCCGCTCGCCGACACGAGGTCGGGAAACAGACCTGGGTGTCATGGGCTGACCGAGATCACTGAATTTTGCCGGGGGGGCCCAGAATCACAAGAACCCAGTGTGCGATCACAGAAACTGATTCGCGTGGCACTTGCCCGGGCGGCGGCTGCCTCTCTGGCTGATAACGAGGCAAAGGGCATGGTCTGTAAAAATAAAATAAAACGCCGATAACAACGTTGTGCGTTCCGACATGCGTCTACCACAGTCTGTAACAAACTGGTTCCTTTTTTCTCTCTCTCTCTTTTTCCGTAAACGGCCCCAACACGCAAAGCGGCCAGGAAGCGCACGATTTTAGAAGGCGTCACAGATAAGGATTTAAAACGTGCCTCTGGACTCGAGCAAAGTTATTAAGCACTTGCTTGCGGACTTCCGGACACCAGTTCCCCCCCCCCCCCCCCCCCCCCCCCC
>JAZEWT010000018.1:19356673-19368122 GCA_036362905.1 Mordacia mordax | reverse complement strand
CAAACTCCACACAGGCACCCGAGCTGGGAACTGAACCCAGGTCTCTGTTGCTGTGAGGCGACAGCGCTACTCACCGCGCCGACCCTTCCAATGAGGTGTCGTGAGGCCGTTAAGGAGGGCATGACGAGGTGCTTTCCACAAATGACACGAGCTCCCTCCACAACATCGTCAATTTCGCCGCCCATAATTCACGCGGGATGTCGCAAAACACGGTGTTTGGCTTGCATCGATTAGTCGCTCCCAATGAGTGTTTCATGCCAAGAGCGAGCGTTTGATCTCAGCAGCGAGCGTTTCATCCGAACAGTGAGCGTTTCATCTCAACAGCGAGCGTTTCATCCGAACAGCGAGCGTTTCATCTCAACAGCGAGCGTTTCATCTCAGCAGGGAGCGTTTTAACAGCGATGCAATTCACAGCGCGCCACGCAAATCGCACGCTTGTCGTGGACGAGACGCGGAGTCAGCCAGGTCGATGTTTAATATCAGAGCAGAAAATAACGAGCAAGCTTGCAAGCTCTGAACGTGGGATTTTCTGCACCAATCCGCCAGCCACTGCGTCCCGTGGAAGGCCGAGAAGCCGGAGGAAACCCGCGCAGGACAGGTGGAGAAAACACAAACTAAGTGCCGACAGGCGCGCGAGGTGGCAATCGAACCGCCTCGGGCAAGAACTCCCCTCTCTGTAAGGGCCGGATGTTACCGCTGCACCACCCAGCAGCGAGTGTCTGGTCGTGTGCACTACGAACTGCTCATTAGCTACAGGCGCAGCCCCGAAAGAGCTCGCCAACGCCACTGCCGGAGGGAGTTGCCTCGATTTTCTAAATTATCTTTGGACGAGAGAGCATCGCTCGTTCCTGCTCTTTCCGAGAGCTGCTCTTTCGGGATAGCCCTGTTGAGCGTTCCTGCCCTTTCTGAGATACGCGAATGAGAGATGAGGAACGGTCGACACGGCTATCCCGAAACAGCAGCCATTGAGAGCGTCTCTCAGCCGTCGAACTGTGGTGACCCAAATCTAGAGAAAGCGCCTCTTCTCAAGTGCGTCATTTACGTTGACGCCAGCAAAAGCGGGGGGGGGGGGCTGGAAGAGGTGCGAACGCCCACGCTTTACTTCACCATACGAGACCTGCCGCCGCTCGACCGCCTGCGTTGAATCTGCAGCAACAACAACGGCGTGTGAACGGCAAATCAACAACAACATATTTATGTTAGAAATCTGAGCTGTGGAGAGAACGGCGTGTCAACAACATCAACATCAGACCATTGGCTCACAAGTGTCACTGGTCACTTTTCCCATGACATTAACTAAATTCTTACATTGCCACACGGCTTCGACAAAGTAATGGGATGTGACGAGGCCACGTGACACGGAGCGGCTCCTAATGGCCGGGTTAGAGACAGTCTAGCGAGCATTGGCTCTGAGTTCCCGGCTTAGAATCTGGATTTTAGCGGCATATGGTACAAGTCGATTCGGCACGTCTCGTTTGGGCTATTGCGCGGGTGAAAACTGGACATAATAGCGCAAGTGTTTGTATGTTGGTTGGTATGTATGTTTCCACTGATGATAATCGGGTTGGAATCCCTCACAGGTGCAAACTGTATCTGCACAACCCCAAGGCTTTTATGTTGTATTTAAGCTTCACGTCACGCGTAGTGAATATTTTCCTGAGACGATGATTACTTATGTGAAACTTCACAGAGCCAGCAGCAATATTCCCCAAGGGCTCATCAGGAAGTGAGCCGTGTCAGATCAGTGAGGTGAGCAGGAAACGTCATCAACAAGATACGTCAGAAGAACGCGTTACACACTCAGAAGAAGGTCTCCCGTAGGGCGGACACTCTGCTAACAAGGTTAATGACAAGTGCAGTTATTAGATGATCATGGCCTCGTCACAAATCACTGCACAAAGAGGCCCGTCACGATTAGTTTGGTTTCGACAAAGTAACAATACGGCTCTGTGAATTATAATTAAACGATTTGACTGTCAGGCGAGGGATCATATTTTGGCTGCACGCTGTGGGAAAGTGCTGACACTTGTAACGTGTGGATTGTAATAAGATTATAATAATTACACACGTAGTTTAAAGCGCCTTGAACCAGAATGTGGCACAGCGCTGTATAAAACTATGATTGAATCAACGCCACTCCAGCACTCAGACTGACAGCTTAAATGTAATTTGAAAAAAAAATCATTAATAATTCGTCACGCAAATGCGTTCACTGTCGAAGGTATTCAAAGAGAGAATGGTTCAAAGGCGCGAGGAGAACGCTAAGAGGTGGGGGGAAGGGAGCCGTGCAGTTAGCTAGTGGCAACATTTGTCAGAGAATGCATTCCTATATATTATGATATTACTGGACAATTAATGAGTTTTGTTGTTGTTGTTGATGATGTGGGAGGGCACCACACAGCAAACAAGGAGAATACACAATCTCAACACGAAAAGGCGTTCCAGGTAGGAATCGAACCGCCTCGGGCAGGACTTTCTGCGAGGCGTGGATGTTATCACCCCACGGACACCCAGCTGGAACCAAGACGTTATCCAGACGATGTGAGTCTCCAAACGACATCTGAACAAGCTGATGGTCTCGGGGGAGCTTCTGTGACATTTCCTTCAGCGGTCTCGCTCTCGAACACGCGGTGACGAACGACTCCCAACTCAGAAACCGCTTTGCCCTGTACAGGGTCGTGGTGAGCCGGAGCCTATCCCGGCAGACACAGGGCGCAAGGCAGTGATATACCCACGATGGGACACCGGTCCATCGCTGGGCACTGTAGGCAATTTAGTCTGCAAGCCAATTAACCTACGCAACAGCAAGTTTTTTGGATTGTGGGAGGAAACCGGAGTGCCCGACGAAAACCCACGCGGACACCGGGGAGAGAACTCGCAAACTCCACACAGAAAGGCACCCGAGCCGAAAATCGAACCCGGGACCTTCTTGCTGTGAGGCAACAGCGCTACTCGCTGGGCCACCGTGCCGCCCATGAAATCGAGATGAATAATAAATATATAAATGCAGGTCCTTGTCTCCTAGGAAACCAAGCGCACAACCCGCACAGTGGAGAGGGAGGAAAACACTCACCGAGGAGCGAGTAATTAAGAATGGAACCCGCGGTGCGGGCCAGTGCTTGTGACAGCGGTGGTTAGGGGGCTTATGGTTCATCTTAGTCAGATGGCTCGTACTGCGTGATGGGTTGTCGAGCTCTCAGAGTCCTGCAGTGCCAGTGGCTGCTTGGTTAGCAGTGCCAGCAGTCAGTTGGCTAGTGTTACGCTCAGTGGAGGGATTGTGGTACTGTTTGGGGGCGAGGTAGGGGTTGAGTGGAGGATGTATAACCCGCCTTACCACCTGCACTGTGTGCTTAGGCAAATTGCTCACCGGTGCGCGCCACAGCGGACCGTACCGGCTTACTCTGAGCTCTGGATGACTCATAAATTACCCCCCCTCGTGACGTTTCGCCTCCAGTGTGGCAGGGCCCGAAGAAGAGAGCGGGAGAGGGTAGAGCGCTCGACACGGCTACGCGCCAACAGCTTTGGAGAGCAACGACACTGCCAAACGCCACTTCTAACGGTAGAACGATTTATATCGTGCAGCGGACATTTCTCTGCACCAGGGTGCGGTGGCGCAGTGAGTAGCGCTGTGGTCTCACAGCAAAAAGCACCCGGGTTCGATTCCCGGCTCGGGCGCCTTTGTGTTTGTGTTTGGAGTTTGCGTGTTCTCTCCGTGTGAGTTTTCTCCGGGTACTCCGGTTTCCTCCCACCGTCCAAAGACACGCTGCTGCCTAGACTATTTGGCCTGCTGAGCAAATTGCCCCCCAGTGCCCCTGCGATGTACTGGCGTCGCATCCTGGGCATAGCCCCCGCCTTGCGCCCTCTTTCTTCCGGGACAACCTCCGGCCCTCCGCGACCCCTGTGCACGATCAAGCGAGGTGCTGGCGACGATGCAACCACAGCGGCAGAGGTCATTTGAAATGCTCTCCGAAGCGCCTCTGCCCTCTCGTCTTACACGTGTGCCGCTCTCCAGCCGCCGTGAGAGGGCATCGCCCTGGCACAGCTGCTCATGGGAAATCCTTCCCGCGACACGAACGCTCGATGGTCGAGATCGGAATAAAGGCCGGGGCAGCGAACATTATTTTTGTTTAGCTCCTCGGTGGAGTGGGTGTCTTGTGTTGCCGCAAGCAGCCCTCTCGGTGAATTAAGCTGGCAGCCTTCCATAAAAAAACCCATCGCAGTAGGGCGAGAAAATAAACAGGAGTGGTGGATGTATGGAGGGCATAAGACTGATACCGTTATTACCGCCACGAGTTAATTTGGAGATTGCTGCTGATGCTGCTGCTGCTGCGGTGCTCAGCACTCTGGACTTGCGATAGAGATTGTTTGCGGGCTTCTACGCGATCTCCCTGTGCCGGCACTTTCAACCCAAGGGACGATTTTGTCAATTTATTATAACCGTACTAATAATTCCACGCGTGGTCTTGGAGGAGGCACAGATATGCAGGCGTAGCGAGGAAACCGCGGGGAAGCGAGAGGCAGGCAGCCATAGAGTCCGGCGGCGCCAACACGTGCCTGACACTGCGTCCTATAGATAGTTGTAGACCTATTAATTCATGAGTAGTGTGGACGGAACCAGGAGAACCAGGAGGAAATCCACGCAGAAAACGAGGAGAACACCCAAACGTCACGCGCGGAGAAAGACGGCCCCGGGCAGGAATCGAACCGCCTCGCGGCAGGACCTTCTCTCCGCAAGGCACAGCTGCCCGCACAGCAGCATAGCTGCCTGTGTCTCCATCCTATGAATGGTCGCGCATCGTCGGTTCGTCAATGGGACCGGAGTTCCGGGAAGGGCTGGGAGACAGCGGGGTGAGACGAACTGAAACCAATGCCTCTGGGAGGGCGTCACTCAGCTCCAAGCTGTCCCGGTAGTGGTGGTGGTGGTGGAGTAAAGTGTGAGTGCCATCCAGCGGTGAAAGGAAGCCGGTGCGGTACGGGTGCGGCGTACCGGTCGGACCGTGCGGGTGAGAAGTTACTTTTGCCAGGCGCTTTGACACTGCGCCGAGCGTGGAAGAGTAGGCCAACTGAGCTTCTCGCGCTAAGGGGGAATTCTGCGATGCCTTTCCAATCGTACGCGCTCGACAGCGCGTACAATGCACACGCCGACGGCACCTCGGCTGTGGGAGGCGACGCGTCCCGCAGGGGTAACGCTCGACACGGCTATTCCGAAAGAGCAGCCGCGGAGAGCGATTTGCAATGCGTACACTGCCGGTCACACAATTAATAATTTACTACGCCATATAATTACCATGCCTTAATTTACTCAACAAAATAACTCTTCACAAACGCATTAAATTTGATGCCTATCAGATATTTTTGAGACGTTTAATTACGGAGTTTGTTATTGCAGAAGTATTTTGTCGGAGGGGGAAGGGGGCTGTTTGGTAGGAAATTAAAGGCGCATTGATAATCACGATCTTTAGCATATCGGACTGTGACTGCAGTGGATCGTATATCGGACTATCGCTGTATCGCGGCAAATCCAACACAGCAGTATTCAACAGGTAATCGATTCGTAAATTAAAATTGATTCTTACATACATCATCCGTGCATCAAGTTGTGATGTCCGATACCATTGTAATGCATAATAATAATAATGATATCTGCTTTCCGAGAGCTCTTTTCACCCGGGGGTCACAAAGCGCTGCACAGAGCTGTGGAGAGAAATGGCACGTCAGCAACTGCAACATTGTTTTTGACGCAGTGTCGAGAGGTTGGTGTCAGTTGCCTGGCTTCCTTCCGCCCACCGCTCTGCAGCAAACCTTTCAAGACCTCCCCACATTGGGGTTGGCCATTGGTCGCGTTTGACCATACTTCGCCTCGCTGGCCGCGTGTTCGGGTTGTTCAAGAGGAGCGGACCCAAGGAAGCGGCTCTGATGCCAGTAGCCACCCGATCTCAGCCGTTGCTTGGAATTCAACCCAGACGGCCAGTCACGCATTAACGTGCCCCAGCCTCCGCATCGCCCATCTCCCCGACGCCTCATCGATCTCCTGTTGCTGTCGCTTGACGTATCAGAATTGCTCTCAAGAGCAGCTCTCTCGGGAAGGCCGCGTCGAGCGCCCCACCGCTCTCCCCCGCGAAAGACACAGCGACCCCGACACCGTGCCTCCCGAGAGCCACTTTCACTTCGGTGTCTGTTTATAACCGATGATATTGGATAATATTGGATAATATTCCTGTCCACGAAATTCCCAGCATCAATCTGCACGCAGCCCGTGGACTATATTCATAGTCCACGCGATTGCAACCGAAACGCCTGCGGATTATATTCATAGTCCACGCACTATGTTCATAGTCCACGGGCTATGTTCATAGTCCACGGACTATGTTCATAGTCCACGGACTATGTTCATAGTCCACGGACTATGTTCTTAGTCCACGGGCTATGTTCATAGTCCACGGGCTATGTTCATAGTCCACGGACTATGTTCATAGTCCACGGGCTATGTTCATAGTCCACGGGCTATGTTCATAGTCCACGGACTATGTTCATAGTCCACGGGCTATGTTCATAGTCCACGGGCTATGTTTAAAGTCCACGGGTTATGTTCATAGTCCACGGGCTATGTGGACTATATTTACAGTCTACGGGCGTCTCGGTTTCAATCGCGTTGAAAACATCATATTCCCTGAGCCACAAGGCTACGCATACATTTCGCCCGCCGACCGACGTGTATCTTTTAATTATTGCCGACCTCTGTGACCTTACAACGGGGCTTGTGCAGTGCACCACGAGCCTGCCCTGCTGAAGTTATACCGCATCTCTTGACCGCCTGCGTACAAGTACGCAATATTCCTGTGCGGTCGGATGTCATCTGAGAGATCAGGGCCAATCTCTCTCTGTGTGCGATGAATCAATGCACTTCACTTTGGCGATAACCATGTTAAGAAAGGATATTATGGTGATATAGATATGTAACAAAATATATTATTGTTGGTTTGCCGTTCATTTGTTGTTGTTGTTGTTGCCCCAGCCTCCGCCTCCGTTCTCTCCGCAGCTCTGTGCAGCGCTCTGTGACCCTCGGGTGAAAAGTGCTCCAGAAGTGCAATTATTATTATTATGGAGGTTTGTCGCAGCTCGATGCGTTTGAATTGCTCTCGAGAGAAGTTCTCATCCCTCTGTCGCGACATACATCTTCCTGCGTCGCACGCATCATAAAGCTCAGGTCTTCGGTGCAAAGCAGAGGGAGGATGTTAATGTCCTTGACGATGCTGCTACTGATCATGTTTTTGCCGATGCTGATGATGTTGCTGATGATGATGTTGCTGATGATGATGTTGCCTGCTGCTGATGATGTTGCTGATGATGATGTTGCTCGATGACATTGACAAGCCACGTGCGCTCCCTTTGTGTGACGTCATTGCAGTGTCACCATGAACGTCACAAGCCTGGTTGGTCTCGTCCAATCGGACTCGCCGCTCAGTCTGGCCACGCCCACAGGCGCGGCCGACCAGCCAATCCAGGCGAATCCGATGCCCATCGTCATCGCCATTGTCTCCATATTTCTTCTGATTGCCACCTTCGTCATCTTCATGGTAACCCATTGTCATGGCTCTATTGTTGCGTCGACTTGCAGTGTACCCGCTCTATGGGCGATGTTGATGACGAACACGCAAGCGTTGGAATTTGAAGGAGAGACGCGCGTTAAATGTACCGACGCGAGTGTTTTCACGGCTCGATGCGTGACGATTGCTTCTAAAAGGTGCCGTTTCGAGACGAGACTATCCCGAAAGAGCAGCTTTTGGAAGCAATCATCAGTAGTGTTTAAGTTACGGAAGATGATTAACGTTCAGAAGAGCAGTCAATACGCGGAAAGTAAACTTAGATGTGAAGGTCTTGGCGCAGGTCAGATGAAAGATTCGAATGTCGTACCCAGAGTGTGGACATATATATATATAAAAATACGTAATCCATTATATATTGTAGGTTTTTTACGGCCCGAAGGATGAGAATTGCTCTTCGAATTGTTCTTTCGGGATAGCCATGTCGAGCGTTATTCCTCTCTCCTTTAGCCACGTATCAAGCTTTTGACTGGCCTTAGCCAAGTAGCTTACACTAAAACTCAGACTTGGATAAACGTAGAGACCTATGGTAGCCTTACATAGTAGAAATGAATTTTCTGCTTAGCTGCAATTGTTTAAAATAATAATAGGTGTTTTTTTAAGGCTTGCATATGATCCGTAATTTCATCAAACATAAAGCTTCTTAAATGTATTCCCACAGCACTGCATGTTACTGTTGACTTTCTGATTGTGGTTAGAGTTACATCTCTGCACACATTGGTGCCGTGAGTTTTGTTCATTTTCGTTCTGATTTCAGACATTGTTGCGTTGGCCAGTTCGAACATTTGTTGCATCGCAGGAATCCAGAATGCAGAGCTTTGCAAGCTCACTGGCTAGGCTCTGCTGTAATAATAAACACCTATCTATTACATAAATATACACAAAGATCCATATATTTATTTAGTGATCTGTAGGTGTAAGCCTATACAGCAACGCGGCTTACATAAATACCCGTGCACCTACACAGAGGCGGATAAACTTACACAGATACCTCTAGGCTTACACAGAGACGCATCGACTTTCTTCGACTCACAAAGCGACCCCATCGAGTCACACAAACTCGTCTAGACCCACAGAATCCGATTTTCAAGGAAGTCCTGGCTTGAATTGAGAAGAGCGTGGGACGAACGGAGCCACATAACAGCAACTCACCACTCGATCGCACCAAAGTGATTTTTGGAACAATAATGGAACAAGATGTTTTTTTGTCACTCGCAGGCTCTTGCCAAAAGCCCATGTGTGGACCCTTTCACTCAAACTGGAATCGGGCCCAGTGACTTCATTTTCCCCCCTAATTTTCCAAATATGTTTTCTCCTCCGCTAAGCAGGGATCTGACTGACATAGTGCCTGCGTCTCGTCCTCCCGGCATCCCCGCGGCTGATTTGGTGCACAGAGCGAGTGCGGTGGAGGCGTCAGGGTCAGGGTTAACACGCTGTGCTGTTACGCACCCTCCCCCTCCACCAATGACCCGTGTTTCGTACCCAGTCACGGATATTAATATGGGCAGTGAGATCAGTCCAGCTCCCCCCTCTTATTCCGAGCCCCCCCCTCTCCCCTATAACCCCAAGACACCCCCCCCTCTAATGCCCCCTATCCCCACGCCCCCCCCTTACCCCGTGGAAACCAACATCATCCATTTAGGATTGATTTTTTGGTGAAACCGCCTACCCAACCGGTTGATGAAATTAATAATAATAAATTACGAATCAAATTGTTGGTCGCAAAAGCCTCAATGTTAAATCATGAATTGTAAAAATGCAAATTGGGTCGTTACACACACACACTCACAATGTAAACAAAGCTAAAAGTCTCTCGTGGAGCCTGAACAGTGTGTTGGGCTCGCTGTTGTTAGTGAGCACTGCATGACAGCCAACACGGGTGGTTTGTCAGCACCAAACTCGGCCGCCTTTGTCTCCCCAGTGCTGATGGGTTAAGCATCGCACCAGGCACAGTATTCATTTGAGACTGAGTCCACGCAGGGGAGGCCCAGGACCAGTTAAGATGTTCAACATGTTCATCACTGGTATTGCCTGTGAGTGAAAATTATGGCAGAGATGCCCCGTATACACAGGGTGGTCCAGATGAATTGTGACCCCTTCACCCATCGGTACGCAAAATGATTATGTTTTCGAGATGTGAATGTGTTGTCACAAGCCATTGGCCCACCCCGTACATACACGCCTTGGCAGGCCGTAGGTGCAAGCGCTGATGCTTGCGAGCAGCGCCTACGAAGGGCCGACACGATAACACCGGGGGTGGTCTTAGAGATTCTGGGGACCAAGATAAAATTCAATGATGACTCTCCTTCACACGGGAGGGGGTGATGCAGTACATGCCTCATTGTCCCACTGTTAAGACCGCTCGCGGGTGGCACACGCGAACTTACCCCGTCTGGCTGCCGTTGCCAGGCCCTGTGCCAGCCGTCCGTGCTGGCCGAGTCTCACCACGTCTCGTCGGGCAGTCGATGGCGCTCCTCCCGCGGGTGCTCGGGCACGATGGGTCCCGGGTGCCAACCCATGCCCTGCGAGCCCGGGGACGCCAGCGAGCCGCGGCTCACCGTGTGGAAGCGCCTCGGCTCCCTGCGGGCGTCTGTGGCCGGGAGCTTCCGCCGGGTGCGGGTGCGAACCGCCGCGGGTCACGGCGCCGCGGGTCACGGCGCCACCGGCCTCGATGCCAGCAACGTCGCCGCGACCCACGGTGGCACCGCCCACGGTGCCACCTCGGGGTCCGCCCGCGCCTCGAGCGCCTCCACCGGCAAGGAGCCGCCCGATTTTACGATGACGGAATTGGCCACGCTTTGAAACGGCGGGAGGGCCCCTGCGCGCGAGCGACGATCACTTGCAGGCAACGAACAATTGGCAGCTGCAAGAGGATTGGCCCCGGACCGGTTTAACGGGAAGGACCGCAGACGTTGCCGGTGGTGATGCCGGTGGTTGCTCGTTGACACGCTTCGACTTTCACCGTTAAGGTTGTGCAACGCGTAAAGCAAAGCAAGAACAATGCGCACGGCCCCAAGCAACTCAAGAGGCTCCGCTTAATTATTGGTGCATCAGAAATCATCTCATTTCAATGAATTAAAGACGTTAGTAATGTTATCATGAAATTAATTAATCGCTCATCTCCATCGAGTCTGCATTCTATCGTCACATCTCACTACATTTCTATTCGTGTCTATATATTGTTTTTTATATCACGACCGTACATCTATATCCATCATGTTTTATGTTGCCGCACTAGGATCGTATTTGTTGAAAGGGTTGGGGGAGGGGAGGGGAGGGAGGTATTTTCCGGAGCACAGGCATGGACAGCTCCAGCTGAGATTAATACCTGGTGTTTGGGTTGTGATTCGCCGAGGTGGCAATATCTGCTGCGTCTGCGTGATCCACCAACCCCAACGGATCCTTTCTATGTTTAAACAGCGATCTCTCCTCGTTGAAAAGCGACGAAAGTCGCGGTGCACGCGGTACGAGCCTGATGCTTGTCAACGCGCCCGATGTGATCGGTTTCAAATGTTAGGTAGGGCTTTTCTCGTGTTTATGTCCGATGGCGACACGCTTTGCCTTGCTGCCGATTTCAGCCGAGTTCAAATCCCGCTGACAACAAACAGCGGTGGCGAATCGCGCCGCGGACCTTTGAACTGTCCGTGGGTCTCGCCCAGTCTCGCTGGAACGACGAAGGGCGGTCGGGCGTGGCGTTGGTGACCCACACCCTCGCTGCTGCTCGCTCATCTCGTTCGCATTCGAAAGGATTGTTCCGGCTGTACGTAGGGTGGCTGGGGGGCAGGGGAGGGGAGGGGGTGGGAATGTGTCTGTGGGCTACATTACGCGGCGTAATCGGAGTATCG